>CM068373.1:394850534-395373034 GCA_034769895.1 Magicicada septendecula | reverse complement strand
ATGGCTGTAATATGTGGCAAAATCTGGCTGCCGACTGCGGCTTGGTGACTGCTAGTCACGCGTGTGTGCATCAAGCCTGCGTTTTGCGTTGCGGCAACGTCCACGCAGCGACATCGCATGTTAAAAAACCCGATGTGTGCATCGGGCCTAATATCGGTCACTTGTTTGTTGTTGTGTTGGCTTGTTTGTTTGTTTGTTTGTTTGTTGTTGTTGTTGTTGTTGTTGTTCTGGCCTTTTACTAGAATGCAATATACACTATATTATGTACGGTAATAACTGTTTTCCTTAATGTACGAAGGATACACAGAAAGTAAGGATATCCGTTTTAAATACTGCTGTGGTATCGATGCCGTCACACTGTTGCGCATTAGACGCATGCGCGACCACTTTGTTGATTCGTTGGCAAGCCAACAACCCCATTTGTAAACAACTGTGCACTGAGTAAGCTTCGTTGGACGTGCTTATAATGTCGAAGAAATTCGACACGCCCGCCGCGCGTGAAAGTAGGAATGTGATTCGGTTTTTGAATGCGAAACGCATTAAAACAATTGGAATTCACCGTCAGATTTTCGATATTTATGGAGAAGAATCAGTGAGCGTTTCAATGGTACCAAGATGGGTACGACGTTTCTGCTTAGTCCGATCCAGAGTAAGCGACGTAGGAAGCTTACCCGGGACATTGCGACGAACCATGGCACTGTACACACACTGCAGCTGCGACGCAACACTCCTCACAAAGTTTGGCTGACAACAATTTTATCATCCGTCCCAGACACCAACCGCCTTTTCAAGCATGAGAAATCCTTCCTTGATGGCCAACTATGCCAAACAAGTTGTTAATACAAGGTTCAAATCACAGGCGCGAAATTTCTTCGATGAAGGTATACAACGCATGGTGCCTCGCTACGAAAAGTGTTTCAAAAATGACGGAAACTACATAGAAAGGTAGTTTAAGGTGCGTTCTTCAAATAGCAATAAAAATATATTCTTAGTTTCCTTTAGTACCTTACCGAAACTGACTTTCCGGATAGCCCTCGTATGAAACGTGGTGATGAAGACAGGCTTACAAAAGCGGCTGATAATGCTCTGTTGCCAATGCCACTACTGACAGGTTTTAAAAGAAAAAGCAAATACAAAAAAAAAAACCGAGCGTCGTAAAACATCGTAAAAACGGTTGTGTTAATTTCAACAGCTGTGAAATAATTATTAACAAAAACTAGAGTAGGTTTAGTTTGCGTTGTAGTTAGTATCGTATTGCGGGCAGACGCGTGTCAACTGCACAAACAATCTCCCGCCAACCACATCACACACCCTTGTTACAACTCCGTATCGTGTTAGCCTACACAGCGTATCCCTATAAACGAATCAAATGCATTTGTCTTCCTGCAAGTATGTGACGTAATTACGATTAACGTCCGGTCCATTTGAAATATCATCATCATCATCATCATCATCCTCAAGGTTTAAACCAAGAATGGTTTGTTCCGGTCTCAAATAGGCAAATATTACAGCTGGTCACTCCAGCTCTTCTTCGGACGTCCCACACCTCTCCGTCCCCTCGGCTTATAGTTCCATAGTTGTTTGGGGATGCGGCAGTCATCCATTCGGCTAAGATGTTCCCACCAATTCAGCCGATACTGGGCGATCCTGTCGAGTATACTCATAATATCCAGTTCCTGCTGTATATCTGTGTTTCTTCTATGATCATGAAGAGTATACCCTGCCGCGTGCCTGAGAAATCTCATTTCAGCAGCTTGGAAGCGACTGGCCTGGCCTTTCGTTAAAGTCCAACTCTCAGACCCATAAAGAAGTGTGGGAAGAGCCATCAACTTGTAGAATTTTAGGCGTGTTCCTTTACTTGCTGACTTAAGGGTTCGCCTGATGGTCCCGCACATAAGGTTGAACTTATGCAACTTATTCACCACGTCGTTGCTTGCATTATAAGACACATTGCCCAGGTATTACAAACTGCTAACTTGTTCCAGGACAGTACCATCTATAACAATTTTTGGCCGTACGAGATCAGTTCCACAAAAAGCTATCACCTTGGTTTTAATTGTGGATATCTGCAATCCTGAGTCTTTGCAGATTCCATTTAACAAATATATACCCATCTGCAATCTGTTTTCCGAGTGCGACAGAATAGTCTGATCGTCCGCAAACAACAAAGTGTCAATCATAAAATGTTCTGGAAGACACATCTCCCAGTTTTGTATGACATCGTCAATATATAAATTAAAAGAGAAGGTGATAATGGACACCCTTGTCGTACTCCACAATTGATCAGGCCAACTCTAGGAGCTGTTCTCGGTCTCCCTGCTTCTATTAAGATTTTATTCGCCATATACAGACTCTGTATTGCTCTAATTAGATGTTGTGGGATCCCTTTCCTTGCCACTACTGCCCATAGTTCGCTCCGATTCACTCTGTCAAAAGCCTTCTCGTAGTCGATGAGAGCTACTAGGCCTATGTGGGCAGCTGATACTCTCTACGCTTTTCAATGAGCTGGGCTATTGTAAATATACAATCTACACATGATCTGCCCTTCCTGAAACCGTTCTGGGCCTCTGAAAGTATGGTCTCTGTTATCGCATTCAGCCGTGTTCTTAATATAAATGCACATAATTTATATGAAGTATTAAGAAGGCTGACTCCTCTGAAGTTCCTGTAGTCATTACGATCACTTTTTTGAATATGGGAATTACCTTTGCAATCCGCCAATCGTCAGAAACATGACCAGTGGTCCAGCATAGATTAATGAACTGCAGCAAACGATCATGCACCAAGGCTGGTGCATATTTTATAAACTCCACGTTCAGCCCATCAGTATCTGGTGCTTTTCTATTCTTACAGCGGTGCAGAGCAGCTAACAATTCATCCATACGAAATATGACTTACAAATTTAATTATGCTTGTCTTCGCTAAGTTTTTAGTTTTCCCGGTTACAGTTTGCACACGTTCTGTAGATTTTCTTACAGAAGAAAACTAAGAAAAGCTAGAAGAAGAGGAAGGCCGATAGATGTATAAACGCCTGAGAAGCAGGATCAATAGAAGGGGTAGACGAGGAACAGAAAAGTACCTTGAAATGTCTGCAACGAATGTGAGGATAATATGAGATAAGGGTACATAGACAAGGACAGTTTTTCCTTTTAAGAGAGAAGAAACATAATTAGACGAAAATTGACATATTCGGATAAAGGTGAAGAACCTGTAAGGTGATGGAAACAATACGTAGCTGAAATGTATAGTGGGGAAAAAGTCCTGAAAATACCGTCGGGAAATGAGTGACAATAATATGGGTGAGCCTACTTTGAAATACGAGTCTGAATTGGCATTAAAGAAAATTGAAAAATAACAAAGCTCTGAGTATAGACAATATTGCGGATGAACTTCTTAATGCAGGAATAACAAAAATGCAAGTCATAATTGAGAAGGTCACGGTGTATAATATTGTATTTATCATGTCTGCCGCACATTAGTTGCATTTTGTTACATGGAAATCGAATCAAATCGATTATTTATTAATTCATTGATGAACCTCTAAGGATACTGATACATTCAGCGAAACGTGTGGCAGGTGAATTAAAACGATAAAAAATAAGATCAGCTACTTGCAGAAGTAATCATAACTCGATAACAGGCCTATATAATAGTATTGTATTCATAAATGCTCACATTTTACTTCCATGTTCCATAACGAAACGGAAGTACGGTATGGTGATGGCAAAAAAAATCGTGTTCGAGATTATTGCAGATTCTGATTGTACTACCTTCAAAACATGAAAAACAGTCATTTTTCGAAAAGTGTCTGTGTGTCTATCTGTGTGTTTGTGTGTCTGTCTATAGATTTTTTTCTATGGCAAACGATAACAGCCGCAAATTCAAACAGAATCAAATAATTTTTTGCATACAGCCCTGATTTGTAGAGTACTCAAGACCTCTTGTTTTTTGTAAAGATCGGTTAAGGGAAAGGGGTAGTTTACCTGCAACTTTTTTTTTATCAAGGGTAATTTTTTTCTATGGCAAACGATAACAGCAGCAAATTCAAACAGAATCAAATAATGTTTTGCATGCAGCCCTAAATTGTAGAGTTCTCAAGACCTATTATTTTTGGTGAAGATCGGTTCAGGGAAAAGGGGAAGTTTACCTGCAACGTTTGGTGTATTAACAAGGGTATTTTCTATGGCAAACGATAACAGCCGCAAATTCAAACAGAATCAAATAATTTTTTGCATACAGCCCTGAATTGTAGAGTTCTCAAGACCTATGTTTTTGGTGAAGATCGGTTAAGGGAAAGGGGTAGTTTACCTGCAACGTTTTATGTTTTAACATGGGTAATTTTTTCGATGACGAATGATAACTGCCATAAATTCAGTCAGAATCAAATAATGTTTTGCATACCTTCCTGAGCTATAGAGAACTCAATGTCTGTTGATTTTGGTGTAGTTTACCTGCCGCATGTTATGTTTTAACAAGAGTAATTGTTTCTATGACGAACGATAACTGCCGCACATTTAAACAGAATCAAATAATTTTGTGCATACCTTCCTCAATTGTAGATAACTCAAGGTCTGTTGATTTTGTTGAAGATCGGTTAAGGGAAAGGGGTAGTTTACCTGCAACATTTTATGTTGTAACAAGAGAACGTTTTTCATGAAGAACTATAACTGCCGTAAATTCAAACAGAATCAAATATTTTGTTGCATACTTTCCTGAATTGTTAAGTACTCAAGGTCTGTTCATTTTGGTAAAGATCGGTTAAGGGTAAGGGGAAGTTTACCTGCAACATTTTATGTTTTAACAAGGATAATTTTTTCTATGACGAAAGATAACTGCCGCACATTCAAACATAATCAAATATTTTTTTGTGTACGTTCCTGAATTGTTAAGGAATGAAGGCTTATTGATTTTGGCGAAGAAATCGGTTAAGGGAAAGGGGTAGTTTACCTGCCACTTTTAATGTTTTAACAAGAGTAATTGTTTCTATGACGAACGATAACTGCCGCACATTCAAACAGAATCAAATAATGTTTTTCATGCATTCCTGAATTGTAGAGGACTCAAGATCTATTGATTTTTTTGAAGATCAGTTAAGAGAAAAGTGTAGTTTACCTGCAACGTTTTATGTGATAACAAGGGTAATTTTTTCTATGACGAACGATAACTGCCGTAAATTTAAACATATTCAAATAAGTTTTTGCATTCATCCATAAATTGTAGAGTACTCAAGGCCTGTTGATTTTGGTGAAGATCGGTTAAGGGAAAGGGGTAGTTTACCTGCAACATTTTATGTTGTAACAAGTGACATTTTTTCATGACGAACGATAACTGCCGTAAATTCAAACAGAATCAAATAATTTTTTACATATGTACCTGAGTTGTAGAATACTCAAGGCCTACTGATTTTGAAGGTGAAGATCGGTTACGGGGAAAGGACAGTTTACCTGAAACATTTTTTGTTGTAACAAGAGTAAAGTACTGTACTTAATTTTGATAAATAAAGTATCCTGATAAGAAGATCTTAATAATCCACTGTAGAAACGTAGACGAAATATCTATAAATGAAGAGGCTAGTTGAACGGGGTGGGGGTAATTTTCTATAAATGAAAATTATAGTTGTAGGGGGAGGGGATAATTTTTATATGTGTACTACGTTATCGGCAACAAAGTAGTAGTTTGTTGTTAAAATTCCTTCCCGGGCTGTTTGGCCGTAGTCCAATGTTTTCTGCAAACCCAGACGTTTCGGCAGTGCCGTCGACTGCCATCATCAGTGAAAATCGAGTGCGATAACGTGTGGTGGTATACGTTAGTGACCACAGTACTGTGGTTAAGGCTGTACCAATAAGTGGAAAGAAGTAGTAGTTCTATGGAAACATTTCACTTCGTAAATTATTTTAAATATAAATCTAAAAACATGGAAGTCATGTATGGTTCTCCATACAGATATTTTCTTGTATATAACACCAAAACGTTTTACAAGAATATATTTTTTTGAATTACAGTTTCGATAGTATTCAACTATCACCATCAGATATACAGTTTTATACTATCGAATACCATCGAAACATTGTAATTCACAAAACAATAAAAATATATTCTTGTACAACGTTTTGTTAATATTCATAATAATATAAAATATTATTATTAGTATAGTAATAAATAATTTACATATCAAGAAAAGAACTGTAGCAAAAACTGTTTAAATATATGCACATAACAATACGACAGCATGTGTTTTGATAAACTGTAACATCCAGATTTCTTGACAATGTAATAAATACAAAAATAATTTTTGAACAATTTTAGCACCGACATTGAAACATGTCAAGTATATTATATTCGTTATAACTAAATAAAAAAAATCAAATAACAGAAAAATAACAACAATAATAATAAACATTGTTGATTATGGTCCAAGTCACGTTTTTGATAATAAATTACCTTATTTTCAAATCCGTCCTGTGACTTCGTTGTCACAGGACGGATTTGAAATAAGGTAATTTATTAATAATAATAATAAGATAAAAATCAAAGCGTATGCGGAAAAAAGAAGGTAGTTGGCAGGCGCAGGTAGACTACGATTCGTACAGCAGTGTGTTGCTTGTGTCGCGTGCACACTGCATTATGCCCTATGCTGCATAACTACAGAGTTCCGCAGTCACAGTAGTGTATGTGTGTGTTTAATGTTGTTTTACTCACCATATTCCGGTGAAACATGCACTGCGCTAACCTGATTTTTTCAACCTTGAATATTTGTGGTGAAGGCGTTATGTATAATCTCCATATAAATAGTCTGGAAGTCTGGACGTACAACACGAATCGACTTGCAATACATGAAAAATATTCCGTTACAGCCACGTTCGAAGAAGAAGAAGAAGAAGAAGAAGAAGAAGAAGAAGAGGAAGCAGAAGAGGAAGAGGAAGAGGAAGAGGAAGAGGTTCGAAGAAGAAGAGGAAGCAGAAGAGGAAGAGGAAGAGGAAGAGGAAGAGGAAGAGGAAGAGGAAGAGGAAGAAGAAGAAGAAGAAGAAGAAGAAGAAGAAGAAGAAGAAGAAGAAGAAGAAGAAGAAGAAGAAGACTAATCAGTTTTGTTTATGAATAACTCCATTGGTATTACGCCTCACTCTTCAAGTCACGCACCAAACCAAACTTGCGTATCGTATAAGTTATATATTGCAACAGATCAAATTTTATTATACTAATAAGGACATAGTGAGTGTGTAAAATCACAAACAAGTCTTTTATGGAGGAAATGAAAAATTATTTATTATACAAACAAATATTGTTTTTAAAGATGTATACTGTATTATAAATTGCCATGTATTGAGAATAGAAATAATAGTTTGTATTGTTCGATAATATAAATCGATTTTACTTGGTTGCTGCAACGTCCTCCTCTCCACTCGTCGCTCCCGTCCTGGCGTCCTCTTCTTCAGCGTCACTCCTTCCTGGTGCCCTCTTCGTCCTGGCGTCCTCTTCGTCTTGTCGTCCTCTTCTACAGCGTCACTCCTTCCTGGCGTCCTCTTCTACAGCGTCACTCCTTCCTGGCGTCCTCTTCTACAGCGTCACTCCTTCCTGGTGTCTTCTTCGTCCTGGCGTCCTTTCTACGGCAGGCGGCTCCAGCGGCGATATTTCAATGAGTCTCGTTGTTATTATGTTTGACTGCTAACATTAATTAGTTTCTTCATAAATTGTTCACTCACAATGATTATAAATTTCACTCGTACAGTTTATTATTAATTTATACTTTATATTTTCTTAATCTCAGGGTTAATATGGGTATTAATTAATGCGGTGCATTAAACGTACACTTTCCACGATATCTTGAAGTGTCTTTAAATTCCCTAAGCGGATATCTTAAACTAACACGAAAACAGCACTAGGCCTATATTATATTATAATTTTTATCTAAATATTTTACCCACTCGGTTCTTAACGTAAAACTTCGTTAAGAATTACCAAGGTTTATTTTATATGATATTTCTATGTTCGTAAGAGAACAAGTCTCTTCACCGGGCACAACTTCCCCTTGCAGATGCTAAAGCAGAACTGTGTCCATCCTAACTCTACAACGAATAAATCTCACTGAATTTAGTGTATTCTGATAGGCTAAGCCCGAGAGTCACATGATTGATGGAACAAACAGATATACGAATTTCCTGAAAAACTTTGTATAATTTAGCAAAGGCCTGCATGGAAATTATCTACGAATTTTATTACCCTATCTTTGATAAGAGTTACAATTGAGTTTTCTTCACTTAAAAAACCATATTTCTAAAACAGTTATGAACCTCAGAGTATACACAAATTGAAGCTATTTACCTAAATAATTCCTTGTCAAAGTTTCACGTCAATCGGTTTACTACCACTGAAGCTATAGCGATCACACATTATCACACCCGCACACGCGTACAAATTCACACAAAAAATACATGACAATATAGAACACCTTTTTATGAAGAGTTTGGTATACCCTACATGCTTATCCATTTCTAAATACAAAACGTACGGCCAAAAGACAAAGTATTACATAAAACAAATTTAAACAAGAAAATGCTCGTCATCCATGTGCTCTGATACAAACTACATAGCTCATCATCCTGTGTTCCGTTGCAATATACATATATAATTTTTATATTTTTAAAACAAGTATATATTTTTAAAATGTTTTTACAACGTTTCGACAGTTTTAATTTAAATTATTGTCATCATCAGAATTATAATGTAAGGTGATGACAGTAAATTAAAATACAACAGTCGAAACATTGTAAAATCAATAAAAAAACATTGATTTAAAAATATGTCAATATGCATTCATCATATATTATATACATCTATCATTTTCTATACGCGTAACACAAATTTTTTTTTAACGATTATATAATATTATGATATTATTCAATAGTTTCTTCTGTAAGTAGTGTATTACGTTATTTGTCGTTTCACTACCTGATGCACGTTTCACTGAAACACATCAGTATCATCAGAGGTTTGTAAATAAATCAACAACAATCGAAATAATTCTATTCTGTTTATTTCAATTTCAGAATTATTTCGATTATTGTTGATTTGTTTACAAACCTCTGATGATGCTGATGTGTTTCAGTGAAACGTGCGTCAGGTCTATATACTGTATAATTTCTTTAGAAAACTCTTCTTGCAGTATTCTTGAACAATATTATATATTGTCAAATTATAATTACTTCTGCAAGTCGTTGATATTATTTTCTAATTGACTTGGCGTACGTTTCACTGCCAATAATAATAATAATAATAATAACGCCGTTGTTACCCTATATTTGGTTATCAAACAAAACAACAACATGTGTTTGTGTGATGTGTTTGGTTGAACTTACATTAATGAAAGAGTTTATTTGTTAGTCGCAGCTCTGTGTTTCAGTTTAATGCCCTTTGGTTTATGTTTATTACAAAACGTTTCGCTCACTGAGATTCAGCGCTCGACTGAGATTGAGCACCACAGATTCCTACTCCACACTTACTTATACAGTAAGCTATGCCTAAATTTACTACAAGCCCATATTTACAACATCTTAGTGCCTGATCAATCAACCTATAAAATTATAACACAGTCATATAAATTAAAAACTAAACATAATTAAGGACACGCAGTGGCGTAGCTAGGCTTTTTGGCGCCCGGGACAAGGAGATCGTCGGCCGCCTCACCTTTACAATTAAACGGGGCCAAAAGACCAAAAATGAAGACTTATCCAGTGAACAAAGTACTTAATAAATGCAAATGTGTAGATTTTTGTATGAAAGCACGTCCACCAAACGTCTTAACAATATTTGTTAAGTCAACATTAAGAAATTACATATTATAATATTACCGGTATTCAGTTTGTATACATTTATTATTAACAAATGTAGACTATAAAAATGTAGTAATATAAAAAATTTATAACGTAAAAATGTTCTAATAAACATTCAAATTCCTTGTAGGTCTAAACCGCATCGTCAAAACAATACCCTAAGCAACATAAAGTTAAACAAAGACTTACATTAAAAGTAATAAAACAAATCACTTACCATTACAGGTTAATGGTTCCGTCTTCAATTAATAAATACTTAATATTTATTTTTAATATTTAATAAATATTTAAAACGAGATATTTTAAAATGTAACTTTCCTGGTCTTAATTGCTGCAAAGTGGGTTATTAAATCAGTACAGTCTAAAGACGAAGCAATGTCGTTTTCAGTTGAAAGTATCGCTAGATTTGATATTGATTGATTTAGGAAAGCTGTTGCTTAAAATATAT
This sequence comes from Magicicada septendecula, assembly GCA_034769895.1. Lineage (NCBI taxonomy): Eukaryota > Metazoa > Arthropoda > Insecta > Hemiptera > Cicadidae > Magicicada > Magicicada septendecula. Next base: position 395,362,759 of record CM068373.1, on the reverse strand, counting down.
ATCCCCATCATTTACGGACGCCTCAAATTTACAGAGGAACCCAAAGCGTTTTTATAACTCTTTTATGTTAGAGAAACGGCTTGAAATTTTAACTGACAGTTTGTCCAAATTTCTATTAGAGAACGTCGCATTTCTTGCCGAACGGTTCATGCAGAATCGTCTGCATACTCCCCTGGCATCGTGCGGTTCCTTCTTATCCTTTTTGCTATATTGACACTCCATTCATTACATACCTGCTCTGCCTTAATTTCCTATTGTAGTGTATATTATGTTCATAGCCAAAAGGTACCTGTGGATTTACTATTCATAGCCTTATGGCACCTTTAGGCGGCTATGAACAATAAATACACTACAATAGAAAATTGAGATTATAGGTACCATTAGTAAACAATAAGTGTGTGTATATTATAAATACATCACATTATCATTAGTGCTCTGCCTTAGTAACGACACTGTCACACAGCTCATTCCTCCATACTTTCAATTTGTCCGTTAGCGTCTCCAGAGGTGTCAATGCTTTATTTATTCAAAGCATAATAAAGTATTTTAACATGTTATGCACAAAGTATATTTTTATACGTTAAAAATGTATCCAATTATTTTAACAAAGCCAGAAAGTTTACAGGATTTGGATCGTTAGTAATTAACCTCGAAGTCGTATCGGTAGCAGATTTTGTTGTTCAAGAGTTTGTACTGTGGCAATGACCCGTTCGAGGATTTCTTTCCTTGTCTTAACTGCTTTACTCATTTGTTCATAAAGTAGATCATCAATAAGTTTAAAGAACGTTCCATTCCAAAAACGCAGAGCGATGAGCAAGATTATTTTAATGATCCTGAATACAGAGATTTAACTTTCGCCATGATGAAAACCCATTTTTACTATTGAAATGGCGTCTTTGATAGTTTTTTGTGTAAATAATGTGCAACAAAAGCAAAATAGAGATATTTTGGTTGGAGAAAAATATATCCAAGTGCGATTTACCTTTTCGCCATTTTCCAAGGTTTTATCAAACTAATACTTGTTTAAGGATCGTCCAGCTTCATCTTCAGGAAAATGGCTGTCCTTGTTCTGCAACTGACTTGTTCCTCTATTCACCATTATATCTCGGAAGGATTGAGATTTCTCGCTTGGCCAAGCTCCCGTATCTTGTAGAGCAGCACCGGAAACACGGTCTCCATTGTTGCTAGTAATGTTCTGTCCTTCATTCCCTGTAATTTCAAGACTGTACGGTCCAACATCATCCATGGTGCTAGAACCAACTGAATCTTGTAACTGTACTTTGACACTTTCACAGTTTGAAGTATTCACGTCGTTAACTTCCACTGTATTTATCAATAGCCTCGTCGCTAATAACATCCGTTTTATGATCGCAAGTTGATTCCTTGTTGATTGTAATACTTTGACACTCAGGGTTCGATTTTCCTTGAATAAAAGACTTCATAAACTCTTTGGAACTCGTTGTAGTTCTCAATCTTATATTAAGAAAATCTTATATTCTTGTAGTTCTTAAGGAATAGTTATATCAAAGAAACAAGTTGTTTGTAGTTTTACAAACTGAAAACATTTTTTTTCAAGTCTACGCGTATGTTCACTTTGCCGCCCTCCAAGCTATGTCACCCGGGGCGGCTGCCCCCTCCCCTTAGCTACGCCTCTGAGCACACGCACGTACGCGCGCGCCCTCCCCTTAGCTACGCCTCTGAGCAAACGCACGTACGCGCGCGCACACAAAACGAAATTTTGTATCGTTGCAACAAACAACTGAATTGTATTACAGCGATTCTGTAATCTTATTTACAACCGGTTCCAAGGATCTGGAACAGTACCTGAAAGACGATGGGAAAATACTGCCCAGTTTTGGCAATAGATATACTAAAGAATGCGATATTTTTAAGAATTCCGATGTGAAGTCTGCATGTGTGACATTAGGTTACATAGGTGCCTAAAAAAAAATTGCCTTAAGAAAGTTCTGCTGCCCCGTAGTGTGATAAACGTCTTAAGAGCATATTCAAATTATTTATTTTAAACAGTGGTTTTACGTTAAAGCCAACATCAACTGTTTATTTAATATTTTTTAAAAGATAGTATTTTTTCCAAATTACGGAATTTTTACATTTCAGCTGCACGAACGAAGGTCATATAAAAAGTTCGCGGAGCGACATCTACAGGTTAGTGGTAGAACTGAAACTTTTCGTGTGTTGTAATATTCATACTTTCATACTTCTTTAAACACCTGATAATTTTTAAGTTTCCACGATATTGATTGACGACTCGCTGGCCACTTGGTGAAACACATTAATACAAAGGGTTTAAAAACATTTGTATTTTCAAGTTTATCTGACAATTTATTGATTGTTTATCACCTTTTCTAAGTGCACGCCTCACGCATGTTTTCAAATACGGAGAAAATCAAACATTGTGGTGTGACTGAATTTCTCGTTAAAAAAAGGTCTAGCGCCAACGGAAATCACAATGAAATGACAAACGTGTTAGCAGACGCTCCGCGTTAAAAAAAAAAGTTGTTTGCACGTGGGTACTCGAGTTTAAACGTGATCCTACAGACACTGAAGGTGATACCGCAGTGGACGTCCAAACAATGGAACGACTCCAAATGCGGCACCCACCTTGCACGAAGTTTTCAAATATCACGTTCTTAAGTTAAAACATGATACACACGTTCGTTCACTTCCCATTAATGTCGGCTGCAGATCCTTCAGACGACGTGTTGATCCTATCTGGATCCTACCCTGTCCGGCTTCAGGGCCCCTTTCGGGCGTGTAGGTATTTCTCTATGGAGAATAAAAGAACAGGTAAAATGAAAGTTAGAAGCTACAGAAATGGATGCTTTGAGACGAGCTGCTAGAACTTCAAGGCTAGAGCGAAAACCAAATGAAACGATCAAAGAAAAAAATGGGCGTACAAAAGATAGTCATCGACTGCGTTGAAGAAAAAACTAATCTGGTACGGACACGTACAAAGAATGGGACAAGACCGACTACCAAAGAAAGGAATGAGATGGATACCTACCTAGAGAGCGCAGAAAGAAAGGAAGACCCAAGAAAACATGGATAGAGGGCATAAGAAGATCAATGAGCGATAAAGCACTAAAAGATGGAAACTGTAACGACAGACAACAATGGAGGTTAGGCATCGGACAACGTCGTAGGACGTTTTGACCTCGAAAAAGAAAAGATATTTCTCACGGGCACGATTACATATTTCACACCGCGAACCGATACTGTTACTGCTTAACTGCTGTGTTAGGCTTACACCTTTCCAGTTAACTTGTAGCGTCTATATACTCTAAAGAGAATATCTTGCACTTTCGCGGATAGCACACAATTATAAGAACTGCCGCAGTGACTGTACAGGAATTTTCTAACTTGCGTTCGTCGCGTCTGGCAGAAACGTTGGGGTGATCAGCTCTAGTCTATCTGCTTGGGACCGGAACAAACCATTTTTGGTTTAATCATTGCTCAAGATGATGACGACAAATACAAAGCGCCTCGTATGGTGCGGCCATCATGGACCAGAGCACGTTTACTCGTTATCGATTCCGAAGAGAGAGAATGATGGTACATTTACAATTCTTATTCTAAACCTGAATTTCTCGTATCTGATAGGTTCTTCGGTAACCCCTTCTTATGATCTTCTTACCGATAATACATTTTTCTGCATAAGAACGTATCGTAGAGAACAATTCGTGTTCAAAATACCTGATATAGTTTACGATCGACTCTATGGGCTATACAACATTTTTACTTAAAAAACGAGTTCATTCGGTTACTAATTTTTAAAATAACTACTGTCATCATTTTATTACGAGTATTCTGATATATGTCCCATCCCAAATTTCCCACATCTCCATAGTTATTTATATTATGTGTTTTTTAAAGAATAACCCGTAAAATAATTATGTATCCTCGCTCACACGCGGCTAAGTATCCTTACGCACCATTTTACTGCACTTAAAGTTGTTTACAAGTCTAAAAATACTTAAAACTAACATTTTTCACAATGTTCCTTACCACCTGATTTAGAATGTTCAAACATACAATCTCTACTTATTCGCAGAGCGTCCTTATATGCTGTCACAGGCTTTATTATCTGCTACATTCCATATGCAGTTTGAATGTCATTGCAATATATATATATATATATATGAATATGAAGGCGTACGTGAAAAAAGATAAATGCGATTCCAACGATACGGCCGTACGAGATACACGACGATGGTGGCTACGTTGTTAAAGAATCCGTGAGCAGGGAAGAGCTGCAGAGTAAATGAAAGGACTGGTCGGTGGAAATTGGATACGACAGTTAAAGTGTTATTACATGTCTCTGCTAATAAAGTTATCGACATACACACAGAAGAGGAGAGTACCGGTATAATATACTGGTAGCGTTGCTATGACGTCACAACATTGGCAAGTAATTTGTAAGTACTCCACGGCACGGAGAGTTAGTTATGAACTTAAGTAGGTTACGGGCACGTAGCGCAAACGAAACAATAACACCGGTCTATTATTGACGGTAACGTACAAACGTAATTACACGTCTCGGGGAAGCCTGCCTCGTGCATCGGCGGCAATCAAGCAACTTGTCTGGAACCGATACGCATCGCATCGCCCTCCCCCCTCCCCCCAGCTTTGTTTACTGCAGTCTAAATGAAAGGAAATCTTAAAGCATAAAATAGAAAAGGATGGAGTTATGATTTGATTCTTCAGAACACGTGAAAGAAATATACTGTTACGACGGTGCACGATGCGTCGTATGGTATAGTGGAAACGAAATACAGACACCAATGAAATCACTAATTATCAGCTTTAATGAGTCACAAATAACAATTTGAAATAAATAAGATACTCTTATACAGTAATTCAAGTTAAATTTGTGAACAAGCAATAATAATGTCAACTATTAAGAGTTCCGCACTAATTATAACGCAGCAATGACTTTCCACGACAACCACTTGATCCGCGCTGTACAATCTCGCCAGGTGTAACTAAGCCAGCCGATGTTGCTTGTATATAGCGTGCAGATGTTCCAGAATAATTTTCCATTCGTTTGGCGCGCCAGCGTAATTTGCATAGTTTCAAGTGCCCTCGAACAGTCTGGAAGATACATACAATAAGTGACCCAATACAGTATATATAAATTATTAATAATTATAATTACTCACCCATATTCCATGGTAGCAAGTAAAAAACCAAACAAGGAAAATTACTACAAAATTCACAGAGAGTACTTTTGTGCGGACTTGACTGAGATTCTTCACCTGCTCGGCTAACCGGAGGTAGAAGGACGCTCTCGACTCTTCGAGAGTGTTTCGTATTGGTCGTGACAGTACGTTTAATATGGTGTCATAAAAGATTGCTACGGTGAGAAAATAGTACCGAATCTCTGAGTAACTACACGACGCCTCTAACGGTCTAGGTCATATGGAATGTCCCTTCCAGACGTTATTGACTACTCCACCGGTGTTCAAGCACACTATGATGTCACTACACTGCAAGGCGGTGAAGGTATACGAGGGACAGTTGAAAAGTGTCGCGGAGCGACATCTATAGCTTAGCGGCGGAACTACAATTTTTCGTGTGTTGTAAGATTTATATTTCACATAAACGACTGTTAATTTCGAAATCTATCTGTCAATTTATTCATTACTTACCAACTGTTTGAAATTTACATGTCAGGCGTGTTTTGAAAAAATGGACAAAAACACGAATTCTTTGTTAAGATGGTCTAACGCCAACGAAATGTTAAATGTGGTAGGAGACTCTGCACCTTTAAAAAAACTACCGTTTGTAAGTGAGCACTGGAGTTTAAACGCGGCCGTAGGCCTACGAACTGCGAAGGTGATCCCCGCGCGGACGCCCCAAAATACGGCACCCAGCTTACACAAACGTTTTGGAAGTTCTTCAGTTAAAATACGTATGATACACACACACACTCATGCGAGATGCCTACGATCTCAGCAATGTCATCCATTCTCAATCGCCGGTCTTCCAATATGGTGTGTGAAATTTTTAAATTTGTGTCTAGAATGACTGCACCTTTTTGGGCGATCCTTCCCTACAGGGATCGTCATCATCACCAAAGCCCTCCGTACAACCACGTTTAAATTCGAGTACCCACAAACAAACAGTTGGTTTTGAAGGCGTAGCATCTCCTAACATATTTACTTTTTTTTTGTGAATTTTCCACTGGTGCTAGACCTTTTCTAACGAACAATTCGATTACAGCACGATGTTTTGTCCACATACAAAACATGCGTGACACGCAAATTTCAAACAGCTGGTAAACAATGAATAAATCGGCGCGTGGATTTGGAAACTGACTGGTGCTTACAAGAAATATGAATCTTACAATACACGGAACATTTTAGTTATACCGCTAAGGTACAGATGTCGCTCCGCGAACTTTTCAGCTGACCTTCGTAAATACTGGATTTCGAAGCGGAGTTCCTACCTTGTCTGTCTTTTGTCCGGTCACTAGCTGTAACTCTCTTTGCTGCAGCTGCAACCTCATCCTTCCCATACCTGCGAACCATCAGGAATTCAGAACCTCCACCACCGATTCGTGTCAAAAGCCCACGGGCGATACTTGATGATCCGCCATAAAGCCATCCTCGCAGTAACTTCAGTCCACAGCCCAGAGAGTTCACGTCTGAAAACTGTCCACCTTTCCTTCCTTAACCGTCTCCTAGCACGCTGTGCCAGCTGCTTACCGCTGTTACCTTGGTAACTGGCACGGAGGTTCTCTGCCTCGCGGGGATCAACAGATCTCTACACTGAAGACAAAGTTGATGGCTTCTCCTGGAGGTGATTCCATACAAGCAAAATTGTTGTAGATGGTACTGTTCCGGAGCAGGACAGTAATTTTGAATACCTGGGCTATAATGTAAGACACAGTATAGGCAATGACGTACTGAACAAGCGACATCAGTTCAGCCATATGTGTGGGACCTTCAAGAGAACTTTTAAATCAACGAGGAAAGAAATGCGCCTGAAGTTCTACAAAGTGAAGGGCACATCCACAATTCTCTATGGGTCTGAGAAATAGACTTTATCGAAATCCAAGGCCAGTCGTGTTGAAACGGTCGAAATGAGAATTCTTAGGCACATGGCAGGACATACTCTTCAAGATAGTAAAATAAATGTCAGTGTACGGCAGGAGGTGAACACTGTGAGTATGCTCTATAGGATTGCCTAAAATCTGCTAAAACTGCTGGAACATCTGAACCGAATGGATGACAGCCGCATCCCCAAACAACTATTGAATTATAGCCGAAACGACTGAGAGGTGTGGGACGTCCGAGGAAGCGCCGGAGTGACTAGCTCTAGCCTATCTGCTTGGGACGGAACCAACCATTTTTGGTTTAATCACTACTGAAGACGATGATGACACATACAAAGCCCCTCGTATGGTGCGGCAAAGATGAAACAGATGCCTGATGATAGTTAGCCTAAAAAATTATTAAACTGCTTCCCATCTAGGCGATGGAAACGAGCTAGACCAAGGACATCTCGGATAAACTATGTTCAAGAGGCGACGGAGAAAAGAGGTTTGCAACGTGGTGATTAGAACTACAGAGATGCCGAGACAATACATGGATAGATGAATGAAATGTCGTGAGACATGAAGAACGTGTTGAATTAATTACAGGAGGAGACACAGAAAATGAGAATCTCTATTAACATATAGAAGTACTGAGAACAGGGATTGAACGGAGAGAAAACTATAAATAGATGATAAAAGAGTACAGTAAGTAACTTAAGAGTTAAAAGGTGTAAAGGTTCTTAAGATGAGTTAAAAGGTGTTCTAAACTCGAACGTATAAAGAATGAGGCCATAAGAGAAGAGTTACAAGTTGTTAACTAGAAATAAAGACTAAAAGGATATAAACAACGGCGGAAAGAACGCTTAAAAAGAATGTCAGATTAAAGACTGGCCAAACAAGTCGTCTGGAAATATACACCTATAGGACACAGGTGTGTGGGTAGGACCCAGGATGGCTGGAGGACCTCTGAAGACGGAACAGGCAGCATCTTGCCTCTGCCGTATTGCCGTAATGTGAAGATGATGATGATGATGACGCGTATCAGTGTTTGAAAGATCACTGAACAAGAGGAAAGAAACAATTAAAGGCCACTAAAAACAGATAATACGAAAGAAATGGGATCTTGTATTAGTCCCGACTTCAGAACACCTAAAGGAGAAACGTTTGGTAGAGGTTCAATGTAAGAAAATAATAATAAAGGAAAAAATCGCGCTGCCAGTAACGAAATCAAAAGTCACATCGTTTGTTTAAACCGCTCTCTAGGAAGCAGACTGAGATGATGACAGATTGTGAGTTCACGTCTGTGGCGTCTGATGGCACACTAAAACTGGCCCCTTGACCTGCAGCCGTCGAAAGTTAAGTGGCCAATAACTGAATCAATTACGATCAATTAAGTAGATTACCGCCTACAGAGGTCTGTCATTTCTCATTTGTAACCGGCTAACGTTGTTACACTGTTCTTTGCAGTCAGTTCCTGTCTTACGGACAAAATACCTAACAGGTTCAAACGCGACTTACGAACACCCACACACACACACACACATAATGTAATGTAGGCCTATATTTTAAATAAGTGTTTGTTTATGTTTGGGCATATTAGTTTACCTAAACATTCATTTTTCGAGTTCGCTGAACCGTCCACTATGTAAAATGAAAGAAAACATGTTCTATTATGTACAGATACATAAACAAATACATATTCTCCTTGCTTTCAAAAACTAGAATTATCTTTTACAAATCTATTCCTTCTGTACTAAATATCCCTATAAAATCTTACGTTACATCTAAATCTAATAAATAATATTTTTTTAACATTTAGTATGTACGCTGCTGTTTAAACTACAGACCTATCTGTACATTTAATTGAACATCTAATAACTCTAGAGAGGACCTAATAACACGAACTTACAAGGAGAGCTTAGAGGGTAAGTAGCGGTTTTTTTATATATTATTTCTACAGTAGTGTTTAACTTTGTAGGTGGTGGTGGTTTATTATATTTTTTGACGTTTCGCGCTTGTTACTGATCGAATCTCGGGTAGGCTTAAATTTGTATTTAATGTACTAGCTTACCTTACACCTGAAGACGACACCGCAGATTGATTAGTGGTCGAAACGTTGAGTGATAAATTCTAACGATGGTAACTGTCCGACCTAACCCTTCTGCTAATGTTCGCGTGCCGTCGGAAGTTAGGTTCGAAGATCGTACAATCTCGATCTTAGGCTATCACGGCCGGCGTCACGGTTATCGTTAGCTGGGCTGTTAGGCCGTGGTCAAATACTGGGTTATTTGGCCAACAAATGCCACAACAATTTTGCACTGAAGATGGCCGCCGATGGCGAGGCCGAAACGTCTTTAGTTAACATCTTTGACTACGGCCTAACAGTCTGGCTAACGATACTTTGAACGGTATAGTTCAATATTTTAACTTTTGACATGATAGGCTATCCTTTTGACTATTTACTTGAGGTCTCAGGTATATCTATCTAGTCCCAGCTAAAACATAATTTTTTTTTTTTTATATTGATCTTAAATCCTACCACTATACACAGAAAACCATCGAACGAGAGAAAAGTCAGGCGTCGGTTTCTCCAATAAAATGTGGTGGTTAATCTACCATGTTTTGATCTGGAACACTTATACCTTGGGACACTAGAGGCGAGGTTACGTTATTCTGTACCCATTACGGCTGATTAAGACCAAAGTCTCATTGGTAAGTCCAACGAGCAACCTAAAACAGATTCGAACTCGCGATTCCTAGCTTTGGAAGCAAGGCGCGAGCACTGCCCCACCCGAACCCACCGGTATTACGGTTTGAACTACGCAAGTTTTAGCGCGATAAAAATGAAGTATGTTTATACTCGTACATCAACAGACTCGTAGGTGAGATATAAAAGTTTACTCGCTGGTGCGCGCGCGTATACGGGTGTCGTCAGATTTGTAGAGGCGTATCGAGGTCTGCTGCCGGCGGTATCGATTAGTGAAGCCTGGATTTTCGTGTTGACAATACCTTGCGTAGCACAGTACACTTGTTTGGCCCACTGATCCAATAATGTCGTCGCGCACTGGGATCGTAACCTCTGGACAGGGTTACCCAACACGTACGCTCCCATATACGCTGTATGCATCGTGTTTCCTCATCTGACTTCACAGAAAGCAAACAAAATAACAGCTGAAACCGGTTAGCGGTACACATCAATCAAACATGCACCAGTGGGTCATAATGTGCGGGTCGCGGAAACAGTGCCACTAGCTAAATCTATATATGATATAAAACTCAAAGTCTAAGGGTTTATGGGTATTGAGTACAAATCCACACGGTTACACCGATTTCCCACAAATTTTGCACAGGTAACCTTTGACACAAGGCGAAAAATACTGTCTGATTTGATATTTTGCCCCGTTCGCACGATTTAGGCCCTTTTAATTATTCCTTTTCGTTGACGCGTATAAAGATGTCAACAACACCATGGAGACCAGAATTAATTACCACAGTAAGAAGTAAATAAACAAATGATACTTAGCGACATCAGAACTGTACACTTATCCGTTCCTGCAGTTTTTAATGTTTTAACATTGAAAATGTTTATAAGGACGTGTCGCACATTTGAAAACGATCGCTGGTGCGTGATCGAAAATGGGAACCGGTGAGTTTCCATAGTGTTTAAACTTTGTACTGTTTTGTCAATTGTAAGCAGCCTACTAACATTGCACGGCACGCGCGGATGACGTCACGCTTTTATCAAACCTTGCAATCGGCCAGCCTAGCCGACTGCAAGCCAGTATTAGTTTAGTTTATAACACGACTCCGAGCGCAACTCTCGTTAAACACTTCTCTTACAGCCGCGGCTTTTGGCTATTATACAGCATGCATTTATAACATTTCACTTTAATCGTCTACCTGCGTCCATCTGCAATGGACCACGATTTCATTCAAAATTAATCTCGGGCATTATCGCCTCAAATGCTTCCGCACGTGCCGATCGTAACTAACAAACCAAATTATTCAATAAACGCATGTTCAATATCTCAAATACAGTCCACTTCTTTCTAACAAACAATCCAGCTTTCCTTATTAGCGTCTTTGGAATAACTCGCGATTCTTCAAGAGCTTCCAAACCGCAACATTTTTGGTCCCACCGGACCGGATTTCACATTTCAGGCCAAAAACGACATCATTTTTGGTCCAATCAGGCAGGATTTCACATTTCAGGCCAAAACAAACTACATCATTTTTGGTCCCAACGGCACAGATTTCTCATACCTGAGTACACAGGCGACAACATTTATTTATATACATCATTTCTGGAAAAACCAATCTGAAGTTAATCACGACAGACGGGCATCATTTTCGTCCTGAGCGACACCATTATCGTGAAGCACGTCGCAGTCATCTCGACAAGATTCAGCCAAGCAGTAGACCAGAGACGACGGGACGAAACAGGACAACATTTTCGAGATTCCACAGCTTTAAATGATGGAGGGTACAACATGAGGCAACGGCTAACCGGCAGAGACAGGAGGTGTAGCAGCTCCAAACGGGATCGAAGCCAGCTTCATCACGAATGGATCGACGGCCACGTGACTATAAACTTTACCTATATTTGATTTATTTTTAATAATATTTCACCCAGTGTGTATTTTTGACATATTTATATAAACAATTAACTTATTACACAATATAAATTAATAGATGGTTGGCAGCTCATTATCAGTCAGAACTTTAAAGATAAAGCTATACTTTGTAATCATTTAGATTTATAATTTCAATAATTTGACTGCCAACGAGTTTGATTAGTTAGAGAGAGTAAGTTTATGTTCAAACCAACGATCGCTAGCCACCAAACGTATTTAAACTCATTCAAAATTAAGTTTGTGGTTCACATGCTCGATGCTCAATTGTTTCTAAATATCTTTCCATTTTTTATCTCAAACTATAATAATGGCCGATGTAAGGGCTCTGATAAAAAAACGAGGTACAATTAAGGCCTCAATATCCCGAATAAATACCTTCGCGGATAATTTTGATTTGTTAAACAGCGATCCTCATGCGCTCAAAATAAAACTGCGTCATTTGATGGAATTATCCACCAAATATGACGAGATACAGTCACAAATCGAGGCTGAGGAAGCAGACGTTGCGTCAACAAGTGATAGAGTGCAAACGGAGGACGATCTCTGTGCTATAGAATGTAAATTGCAACACTTGTTGGAGCAATCTGAGCACTTGAACCAAAAACCACTAATTAATACTGATGGTAAACAGCCTAAAACAACCCCCATTCAATTGGAACCAATAAAATTACCACGGTTCGAGGGTAGTATTGTGGAATGGCAACATTATTACCATATTTTTATGGAATTAATTCATGTCAGAACAGACCTGACAGATATACAGAAGCTTCATTATTTGCACTCGTCATTACATGGCGAGGCGCTTAACGTAATAAAATCATTACCCATAACACATGAAAATTACGCGGTGGCTATCGATCTGTTGAGGAATAGATATGATAGTAAGCTGATTGTCTCCGCTCACCACGTGTGGAATGTCCTAGACGTACCATTAGTTCAGCAGGAATCCCAAGGTAGCATATCGAAATTTATTGATCAAATCTATGCAAATATAAACGCTTTAAATAATCTCAAACTGCCAGTCAACACGTTTGAAATTATTGTCGTAAATTATCTAGCCAAAAAACTTGACAGTTACACTTTACGTTTGTGGAAAGAGAGTTTATCGGAGCATAAACTCCCTGATTTTAATAATTTTATAAATTTTTTAAATTCACGTAGGAAACTACTGCAAAATATCGATGACGCGACTAGCCCAACGAGCAGGTTGAACAAAAGCGATAAGTCTCCTTATCGCAAGGCAGTTAAACAGATAAGCAATCCAAAGGGCGCATTCCACTCACATATTAGAAATAATTTATGCAGGCTATGTAACGGTGAACATAGGCTTATTACGGTTGCCCACAATTTATATCGCTGTCTATCCCTGATAGAAAAAATGCGTTACTAAAAAACAAACTTTGCTTAAACTGTCTCCGTTCGGGACACGAGGGTTCAAAATGTCCCTCCAAATTCGCATGTAAAAAATGTTCTAGGCGTCACCACACCATGATTCATGTCCCCAACAGGGACGTAACTTCTGTTAACAACCAGTGCTCACTGAAATCACAGACCAATAAATCGGTATTGTTATCTACCGCCGTCTGTATGACATACAATAAGGTTGGCAAAAAATTTCCCGTTAGGATATTACTGGATTCCGGTTCTCAAGCGAACTTTTGCACAATGGATTTCGCCCGCAGGTTGGGCCTCCAATTAGTTAAATCGCAATTGCCCATCACGGGTATAAACAACTCGCTTTCCCAGGCTGACTTCAGCACTAATGTAAGGCTACATTCACGCTATAAACCCTTCACGTTAAACGTACATTGTGCCGTATTACCCAGTATAACTAATAATTTACCGGCGGAGTCATTCAATCTTACCTCTTTAAATTTACCCAAGCGCATATTCCTGGCGGATCCTCACCTACATTGCTCATCGCAAGTCGATATATTAATCGGCGCTCAATATTTTCTACAATTAATTGAACCTGTGAAATATACGCGCGGACCACACTTTCCTATAATTCAGGAAACCAAGTTAGGATTTATTTTGGCCGGTGACTTACCATTCAACGTCGACATGACTAGAACGGTTTCTTCATTTGTGGTCTGTAAGGATGATAATCAGGTTTCCTCGCAACTAAAGGAATTTTGGAAGTTGGAGGAGATCTCTAGTCGCGAAACCCGATCTGAGGACTCACCGTGTGAAAGGCATTTCGTGGAAAACACTAGCCGCAATCGCGACGGGAGATTCGTGGTAGCCCTGCCCCGCAGATCTGATAAATCTTATTTGGGAGATTCTCTCCGCGGAGCAATACGAAGATTCCAATCGTTAGAATTCAAATTCAAGCAGAACCCTACCCTTTACAAGGATTATAGTGAGTTCATGAGTGACTACTTAAGACTTGGCCACATGTCGCCGCTTAATGAATACGATCTGTCGCTTGACAGGTCAGAGATCTTTTATCTGCCCCATCACGCAGTCTTCAAAGACTCTAGCTTAACCACTAAATTGCGCGTGGTATTTGACGCATCCGCTAAAACCACCAATAATTTGTCCCTTAACGACACTTTAATGGTCGGTCCTACGATCCAGCAGGATCTGTTTTCGATAATGGTTCGGTTCCGCACCCACCGATACGTACTTATTGCGGACATTGAAAAGATGTATCGCCAGATCATTGTTAATCCTAAGGATTCAAACTTGCAACGCATTGTTTGGCGTGATGCACCGCATAAGGAATTGCGACATTACGCGTTAAGGACGGTTACATATGGCACTGCTAGTGCCTCCTTCCTTGCTACGCGTTGTCTGGCTCAAATAGCATATGAAAATAAAGCCGACTACTCTACCGCTGCTAAGGCCATAGCAAATGACTTTTACGTAGACGATCTCATAACGGGTTCGGATGATCCGAACAGCTTAGCTGAAATGAAAGGCGAGATCGAGAAGTTGTTGAGGAGGTATGGTTTTTCGTTACACAAATGGTTCTCTAACCACCATAAGATTATGACTCTTCGCGCCCAAGTAACCCGTGACTTCAGCAAGGGTCAGAACGTGCGTACCTTGGGCATACAGTGGAATGTTGAGGGGGATAACTTTTTGTACACCGTTAGGGGTGATGACAATTTAACCGTTCTCAACAAGAGATGCGTGTTGTCAATCATTGCCGGGATCTATGATCCACTAGGTCTAATTGCTCCCATCACATTTTGCTGCAAGCATTTCGTGCAGCAGTTGTGGTTGGCGGGCACTGATTGGGACGAACCCTTGTCCGGGTCACTAGCCAATCAATGGTCGGAATTATACACCCAATTAGTCTCCGACACTCATTTTGAGATTACGAGGTCGGTTAAGAGTTCGAACAGTTGCCCAGTTAGTTCATTGCAGCTGCACGGATTCGCCGACGCTTCGGTTAAAGGTTACGCGTGTTGCATTTATGTGCGGGCGGTCTATTCGAACGGCGCCATATCATCAAACTTGTTGTGTGCTAAATCTAGGGTCGCTCCGCTGAAACAGATAACGCTTCCTAGACTTGAACTTTGTGCTTGTTTATTGTTGGCTCAATTAACGTCCAAGGTTTTAAATGCCGTCGATTACAATTTTGACGGATTATATCTTTATTCGGATTCGATGATAGCGTTGTACTGGATACATCAGCAATCTTCCCGCTGGAAGGTATTTGTGGCTAACCGTGTCGCAGAAATACAGCGTCTTGTTAGCAGCAGGGGAATTTGGCGTCATGTAGTATCGAATGACAACCCTGCCGACGTTTTATCGCGCGGTTGCCTCCCTCGTGGTCTGCACTGTCATGCTCAATGGTGGCATGGTCCCTCCTGGTTGGCTCGTGATGCGGCCTCATGGCCGGTCAGCGCGTTCGACATTAATGCTCCCTGTACCTTTCCCGACATTGAAGAGGAACGTCGCAAGCAGGCTCAAGCCTCACTAATTGTCGCGTCCTCAACACATAGTTACATTGAAAACTATTCATCTCTTACGAGGCTTATTCGCGTCTTCGCATACTGCCGTCGATTTCTTCGCAATTCTAGGCTCGCGGTGGTTGATAGAGACACGTCCTTTTTGTCGGCTCAGGAATTGTCTGACGCGCTCTTGGTTTTTGTCCGGCAATCTCAGAAGTTGCATTTCGACGTAGAGGTTAGGGAACTTGAGGCACACCGGTGCCTTCCACGCAGTAGTAAAATTCTTGCTCTCAACCCATTCCTGGATAAATCAGGCATTTTAAGAGTGGGTGGACGCTTGCAATTCTCCCCACTTAGCTACGAGACTAAACACCAAATAATTTTACACCCGCACTCTCATCTCACGAGATTAATAATTGAATACGAACACATCCGTTTGTTGCACGCTGGAGTGCAATCAACTCAAGCTTCGCTTAGGCGTAAGTATTGGATCATACACGATAAGTCCTATATCCGCTCAGTGATACATAAGTGTGTCACTTGTTTTCGTTTCCGGGCTAAAGGCGCGAATCAATTACTCGGTCAATTACCCTCTTCTGGGGTCACGCCGTCAAGGCCATTCTCACAGTCGGCCGTGGATTACGCAGGTCCGGTGTTTTTGCGCCATGGCGGGCAGCGCTCTAAGTCCACGACCAAGGCATATATCGCTCTATTTATATGCATGTGTACTAGGGCCATCCATTTAGAATTGGTGTCGGATCTTACTTCCAACGCCTTTATAGCGGCTTTAAAAAGGTTCATATCGCGCAGAGGTATTCCCGCGCAAATATTTTCGGATAATGGCACGAATTTTCGTCGTGCCAACCACACGTTGCATGATTGGTACAAATTTTTAACCTCCAAGGAAGTTGAACAATCTTCTCTGGAGTTTTGCGGTCTCCACGGCATCAAATGGTCCTTTATCCCCCCTTCAGCCCCTCATTTCGGTGGTTTGTGGGAAAGTGGTGTAAGGAGTGTTAAATTCCATTTACGTCGCGTAATTGGCAGTACGATCTTGAATTTTGAGGAATATTCTACTCTTCTTTCTCAAATTGAGGCTTGCCTTAATTCACGCCCGTTATGCGCCGTGTCCGACGATGCTAGAGACCCTGAACCCTTAACACCCGCTCATTTTTTGGTCGGTGCTCCACTGACGGCACTTCCGGAACCCGACTATACACAAGGCAATAATACTCATTTGGGCAGATGGCTTCTGCTCCAAAAATTTACGCAGACCATCTGGAAACGGTGGTCTAGGGATTATCTGCACCAGCTGCAGCAGCGCAACAAATGGCGCACCCCATTTAAAAATTTGAAGGTCGGACAACTTGTCCTCATTTTGGATGACAATTCCCCCCCTTTAGAATGGAAGCGTGGGGTAATTACCAATGTTTTTCCGGGTCAAGATTCCTTAGTACGCGTCGCAGAAGTACGCACCGCGCTAGGTATCTTACGCCGACCCATCCACAAATTATGCCCCCTTCCGGCGGCAACAAGCTAGTCGTTTGCGTGCCTCACGCGTGTGTGTGTGTGTGTGTATGCATGGGTGTGCGCGTGTCACATTACATGGAACACGCCCGGGACATTACCCGGGGCGAGCATACAAGTCAATTGTATCATAAGCATTGTAACATTGTTAAGTGTCGCTAGCTATTACAGAAATAGTGACTGTGTCTCATATGTACTATCAATTATTATGAATGTTGTGTATCGTTAATATGTTTGTGTGATTCAAATTCTGAGAACCACAAGTGTCAGTTATAGTGGCAATTATTCTATATATGTATTGTATTTTCCAAGGGTCAAAACATTATGAAATTCATTGGGGTTGTTATGTCAATATCATGGGGAAATTATTGTATTTTTATGGTGTTGTCAATTTATTGTATGCTTGGTGATTGTTAATTGAATTTATATTATGTCCATTATGTCATTGCTCTCTGGCCAGTGCGCCAATTATTGTATCGCTTACGACATGTAAGTCTAATTATTATATTGTTCAATTTAACCGTTAATGTACAAAATCGTCCCGACTTTGGCGGGCAGTATGTTTAAACTTTGTACTGTTTTGTCAATTGTAAGCAGCCTACTAACATTGCACGGCACGCGCGGATGACGTCACGCTTTCATCAAACCTTGCAATCGGCCAGCCTAGCCGACTGCAAGCCAGTATTAGTTTAGTTTATAACACGACTCCGAGCGCAACTCTCGTTAAACACTTCTCTTACAGCCGCGGCTTTTGGCTATTATACAGCATGCATTTATAACATTTCACTTTAATCGTCTACCTGCGTCCATCTGCAATGGACCACGATTTCATTCAAAATTAATCTCGGGCATTATCGCCTCAAATGCTTCCGCACGTGCCGATCGTAACTAACAAACCAAATTATTCAATAAACGCATGTTCAATATCTCAAATACAGTCCACTTCTTTCTAACAAACAATCCAGCTTTCCTTATTAGCGTCTTTGGAATAACTCGCGATTCTTCAAGAGCTTCCAAACCGCCACACATAGAAACTACTTCTTTGTTGTCAATAACGTAGTACACATATAAAACTTCGCTTATGAAAGCGACTACATTTAACTTATAATCTGTACATTGGCAAATGAATTCATTGATTGGTGAATGAAGAATGAATTCATTGATTGGGGAATGAACACAAATATATATATTTTTATATTTTTTGAAGCATTTTCAATGCCCTTCTCTGTGCATTGCATTTGTGCAATGCCTGAAAATTTTTAATATGCATGTATCGACATATTTTGTAATTTTGTATACAGATACGTCTATATATTATGTAACTGTCTTAAGCGATTATAAAATTTATGTTTATACGTATTTCTGATGATGCAATGAATAAGTAATGAAATATATTAAATACTACTACTAAAGATGTCAACAGCACCAATGAGACCAGAATTAATTACCATAGTAACAAGTAAATAAACAAAAGCTATTTAGCGGCATCGGAACTGTACATTTATCCATTCCTGCAGTACATTTTCGATGTTCTATATAATATGCGATTGTATCGATATATTACGATGTGGAAAAAAAGAAGTGAACTAATTGTAAATTGTCCTATAAATTAATGCAAAGCGAAAATACGTGTTGTTTTCATTTGTGAGGTTAGGTGACAACGGTTTTTGGTTTTTAGTTTACTGCGGAAATAAATAAAAGCCATGGTTGAGGAAAACATAACGTTTAATGTGTTATACAATGCTTCTAACACAATAACACTTAAAATCAAGAATTTAGCGTTTCTGATTTAA
This sequence comes from Magicicada septendecula, assembly GCA_034769895.1. Classification (NCBI taxonomy): domain Eukaryota; kingdom Metazoa; phylum Arthropoda; class Insecta; order Hemiptera; family Cicadidae; genus Magicicada; species Magicicada septendecula. The sequence continues at coordinate 395,343,840 of CM068373.1, read as the reverse complement.
CAGGTACTGTACTTCATAAATATCTCCAAATGCTTTATAAACGGGTACTTTTAATTCTCTAAAGGCTGTTGCACCAACATAATAATTCAGTACAAGTTAAATAGCACAAGTGTTGGAAACAGCTTTGGAGAGAATTAGACTAATGAGCACAAAATTGTTATACGAGCTGACAGAACGCCATACAGACACAGACAATAAAAATTATATTAAAATACTTATTAAAAGTCAAATATTCGCTTGCGAAGCCGCGGGTAACAAAATAAATAATATAGTAAATATATGACCTGTGGCGTCAAATACCGTAACTGTGCACCTAAAACAAATAATTTCTGTAACTGACTGACCAAAGTGACTGTCTGTAATTATTTTGGACTTGTAACGAGCAGAAAATTTTAAAAAATTTTAAATTTTCACCTCGGCAGAGTACGTTCACACGAGGCAGTGTCAACGACTTATGGTGGAGCAATAAATAAGGAGTAATGAGAAGGTGTCAGTGAAGCGTTGCTGACTTGACAATAGAAACACATTAAGTTCAATCCAACTATAGAATTTGGTGGCGTAAGATGACAGGGAAAGTTTCGTCCAGAATTATTGCTCTCCGCAGCTGTAACAAAGTAAGTAAGGACATTCACACCCGTACCGAGAATTGTAGCAGATGTTGACCATATTACGTCAGTAGACGATAAGCGACAAAAACGAGTGAAACTCCATACTACAATGAAACGGATACGCTGCACCTTAAGAAACAATACTGGAAGATAGGCTGACAAAGACTACAGTCATGTTACGCAGCTGGAGGTATCGTCTAATTGACAGACAAGAATTTACGAAGGGAAAGTTGGGGTGACTTCAACGACCAGCAGATGTTCGAAATTAGTAATAGCCATAAAAAAGGGGTTAGAGCATAGAACAATACGCCAGGGAGACTGTAAGTACAGATAATGGGAATCTATAGAAACGCAGAGTTTACTCAGACAATAGGCTGATAGACAAGTGTTTAATAGCCGTAGTTTCTTCGAAGCGGGTCAACGATCGTCAGGGCAGAAATCAGGGAGACCTAAGGACCTATCAGAGGCCTTCAGCCAGCGAGAAATTTGATGGTGAGGGGTGTTTCCATAGCAACTGAAACGAAGAACCTATCGGAAGAACTATGACGTAGAATCTTGACATGGTGGGACAGTATTTTCCAAGAATATCAAAAACTGACCAATCTCGAAATGAAGTAGGCGTGAAGCGCGCCAGAGACAAAATTTTGAGTAGGGACGAATTAATAAAAACTATCTGCCCAAGACAGAGAGAGTCAGTGATACTCAATTTTTAGACAGTCTACACTCAATTTTTGAAACAGTTATACTAAAGTTTTACAGTCAGAATTTTCAGACAGTTTACATTCAAAATATCAAGTAGTTTAACTTCAAGTGCGAGAGACGGTATATCATAAACTTTCAATTGTTTACTCAAATTATTCGGAGTTAGTAATTATTCGAAGTTCAGAAGAGTACATTAAACGGCGGAAAAATGCTAACTCGAGTTCGGAAGTTAGATCGGTAACAAGTAACTTAAAAGACTTAATAATTCATTCATATCGCGGTAGTGATACTTTACCGGTGTGCGAAGTAACGGACTTAGTGAAAATTACACCAAGTGAACAATCAGACCGTTACACCAACAGACAGCATCACTTAACGACATACAAATTATTTGAACTTAATATTGTGTATCAACAACATAATGAACACGAAACATTAAACAAACTAATAAATTATATGAACGTTTAATGAAGCAGCCACAAATGAAACTAGACATGTATATTGACATTAAAACGAACTCACAGCATACACAGTAAGATGAAACATTGATTGAACACTGAACTTTAATTATTCACATATACAAACGCCTACGCGAGTGATCGGAAGAATAAAGTGTTAAGTGGTTGTGATAAAGCAGCATCCGACGGAATGTGTCTACGAGCCATCTCCATCACCAGAACGAGACTTCGTCAACAACAAATGGATATTCAATAACCAAGTAACCATTACTATTAATTATTTCTAATTAGTAACTTCTACTGACCTGGTTTCTTTCAAAGAATTCACACCTGAGAAAATTATTAAGAAAAGTAATGAATAAATTTAAATAAAGTAGTTAATGAACGTATAAACAAAAGCTTATTTGGGATTTAATGAACGCATTAAATAAGTAGAATATTGAATTGTAATATCATTCGATTTATATATGTATGTATGTTTTCTTTGTTTTTCAGCACATATTGAGACATGTATTTGTTTATTATAAAATATGTATGTATTTCAGGTACAGCGACGTAACCTATGTACTATTATAATATGTTATGAATGATAATTAAACTAGTATTTTAGTTGATCAGAAATATGCGTTCATTATTACCAATGCAACCCAAATATTAACCTAAAGTTTGAAGGGATACAAATAGATTTTAAGAGTTTCTTGTGTTCAATTAAAGTAAACGAATCGATAATTATCATCTATTAAATGATGTCACGTAGGTGTTGATGAGAATCAGAATAGTTAGACATAATGTTAAATGGTTGCCTTACACACATACATGTAAGAGATCGATAAATTTTGTATTTAAGAGCAAACACAATAACAATATTAATAACCACAAGTGTGATTTACATTTACTACACATTTGCATAAATTGACATTTATAATTTACCACTAATCAAAACATGCAATTAAAAAATTATAAATTGACATTTATAATTGGCGCCCAACGTGGGGCTAGATACATTTGAGAAATTATTAAATTTACATATTTAATAATTAACCCATTTATTACATTTATAAATGGCGCCCATCCGCACGGCATGATACGTATTAACAAAGATTGTTAACACGTACAGCTTAGGTAAAGAACAGGCAGTAGAAGTAGTAGAAAAAGTAGTGTCATAGAAGTAGAAGTAAGATAAGTGTTATTAGTGTAAGTCAGTTTGAATGATTACGCGTAGTAGGGCAAAAATGGCGAGCAATTCAGACAGTGTAGAATTTGACATTAATAACCAATTAGGTGCAGTAAATACAGAGGACAATACTACACCTAGTGAACCAAATAGCGTGATAGAGAGTCCAGAAGATAGGGCGCGAGGACGGACATTAAAACTAGATAATGGAAGTCTACAAGTTCTGATGGATTTCATCCGTCAACAGTACGAAGAACGTAATAGAAGACAAGAGGAGAGTTTTAGAAGAATCAATGAAAGTTTAGATAATTATACAAAAGAGTTGACGCTGTGTCGCACAGAGATACGTGGATACACGAATGCCTTGAAAGCGGACAGTAACGAAGCCCAGAAGAAGCAAGAAGAAGTGGTGAATGAGAATTACGAAGATATGAAGAAAGTACAAGATACTGATAACACTGTCGATCTTACAGATGTATCAGATATCAAGAAATTATCGACTGTGGGATCTAATGCGAATGTCATTAGCAAGCCAAGGAAGAAGTGGATTAAGAAGAGAAATGACTTTGTTTCTCGGTATCTGGCGGTATCGGAGGATGATCCAGACATGGATAGAGATTATAAAAATCTATTACTACTACCAAGTAGAAGGCATAAAAAGCACAAATTAATTAACACGGGAAGAGGTACTGCATCAGTGAATCCTATGATGAAGTATCCAGCCTGTAAAATCAGCATGGATCGGCGAAGTAGTCGAGCTGCATCAATAAGAAGCATGAAGGGAAAGTTTAAAGATGAAACAAATACCGCATGTTATAAAGCTGAAAACCAGTTCACGCAAGCCATGGATGACGTAAAGCGGAAGGACATACAAGATCCGTATGCATATTCATCATGGACAAGGAACGTTATGAGGAAAAGAATTTCAACAAACTACTTAAAAATGTTGTAAGGAATCGTGATAGTACTGAGAGGAGAGTACGAGCGCTCGAGGTAAGATTTCTTAGAAACTTAAGAAATAAAACTTTGTTATGTAAGTACACGAGGGGTGAACTAATTGTCGAACAACAGTGTTGTACGCAGGCCTGGAAACGACGACATAAACAGACCGGTGCGTGTTTACTTAGAGAAAGTTATTGGAGAAAACGGCAAAAAATACTCAACGTATACATAAACAATGGTAGTGCCGTTGAGGAGAATTGTCTAAGGCGCGGCAAGCAATTTAACGCACATTTAACCGAGGAAAGGTACGACACATTTCTCACTCACTTACATAGAAAGAGACAGAGAAGGGTCGTAAATCTTCAAAGTGTAAGTACGACACATCGTACCAGCGTAACGGGAACGACCGACCGGCTATTAGGAAAACATGTGACGCAAACCCCTAGGTCAAACACCTTACTGTTTACAAACAAAACCACGTGCGTTAGTGACAGCACAATATTGATGGGACATACAAATATGTCATCATAAAAATAACTTGAGAATAAATAAATGAAAAGGTATTAAGAAGGCGAACTTCAGAATATTTGAAGATGTAATGATTAAATCTGAAAACATTGAATAAAATACATTAAATACATTGGTTATATGAAAATGCATAAACCAAAGATGGTAATTAGTGATGAATATTGATGAATGAAGAGTGGGAGATTAATGGATAAAATAAAACGAAGCTACATGTGTACTCGTTGATTGCAATGGTATAGTAATAAATTAAGTCTGTGGAAAATTTAATGCCAGACAATTGAAAAAATACTATGAATCAGAGAGTTGAAGATGAAGGAAGAGGAAGAAATTGAAGAAGATGTCTTAAGAAGCTAGCAGATGCTGATGAATCAACTGCGTTAGGGTAATTGACGTGGTGATATCATTCAAGCTGGCTTAACCAAGAAAGTTATGTACTTTAATTGTTGAAACATAACATAAAAATGTATTTAGTTAATTAAGCACTAATTAAATGTTAGATAATAAGATAAATTAACATTTAGTGTGACATTTTATAAAAATATTGCAGTGAATGCAAAGGACATTTAATTGCTATTATTTGATTTATATGGTAATAAGTTACAAGGACAAAGTGAGAAAAATGGACACTTAGAATCAAATAAGTGGTATTATTCAAAAGAACTAGATAGTGAATGAACTTTATTAATGTGAGTGTATGTAATTAGTAGGCTAGGATTGTAAATGATGCTATCATGAAGTAGGTAAATCATTAAAACTAAATGTAATACGTGTATGTAAATTATTAAAATAATCACAATTAACGTAGCGATTGTGTCAATTAACAATCTAATTTTAAAATAACAGTTTAAAAGATTTTATTGGTAAGATCATTAGTAATGCACCAAGGTGTATATGTATAGGAGATTATCTTTGATATCATGTAAAGGTTACATTGAACCGCTTAACTGTTTGATAATATCTTGTGAGTATGATATTTTAGAAGGTAAAATTTTATTCAATTGATGAAATTATTTAATTGCTTATGGAATTTATGATTTGTCTTATAATTATAACGATAAGGTATTTATATGTAAATTCGACAATGTGAAATGCGTTCAGCTATCCCAAATAGCTAGCAATAAATTCAGAGAACCGATTAAAACCAAAAGGGGGTGTACCACTGGCAATATAAGCTTTTGAAAGTAGGTTATTGTGTATACCTTCCCCTGAAGAAGATGGACACGGCGAGGCGACGTACAGGGCGCAGAATTTAGATTTGAGTTGTTCCCAGAGGTCACATCGTCAAATCGAAATTGAGGACACTGTAACGAGCAGAAAATTTTAAAAAATTTTAAATTTTCACCTCGGCAGAGTACGTTCACACGAGGCAGTGTCAACGACTTATGGTGGAGCAATAAATAAGGAGTAATGAGAAGGTGTCAGTGAAGCGTTGCTGACTTGACAATAGAAACACATTAAGTTCAATCCAACTATAGAATTTGGTGGCGTAAGATGACAGGGAAAGTTTCGTCCAGAATTATTGCTCTCCGCAGCTGTAACAAAGTAAGTAAGGACATTCACACCCGTACCGAGAATTGTAGCAGATGTTGACCATATTACGTCAGTAGACGATAAGCGACAAAAACGAGTGAAACTCCATACTACAATGAAACGGATACGCTGCACCTTAAGAAACAATACTGGAAGATAGGCTGACAAAGACTACAGTCATGTTACGCAGCTGGAGGTATCGTCTAATTGACAGACAAGAATTTACGAAGGGAAAGTTGGGGTGACTTCAACGACCAGCAGATGTTCGAAATTAGTAATAGCCAGAAAAAAGGGGTTAGAGCATAGAACAATACGCCAGGGAGACTGTAAGTACAGATAATGGGAATCTATAGAAACGCAGAGTTTACTCAGACAATAGGCTGATAGACAAGTGTTTAATAGCCGTAGTTTCTTCGAAGCGGGTCAACGATCGTCAGGGCAGAAATCAGGGAGACCTAAGGACCTATCAGAGGCCTTCAGCCAGCGAGAAATTTGATGGTGAGGTGTGTTTCCATAGCAACTGAAACGAAGAACCTATCGGAAGAACTATGACGTAGAATCTTGACATGGTGGGACAGTATTTTCCAAGAATATCAAAAACTGACCAATCTCGAAATGAAGTAGGCGTGAAGCGCGCCAGAGACAAAATTTTGAGTAGGGACGAATTAATAAAAACTATCTGCCCAAGACAGAGAGAGTCAGTGATACTCAATTTTTAGACAGTCTACACTCAATTTTTGAAACAGTTATACTAAAGTTTTACAGTCAGAATTTTCAGACAGTTTACATTCAAAATATCAAGTAGTTTAACTTTAAGTGCGAGAGACGGTATATCATAAACTTTCAATTGTTTACTCAAATTATTCGGAGTTAGTAATTATTCAAAGTTCAGAAGAGTACATTAAACGGCGGAATGCTAACTCGAGTTCGGAAGTTAGATGGGTAACAAGTAACTTAAAAGACTTAATAATTCATTCATATCGCGGTAGTATACTTTACCGGTGTGCGAAGTAACGGACTTAGTGAAAATTACACCAAGTGAACAATCAGACCGTTACACCAACAGACAGCATCACTTAACGACATACAAATTATTTGAACTTAATATTGTGTATCAACAACATAATGAACACGAAACATTAAACAAACTAATAAATTATATGAACGTTTAATGAAGCAGCCACAAATGAAACTAGACATGTATATTGACATTAAAACGAACTCACAGCATACACAGTAAGATGAAACATTGATTGAACACTGAACTTTAATTATTCACATATACAAACGCCTACGCGAGTGATCGGAAGAATAAAGTGTTAAGTGGTTGTGATAAAGCAGCATCCGACGGAATGTGTCTACGAGCCATCTCCATCACCAGAACGAGACTTCGTCAACAACAAATGGATATTCAATAACCAAGTAACCATTACTATTAATTATTTCTAATTAGTAACTTCTACTGACCTGGTTTCTTTCAAAGAAGTCACACCTGAGAAAATTATTAAGAAAAGTAATGAATAAATTTAAATAAAGTAGTTAATGAACGTATAAACAAAAGCTTATTTGGGATTTAATGAACGCATTAAATAAGTAGAATATTGAATTGTAATATCATTCGATTTATATATGTATGTATGTTTTCTTTGTTTTTCAGCACATATTGAGACATGTATTTGTTTATTATAAAATATGTATGTATTTCAGGTACAGCGACGTAACCTATGTACTATTATAATATGTTATGAATGATAATTAAACTAGTATTTTAGTTGATCAGAAATATGCGTTCATTATTACCAATGCAACCCAAATATTAACCTAAAGTTTGAAGGGATACAAATAGATTTTAAGAGTTTCTTGTGTTCAATTAAAGTAAACGAATCGATAATTATCATCTATTAAATGATGTCACGTAGGTGTTGATGAGAATCAGAATAGTTAGACATAATGTTAAATGGTTGCCTTACACACATACATGTAAGAGATCGATAAATTTTGTATTTAAGAGCAAACACAATAAAAATATTAATAACCACAAGTGTGATTTACATTTACTACACATTTGCATAAACTGACATTTATAATTTACCACTAATCAAAACATGCAATTAAAAAATTATAAATTGACATTTATAGACTAAACGGCGCAAACATATTCTCTGCTACTATAAACAGCCTTGAAATACGGTATTTTCAATTACTTATCTGCGTACTCTTCGAGACTAATTTAATAGAAATTAAATAAAGGAATAATTTATATCGGTATTCCATGATTTGTGACTGAATATTAGGTTTTTTAATCTAGAAGCAGACTTTTGTTTATACAGCAGAATACTGGAGCTAAACAATTCCTTAAAATGATTTTGTACGTAACTACATATGCTGCAAGAGAATGCCAAAAAGTAAAGGGATATTTGTGTTTTCCCGATCAGGTGGCTGGCAACACTGACTCGTTATTAACCATAACCAAATAGTTATGGAATCAAATGACTCTGACGAGGATTTCATCCAGTTTGTTACCAATGAACTACGCAGAGACATAGTTGAACATACATTAATACCAAGTTCTCCTAATAATGACACCGACGAAGCAGAATTGTAAAAAACAGAGGACTTGGCCCAGTTTGCAAGTGACAACGATGTTCCTCAAGATGCCTTAAAATATCTGGCCGGGTACATTGTATTCAAGTGCCGCTTCTTTGATGTAAGTCTAGGTGTGAGAGGCGAAACATTGTGTCTTTCCGGGGAACATAGTCATGACTGGATATATCAAAGGGGGGGGGGGTTACCCATCCGTCAGACGAGTGGTTACAAAAACTGATTCAGTTCGAGATAGTTTTTAGTTCTTTCCATGGACGTACAGTATCAAAACAAGTGAAAGTTATCTCCTATTTGGCCACCTTACTCAAATCTAAATTTCCAGAAGTGGACGAGAAAGTCATTTGTCTGTACGTCAGGACAAGTACAATCATCAGAATCCGCCATCTGAACAAACAGCTCAAACTCAAGTCACTAGAAAACTATGCAGCAACAAAGAGTCGGCTCTGGGTAGCTTCATCTTTAAAAATTTAAGTCACCTATGTAGGTATGTATGAACTAAATAACCTTTCATTTCGTTGACAAAAGTATTTATGTTTACAACTAAACGTACTACCTTCAGTTTTTAACGTTATAAGAGTGAAAATGTAGATTAAGAAAATGATTATGATATTGATTATAATTATAATAATTGGAAGCTTGTTTCAAATATATTATACTACATAGAAATGTTTATACACGCACTCATGCGCGCACGCGCGCACCCACGCAGGCATATTTTATATATATATATATATATAAAATATCGCCTTTTTCCGACTTAATTTTACATCTTTTGCCATTTTGTCAATGTTATATGTGGACAGACTTGCTTACTTTTCTATTAAATGTAGAAATAGATTTTACCATTGTTTTTTGCCACAAACCATTTAATCTTGTTGTTTAATCCTTTTTCTATATGAATAGCTCGTTACAATTATTGTTAATATTTCGTGTAAACAGCAGAGAGATGCTAAGTAGGACATTGTCTCAGGTACGATTGCATGGTAAATCAAGACTCGCGCGTATTTCTTCCACCCGGGGACGCCAGAGCTAAGCAACCAATGGGAGCGTAATTGGCCGGAGTGGCCTACCTTATTATTCTAGTTCCATTGACCAAATAGTCTTTCCATGTAGCCTAAGTGAAACGGTGTATCCAGTTTTGCTTTCCTTGTTACTGTGATTACAAATCACTTTAAAACGAGTGCTCCACTGTCTAACCGTAACAAGAAAGACAGAGAGCAGAGTAATACGGTAGAAAACAAAATTCACAACACGTTTCTGTAAGAAAGCTAATGATGACAATATTCTGGGAAATGCAAGGACAACGTTTGGTTTATTTCACACCCACGCGTAAGAGTGAATATAGTGGACAACCAGAATTCCCTTCTGAAGCGAGGGTTTTTGCGGATTCTGGGAAGGGGTTTAGATTTTTGTGCACGAAACTACAAAAATTATAATAAAAAGAACTCGTTATTTGGTTTTTTTTTTTGTAATCAGGAAGATGAATAATAATTCTTTTTTTTTTGTAAGGTTAACATTAATACATAGCTAAAATTTAAGAACGTCATGCAATGACAAAGACGACACCTTACATTACAATATAAATAAACAAACCTATAGTTGGAAACATTATTGGCCGGGCTGTTAGACTGTGGTCTGTAGTTTCTGTTGGCAAAGTGCCAATTTTTCCGATACTGATGATGGTGAGACCGAAACGTCTGTCAACAGAAACTACAGACCCAAAATCCCGTCTTCTGCAGACGCTGGTAGCTTTAAAAAATAAATTAGTGTTGCCCTAGCGTTTATATCCAAAGCTAAGTGAGCATCGATAACATGAAGGGAGTCTCCGCCCACATTATTCGGTCAAATTTTATCCTAATATTGTACTGTTAGAAAACAGCGACAGTCTCTACGTAAATAGCTAATGACATTCATCTGATGTCGTGTGTTATACTCGGTGAACAATGAACATATATGAATAAATAAACTTCATAACAAAGGGTACTCCCCATTAAGATAGTCGAAATGCCCCTTGAAACCAATCACTTTTTTTGACTATGTAGGTACATTACAATTGTAAAAACATTACACTACACACGGTTCACAGGTTCCCGTCTACCCCCTCTACAGATGGAGGGTGAAAAATTGACTTTTTTCAATGTTTATTTTTTTCTCAATTTCTATGAAACGTAAAGTTTCCAAAAAATTTGAACACATTTTTTGCACCAAAAACAATAAACCAAAAAATTACGTGCCCCATGGGATCATGGGATTGTTTTTAAAAAAATTCAGAAACGATAAATAATGCTATAGCTCAAGTCCCAAAAGAGCTACAGGCATATTTTTTGTTTTAGAAAGTGTATTTTAACAAACGTTTTATACTAAAAATTTGTCAGATTTTTTCGAGTGGTGGGCCAACCTCAAAAAAGCAAAAAACCACATTTTCGGCTATTTTGAGGGGTGTTTGTTAGTCTGAAAGTAGCAAGTACTTTAAATAATATTAAAAATGTACGATTTTATTCTTTTCTTTCATAATATATAATACAAGGTGATTTTTTTTAATAAATAAATTCAAATTCGTGAATTTTTGTTATTTTTAAGCTTATTTTTATATTTAAATGAGCTAAAATTTATTAATAATACTCTTATGTGTGCACACATACATTATATATATACATAGTGTGTGTTACGTAAATTATAAAAATTCCAATCCGGTATTTATTCCTAAAAATTCAAAAACATTTTTTGGCATACCGCAGTTGCAACACAGCAGTATGCCTGAGACGCGGTCAGTATCAAACGCGACATCTACACGTGAACACACACAAACCGGTTAAATGCAGACTGTTTCTCTCTGGTGGTAGTATGACCAGGTTTGTCGAAAATCTGCAGGCAGTATGGCGGCCGTTCAATTTTCGCATGCGCTGTTGACTTTTCAGCATGCCAACGTTTGAAAAATAAACGCGCGATATTTAAACTACCATTTTCAAGATATGTACTGATGAGAGAAAAGCTTAAATAAATATTATTATTTTAATATAAAAAATCATATATTATATGATTTTTAATGTAAATTATAGATAATTTAAGTTATATATGTTATAAAAATTCATTCAATATTAACATAGTCGATATACATAATTTTGAATTTTTAAGGCTTTAGGCAAATGTATCAAGGTCAGAAAATTGTTTTTCATATAGCTTTGATAGGAATAAATTGTGCTATTCTTATCGTATTATTGTACATATTTACAAAATGCCTACGAACAAATAAAGATGTGGAACATCATTTCTACTCGAATTTTTAAAACTACAATGGACTAAATACATGTTACTACTTTAAGGTGTGATTTTTCAAATTGTAATGGACGTTTTCTTAAAAAAAAGTATAATCTATATATAATTATATATAACATAATTATATAATGAGTGGAACGCTTGTGCCACTCAAGTACTTATGTTTTCTCTTCATTGCCGATTTACCATATGTTTGTAAATTAATATTAGTCTTTCTGATGGCGATTTTGAAGCAAAATGGAAAAGTTTATAATTGTACGCTGTTCAATTACAGAAATTACAGAATTACAGACCTGCGACGATGGCGACGAGGAGGAGGGGGAGGAAGATGGAGGAGGAGAAGAGGAGAAGAAGGAGAAGAGGGAGAAGAAGAAGAAGAAGTAGGAGGAGGAGGAGGAGGAGGAGGAGGAGGAGGAGGAGGAGACATATTTACAAAATGCCTACGAACAAATAAAGATGTGGAACATCATTTCTACTCGAATTTTTAAAACTACAATGGACTAAATACATGTTACTACTTTAAGGTGTGATTTTTCAAATTGTAATGGACGTTTTCTTAAAAAAAAGTATAATCTATATATAATTATATATAACATAATTATATAATGAGTGGAACGCTTGTGCCACTCAAGTACTTATGTTTTCTCTTCATTGCCGATTTACCATATGTTTGTAAATTAATATTAGTCTTTCTGATGGCGATTTTGAAGCAAAATGGAAAAGTTTATAATTGTACGCTGTTCAATTACAGAAATTACAGAATTACAGACCTGCGACGATGGCGACGAGGAGGAGGGGGAGGAAGATGGAGGAGGAGAAGAGGAGAAGAAGGAGAAGAGGAGAAGAGGGAGAAGAAGAAGAAGAAGAAGAAGTAGGAGGAGGAGGAGGAGGAGGAGGAGGAGGAGGAGGAGGAGACGAAGATACATAAAATCGTTTCCGATGCAGTCGAAATGGGGAAGATGTTAAATGAGCAGAAGTTTGGTATCAGAATGGAGAGCAAATACGACACAATCACAAGACATTTTTAATCACTACTTGAATTCTCATCTGTGCAGCCTTGTTAATGTATAACACACCGCTGAGAAACAATAAATTCAAGTGATTAAAAAAAGTCTTTTGATTGTTTGTAACAGGTATGGTTTGGGTTGTCACTTACTCTTAAGAACACCACATAATAATTGAAGGTACACTTGCATACTCAACTTCGAATAAATGCACATGCACATTTATTATATCGAATTTTTAGAAAAATTGTAATGGCAGCCTACGGACGACAAATACTTTACATAGTTTAAGTAAACAGATTTTAACTAACAAATAAAACGATACAGTTTTGCGTGAAGTACGCTCAGATAATGACGAGCGCAGGCTCCGTGAGTCGAGATTTCAATTTCTCCCGGCCGGAAAACATACTATCTGAACAATTAATCTGAAAGTTACGAGGCCGTTTGGTTAAATGAAAACCCCCGAGAACGGCGGGACAGTCTACGTAGTTACGAGCGGCGATCAGACGCAACGCAATGTTCATTGTTGTAGTTCATTTCTCTTTTTGTCGTTGTTATTTATTCAACCCACCACATTTTAATGACGCGCCGGCTGTTAAGCCCGTGCTTCACTTCCCGTTGGAATGAGCTGTGGCAGAATTAAATTACGTGTACCGCTGTGAATGCAAATGGGACAAAACGGTGGAAAGTTTATCTGACGAGATCGAAGCGAGGTTCAGTAAAAACATATCGGAGCGAAGGCATTGTGCAGGGCTTCCATGTTCATTGTATATTTTATGATTTCCTTTTGAACTTGATACCACACTAACGTCTTAACAAATTTAGACTTCCGTGAAGCGAAAATATTATTATTTAGAAAGTTCACAAAATTACATATTACAGGGTTAGTCAAAAAGTAAAAGCAAATTTTATTTTCCCTGCTGCAATGGATGGCAGCACTGACTGAACAATGACATATCATAACCTCAAAGTTTTTTTGTTCTTTAGCTGTGTTGTTTCAGTGCTCAGCCCCATTCGTAGTGATTTCAGGGCATTTTATTATGAATGCCCCGTTGTCCGTGTGCGCCAAGGAAGAAATGAGGGGAGTGGTACGTTTTCTGCACTCTGAAGAGACTAAACCTGCGGAGATTATTCGCAGAATGCAGCAGCAGTACGGTGAGAGCTGTCTTAGTGAACGCAAAATTTATGAGTGGATAAATCCCTTTAAAAATGGTCGTGTATCTATCTGCGATGAAGAGCGTTCAGGTAGGCCATCCACTTCGAAGACGGACAAGAACATCGAGACAGTTGAGCGAATGGTTCATGATGATCGTCGTGTCAAAACTGATGATATTGCGCATGCGTTGAACATTAGCCACGGTTCAGCAGTTGCAATCATCCACGAATCACTAAATTATCGCAAAGTGTGTGCTCGTTGGGTACCACATCGACTGACAGACCAGCACAAACAGAAACGTTTGGAAATTTCGAAATCACATTTAAGGCGTTTAGAAGAGGAAGGAGAAGAGTTTCTCAGTCGCATAGTAACCGTTGATGAGACGTGGGTCCATCACTTCGAACCACAGAGTAAGCGGCAGAGTATGGTGTGGAAACATCCATCCTCGTCTACAGCAAAAAAGTTCAAAAGACAAGTTTCTGCAGGAAAGTTGATGATGACAGTGTTTTGGGATATGAAAGGTCCACTTCTAATTCATTACACTCCTAAAGGTCAAACAGTGAATAGTGACAGCTACTGTGAGCTTCTGCGAGATCTGAAACCCAAAATCAAAACAAAGAGGCGAGGAAAACTTTCAAAAGGTGTGCTTTTGCTTCAGGACAATGCCCGTCCTCATACTGCGGAGAAAACGATCCAGTGCATTCAAGATCTTGGTTTTGAGCTGCTGGAGCATCCGCCGTACAGTCCTGACCTAGCTCCAAGTGATTTTTACCTTTTTGGTCCAATGAAGGAGCCACCTGCGTGAATCCAAGTTTTCGTCGGATGACGAGGTTGTGGAGGCGGTGCGCGAGTGGTTGTGCACGATGCTACAAATCTTCTTCCAGGCCGGAATTACGAAGCTTGTCAAGAGATGGACCAAGTGCATAGAAGTTGAGGGAGATTATGTAGAGAAATGATGTTACTTGTCATCTTGTTTTCACAATAAAAAGTTCCTTTTTAAAAATTTGCCTTTACTTTTTGACTTATCCTCGTATTATCAACTTGGATAAATATGTTGCGACAATTACGTAACTCTTTCGAAAATCTGAGAGCGTCATCCTACACGTGACTCGACTAGCCCAGCGCGTGCAGCGTCTCTGTCAAGGTCGTGTGCACTCACGTAGCCTCCAGAGTGTTCAAATTCTTATAATTATGCAAATTATGTCAGCATGGCGCCAGGAATATAGAAAATTATTCTGGAACCTCTGCGGGATCTATATAAGCAACAGTGGCCGGCTTAGTCGGTCAGTTATAACATGTGGCTATGTACTTAGTGCGGATCATGTGATTGTTGCGGATTAGTGGAAAGTGAAAAGTGGCAAAATCATACCATTTTTGAAACTTAACTAGACTTTTGGACTTGATTTTTGGCTTCAATAATTGCAGAATCTCCCAGTAGTTCCAGTTACTAGTTACTGTTTCACACATAGGATGGAATTAAAATAAAATTAACTTTCCATATCCCATACATCGTTATCAATAAGAGTCTTGCGCTAGTGGACAGTTTGAATTCTTTTACTATGGTAGGGATAGTATCTTTCGATACTTTTATCGATTACTTCCGGGTTCAAAGTAACGATACGTGACTCATCAACGATTATTAGATTATTACTCATGCCAGAAATGAATCTTTTTCATCTTCATAATGTTTCTAAAACTTCTGTGAAATTTTCAAACGATTCTCTTTGTGGATTTCAGTCGGCGTGGAACGCAGTGAGCACAAATTTCAAAAATTTAAAGAACTGAACAGTTCACTTGGAATTTCATTAATTTTAATTCATCGACTATTATTACTATTATTCGATATAAGATTATTACTTATAACAAAGCAGTCAGTGATGCCCTCTACATTTCTGGAGGGGGGGAGGTGTGTATTAACATCACACAAATTTGTGTAATATGACGACCGTTAGCGCATCGTTGTAGAGACAGACATAGGGATGACCGTTCGGCGCGGATTGGTGACCAGAGACTTCTACATGGGGTCTTTACTCCAAATTCACCGAAAATCTTCGGCCTATCAGCTTTCTGTAAAAAGTTTTCGAACGCCAGTGGCGACTTTAAGATCACCTAAAAACGGTCGACATTCTGGCACCCGAGCTACTTGGATTTCGAACTGGGCACTACTTGGCGCATCAGCTGATGAGTTTTGTGGAGACCGTGGCCGAGGCCGATTTCCTTGCTGTCGAGACAACTTTCGATCGTGTCTGGCATTCTGGGCTTCTGTACAAACTCACGCCGGATTGCTACATTCATTTGACTGATAGCTTTCTTCGGAACAGAACCTTCCTCGTGAGAGTAGATACCACCCTTTCTTCGGAAAGGGCAATTACGGCTGGTGTACCTCAAGGAAGCGTCTTAGGCTCCCTGCTTTTCTCTGTGTACGTCAATGAACCAGATTACCTGGAACCAGATTGACCGTGTTCGCCGACGATACAGCGGTTTATGCCGTCGGTCGTCGGGCTGAAACGGGCGCTATCTGGCTCCAGGAACAGCTTGATGACTACGTTATCAAGACTAGCACAGCTGTAGTCTTCTCCAGACGCAGAAGGCTCCCCGACAGACTCTACGTAGGCGATAATCCCCTGCCCTGGTCTTTTACTTCACGTTCGTTTAGCCAAAAACATTAAGATGCAAGAATTTATAAAATGTGTTTATAAAACTACATGAGAACAATCCTGAATTTCTCATGTGTCCCGTAGAAAATAGGGGGGGGGGCAAGCCAGTCTCTTAGGGGGACCATCTCCTAGTTATGCAAATAAATGCATGCTAAGGCAGACGATATGTGCAGAACCAATTACTACTGGTTCAACACACAACGTGGTTCAATATACTGAGTCAAGTGTAACATTAGCCAACTACAAACTGACTACCGAAAATCCTCCTGTCTGAGCTGTCAAGGAGAGTACGACGTTGGATTTATGAAACGTGAGTAGCTCGTGTAGAAAGACTGGGGGGGGGGGGTGTAAGAAGTTGACGAATACAACTTGGGAACTAACAGCTACTGCTTTCTTCAACAGAACGTCAGTGTTGCGCGGACGCTCTGAATGAATTCAATGTCCACTGCGCGTCGTGGAGGTAAACTACCACACAGTTTCAATAATCTAGAACTATGGGCGATTTGCCAAGCAAGCAGGAAAAGGTTTAGTCGCAAGGAAAGGTTTTTGAGAAAATTGCCACACCACGACCGGACTGTTCGTACGTGTTGTTTGCGTTATACTACCGTTACGTGCCGTTCAAAAGAGTTATCATCTGATTTACAAGGGCGATTTGAAAAGTTCGCGGCCTACCACAGAAACGAATGTGTGGCGTTTCTGTTTTTTACCGCATCGTGGCGCCACGTTCGCCCCACGAACAGCAGTGAACCGTCAAGTTATTACCCCGTCACTTACCCCGTTGAGGAAGTCCGAGTCTTCTAGGTCCTCAAAATAACCGTTTCCTGCCGCTTTCAGCTCGTCATCTGAAGAATATCGCTCCCCCTCCCCCGATATTTGGGGTTTGGGAATAGATGAAAGTCAAATGGTGCTAAATCGGGCGAATAAGGCGGTTGGTGCAATAGGTCGTTCTTCAACTCGGCGATTTTTGCCATAGACACAACACAAAAGGCGTGCATTATCCTGATGGAAAATGATCTTCTTCTTTGCTAAACCTGGTGATTTTTCTCGAATTTTACATTTAATTGGCCCAAAAGGTTAGCGTAATACTCTCCATTTATCGTTTGACCCGTTTCAAGGCAATCTAGTAACAATATCCCCTTAGCCTCCCACAAAAATGGATCCATACACTTCCCAGACGACAAAATTGATTTTACAGATTTTGGAGGAGGCGAATCACTACGCATCCTTTGTTTCGACTGTTGTTTTGTTTTAGAGTGAAGTAATTGACCCAAGTTTCATCAGTCGTTACAAATCTACGAATAAAATCTTTCGGATTTTTCTTAAAACGGTCCAAACATTCCTGAGAAGCTTGCATTCGCATGTGTTTTGGCCACTTGTCAACAAACGCGGTACCCATCTTGCAGATAGCTTTTTCATACCTAATCCCTCTGTGATATACCTTTCATCTGAGATGCCCACAGGCTTAACAATTTCAGACACCTTCAAACGGCGATCTTCCAAAACAATATCGTGCACTTTATTAATGATTTCTGGTGTAGTGGCACTTTTAGGACGCCAGTACGCTGGCCATCTTCCAAACTTGCACGACCACGTTTAAATTCAGTAGCCCATTTTTTCACTGTAGTAAATGAAGGTCCAGCATCACCCAACACAATTTTCATCTCATTAAAAATTTCTGTTGGGGTTAAATCTTTAAAATTTGAAGTTCAGTTTTCTCCATTTTCAGTGTTGCTGTGAGATAACCTTATTTATACAGCTGTTTCTCCGCAACAATTATTTGACCCAACCTGACGCTTCACAGCTGTTTGCGGGCGAACGTGGCGGCAGGATGCGGTAAAAAACAGAGACGCCAGACATTCGTTTATATGGTAGGCCGCGAACTTTTCAAATCGCCCTCGTAGTTTTAGATTTTAAAGTATCTCTATCGTGCTAAAACATTCTTATCGGTTTAATGCATCACATTAATTTTCTCAAAGCAAGCATCAAAAGCTGACAGTGCCATCATATTCTATGCAAAAAACTTCAAAAATTAGCATTTTAAACTGCGAAGTGTTTGAAAAGGTCATTGCTGTTTGTGTAGTCCATTTTGCACTACGTTTAATATTGTAAGGGTGTTTAATTAAAGGATACACATTATTGAAAATATTTTTCAATTACTTAAACACAGACAAGTCATACTATGTAATATTCATGAAAAAGTAGTGGTGGACTCAGTGGGTAACTAGGATCTGTTCCGGGGGGGGGGATAGAACTAACTTCAAAGGTTGGATCCCCTCAATTTCCTCACCGAAAATGAGAAATTCGGGATTCTTACCATATTAATTTCATAAATACTAGATTATAACTAATGTCTGTACAAATACAAAGTACTATTTTTCGTGTCCAAAAATCAGTAAAGTTGATTAATTATTTTATAAATCATTCAAATTTTTAAAATCTTCCAACCTAACAAAGAAACTAAAACACGTCAAAATTTATTCTGAAATTTGTTTGGTACACTGAACATTTCTTTTGCAGATATGATCACAAATGCAATTTTTATTGCACTAATAATCGTTTCGCCGAATTACAGCAATGTCCATCACTGCTTATCAAACGTGTCCTCAGAAATTCTACACTGAGAAAGCAAATGAAACAGCTCATAGGAGAAGGGTTTACTTTGTTAATGGTAACACATGTCAGTTCTCAAGGTCATTTACCTCCCCACGCGGTTGTGGTGTGACAGTTTACTCACAATCATCCTTTGCGACCTGATCGTTTTCCTACCAGCCTGACATTGTGGCGATTCGGATATTTTTGTAGACACTACTAGGGTGTGGCAAATCACCTTCAGCCGTCCATTGGACATCTCGGTGTACGGAAGTACCAGTAGTAACAGGTTAGACAGAGGGGTATAGTCTTACATAAAGTATTACACATGCATCACAGACGCTACCTCTGGACTTCCTGTCGTAAGACCGTAATCAACTCATGTCCACGCAACAACCTGCACTCACAGTAATTATCACAATTTTTCCGTTCGTGACGCTTACACATACATTTAGCGACGTGAAGAGAAATCAGATCGCAGAGGGTTAATTCAAGAGAAACGTTTTCGTTGTGCTGTGTGCCACAACACCGCGGACAACATGCAAGCAAGGCGTTGACTCGCCAAGGTTAGAAGCGGTCACCCGACTAATGCCCCGTCGCTGCCACTAAATATTTACGACCTACAACGCCTCTACAAATCATCGCCGCCATTTTGCACTCCACTCGACCACTGTGGTGATAACAATCGATAATATCTCTGACTTAAAACAATCACTCTCCACATACAGTCACACATTTTATGGTTAACATAAAAGTTTAAACTTTGATTAAGATTAAAGTACAGTAGGACCTTAATTCCATATACTTAATAATCCCCCTCCACACACACACACACACACACACACACACACACACACACACACACACACACACACACACACACACACACACACACACACACACACACACACACACACACACACACGGCTCAGCATTCAATTTCCAGGGGAACTGGAGTTGCAGAGTTACGTTCTTCTGACCTACTTATAGTTCCCCGATCACAAGGGTAACAGTGGGAAACGTTTTACGTAATAGGCCTAATGTGTTCTTGATTGTGCAGCACTTCCTGACACTTTTCTGTGCACCAACCACCAGTAACGGACTGCACCGTCAGTAAGACGAGATTACCGTTTTTAGTACACATTACCGCTGTGTTGCCACAATTAGTATTCATCAACCGCAGCTTATCACCTTCAATGGAGCCCCTCGTGTCGCCATCGTTTTGCTGTCGGGTAAGCGGTTGGACTATTATGAGCAGAAACTGTTTACATTAAGACTACGCTATGTAGCCAGTGGCGTGTCTAGAATTTGGCTTTGGGGGTAGTCCTAGGTCGGGTCGAGTTCATACAAAAGAAAAAAACAAGTTAAGACTAATCAACATTAGGCCCTACTATGTTTAAAGTGGTTGAAAAACGCGTGAATACATCCTGAAATCAGTCCCATTAAAGTAAACAGTAATAACAAAATTAAAATATGCTTTATTGAAACATTGTTAACAAATACTTATCAACTGAACTGATTTTCCTGTACTTCTTATTTCAAACATGTACACTAATGCTCTATAATAAACCTGTTTGTATAATTAAAAATGAGCTTCTACTGTATTATTAGTGTACACATCTACCGCCAAAAATTAAGAGATTAACAAAATTCGTCAACCTTCTCGACCCTCTGGGGTGGGGGGGTCCGGAACCGTTCGTTCCGCCGTAAATACGCTCCTGTAGCTCTTGTTAATGCTAGTAATACGCTCAATAGTAACACGAAACCGGGACTCGGCTTCCTCTGTCCTGAATCTCCAAACGATACAGAGTAGGATCATTCATCTTCTACGGCGCTACAGCCCAAAATCGGGACTTGGCTTCATCCGTCTTGAAGCTCCAAACGATGCAGAGGAGGATCATTCGCCTTCTACGGCGCCACAGTCCGAAATCGGGACTTGATTTCCTCTGTCTTGAATCTCCAAACGATGCATAGTAGAATCCTTCACCTTCTACGGCACAACGACCAGGAATCGGGCCTTCACTACCTCTGTCTTCTCTCTCTACCTCACGCCTATCTGTAACGAATGACTTCCATCTTCGTACTCCCAGTATCTTCCTCGCGCATGCGGCAACAGTATACTCCCCATCTTTTCCTTGGACGGCCGTCCGCTCTTTTGCTACCCATATTTCCTATGATGGCTCTTTTCTGTGTTGTACCATTAACAACCATATTCTGGTACCTTCTGACGACGTCCCCAGGCATTAGCAGTCTCCTCAGTCTTCGTGCATTTCTACTGCTGGCTCACTGAAATGACATATAAAATAAACGTTTTGGTTATCCCGTATCCTCCACTTCCCATTCCTGTATACCGTGGCTAGAATCCGCCTCAGGAGCTTCCCCACACACACACCTTCAGCGTTCCACACCTACAGATTTCACTACCATAACATTATGTCTGAGTCGAATAATAATTTTTTATACACTCGCATTGTTGTCTGCCTATGAATATCACTTGATTTAAAGGTGGTGATTAAGCACAAAATGCACCTTACTAGGAATATTTTTATCTACGCCTCTTGATAGTCATCATCTGTTACCGAGTAGAGGCGACCAGATAAAAGACTGAGAAGGAATAGAGGCATTGGACTTGCAAGATAGGTGGGACAATCGTGAGAAGGCTAAAGTCCTTCATCCTGATGCGAGAATCAAAAACAAGAACACGAAGACATAAATCAATACGAAACACGGAAATGTTCAGAGTTATCTGAACGGGTTCAAATTATGTGGACTAAAATGTTATAAACGTTTTGGAACTTACAGTCACTCCTGAACACGGTCTTAGAATTATACTGATCTAAGGGTGGAGTAGATACGAGAGGCCATTGAGGTGAGAGTCAAGCTTGATCTTACGGAGATCTGCAGACGCAATAATTCTAACAGTGGTGTGCAAAAACTGATATGAAAATGGAGGATTAGGAGAGAGTATAAGGTATATGAGAAAGAATAAAGAAAAAGGCGCATCACTACAGGGACAGCAAACAAGTACAGTGAGGACTGAAAATGTGAAATAAAATGAGTACGATAATTAGTCTCTTAAACAACAGTAGGCATGGAATAAACAAAACCTGGTAGTGCAGACCCGGTACGTGGCTTTCCGCCAATGGCATGGGTAGACCCCCAGGATGGATGGCCAACTCGTTGCTAATAGGGAACGAGTTGGTGAACACTCTGTCTAGCCAAATTCAACTCCTCCGGGGTCAGCAAACCCCCGGGGGTACGGTCTAATCAGGATGACGTCGACGTACGATACGGTAGACCGAATCGGCCGCCTACGTACTTTTGTTGGACTTGAAGTCGGTTGTGGTTTCGAGTTGTGCCCGTCTTGTCTGTGCCCGGTGTTTTATATATATTAGCTATGGCTTGGAATACCTCCGTTAACTTTCGAGTGTCTGTATTCACTCTTCCTACAGATAGAACCCATGTCACGACAAAAACATATTGCTAAGAAGTTACGTAACGCTCAGAGGCGGATTTATGCATAGACAGAGTAGGCAACTGCCTACGGGCGGCAAAATTTGAGGGGCGGCAAATTTTTTAAAGGTGAAATTTGCTGGCGGGTATGTTGTTTTTATACCTAAGAGATGTTTCAAATGCCGCTACGATATGTTTCGTCCCGATATGACAAGAAACTTTTAAAAATATACATTGTTTAGTAACTAGGTTTATTACATAAGAGAATAGTTTGTCATTTATATGAGAAAAGTTCTGATATGCATATGAAGTACATCGTTTTTTCATAATTACATTTATATACATCATATATGTGATACTTCCATTATATTAATTTATTCAACTATTAATTCGTTTACATTCAAATTTCGAAAATATCATTTACCCGACTCTGTAATTTGACGTAAATGCCACTCGCTGCTAACAGTCATAGAGAAATCTACACCTGTGAAACTCTGCCACCTAATACGAAAGGGTGGGCTCCAGTCTGTCTATCACAACGTGGACATTGCTCTCCGGATGTATGTATGTAGGCTACAGCGGCCTCAAACTCCTCAGCTGAACGAGCGTTCTCGTGGCTCACAAGAATAAAGAATTATGTACGCGCGAACATGGGAGAAGATCGTTTGTATTCATTGACTATATTGTCCATTAAAAGAGAGTTATTAAAGAAGATGGCCCTGACAGATATTAATAATTTTTCTCATCAAAAAACACGACGTAAACTTTAAAAATTATTTCAAGGACTATTATTACAACTCGCTTTATTTTTTAAATTTTGTACCAACTTGCATACAAAATTGTATTAAATTGCTATGTTTTAAGTTCAGTTTAAATGTTTTGCAATAAACATGGCTACAGTAGTTTAATGTGTTATTGCACACTTCTTAGTACGTTATATAAATTGTTCTATAGAAATGTATTGAGAAAAATTGAGAAGAAAATATTATATAAAGAACAAATTTTAGGGTAACTGAAAATATGAAGGATTGAATTAAACCGTACCCCCCCCCCCAACAGAGATTTGTGGGAGTGGGCAAATTTATACTACCTACGGGCGGCAAAATGGTAAATCCCCTTCTGGTGGTAACGCTTTCGACTAGCCGAGCAGGTGCAGGTCTGTGTCAAGGGTGAGCAGTCAAGTATCTTCTAGACGGTTCGAGGACTTATACTGGTACACCGCCAAAAGGATGGAAAATTATTCTGAAACATCTGCAGGCCATATATAAGCAACAGCGGCTGGCGAAAATTAAGTTTCTTCGATAACCAGGGGATAGTAAGTAAAGATCTCCTTCACAGTGTAGAGTTCAGAGGGGACTTATATATTTTTGACATGAAATACTTGAAGGAAAACGTCGTAGGAAGCGAGTGTTTTTGCATACCGTTTGGAAAGAAGACGCTGAAAGACCACAGGAAAGACGGCTAGACAAAAATGAGAACCGGAAAAGGTGAAGTCACCATCAAACTGTTGAACGAAAAAGTAGACAAATAACCGCCGCTAATTTTTCACGTTCGTAGGACCTGGCCAATTTACCGCGAGTTTGTAACTCTACAGTTTTAGAAACGATGTCGCCATTGTCACGGGCGCGACAATTGATCCGTTGTTTCCCCCGTCAAAGTGCAACGCTAAACGGCGCCAGTTAAGTGGATAAATCGGACGGAAAATGTTTGTACACCGTTATACACAACAGCAACAGCCGGGCGTGCGACTGTTAAATCTCATGAATAATTGATGGTCACCGCGCGTACACAAGTCTGTGGATGTTTAAAACAGATGAGCGGCCGAGAACAACTTGTCGGAACAACAAAGGAACGCTGCCATTAATTTGCATTCTGTTTTTCAGAGAACACGGCGGACTCCCGCACGACCTTGTACAATTTATAACTCGATTACGATACACACCGGGTTCTCGTCATGAATTCTAATCCGGTTCCCCTGACGCTACTGCACAGCTGATAATCGCCGCGGTACGGATTCCACTCTAAATTACGCCAAACAGTTGTTTACAAGGGGGGTCCAAAGGGGGTGTAACGCGAACATATGCTTTCATAGAAGAGAAATGCACCAGCCTCTCCACCCCAACTCTACTCTCACCTACACGTCGGTGGACCCTGTTACGCCGAGCAATCCACTCCAAGGTTGTGGTAACCAATCCCTTCGGCGAAGTGGATCGGTAAGCAAACAGAGATGGCGGTTCTGTCACGGCAGTCTGGGGGTATCCTGGGCCCTGGGCTGACAGGATGGTGCACATCGGAGTGCGGAGGCGGATATAGTAGCCCAACGGCTGCACACATGGGCTGAGTTAGTTTGTCTACTGCGATCGGGCAGAGAGAGCTCGTCAGCTGAGGTGAAAGCAACTCTCTAGGGGAAGAGCACCCCGAAATCAAAGTTCCTGGTCCTCCAGGTTGGGGGTTGGAGGTTGGATCGGAGAATTCACATATCGCATCTGTGAAACTCTTTATGTGCAGAAACCTATCAGTTTCACAGCCAGTCAGTTGTCTGCACTTGACCGGGACAACTGGCGGAGGCTGTTAAAGGAGGCCTTGAGTCAGTAATGGGTTGTCGCACCGCTGAAGAAGAAGTTGTTTATAAGGAATTTTGTATGTGGTTACAAGCTTAAAAATATCCTTCTATAACAAACTGTCGATGTATCATGCCGTAGTCTAAATTCAGTTTCTGTTTTTTTTGGGGGGATGTTTGAGGTTTGTCCAAAAGGACAAGTCTTGGGCTGTTCTGGGGACTAGCCCCCACGTCACCGCGGGCCGGCCACTGAGAAGGTGGAGGCACCAAGTATAGAGATAATAAGTGTGGTTATTGAGTGTGTGTAGTGTAGGACAGCCAGATTAGGTATGGGGAAGAGTAGAATCTTCGAGTAAAAAAGCCTTCAACTAATAAAGTCGCTGTTCATTTTTGGTGTCTTTTTTAGCTACATCACTTTCGACTGTATCTACTTCTTGACTTGACCTTTCTACCGATAACAGCGGATTCCATGGGTTCAGCAACTTACAAATGATAATGACAATTGTTTCTGGTGTTTTCTTGATCGCCAGCAGCCTTAACCAATCACATGGCAGATTATGTTGCAAAAACACTTTGCACCATAGTTTTTTCCGGCCCCTGTAGCAGACAATGATATCTCCATCCAACGATACCGCCCGGGCCAGAAAATGTATTGTCATACAGTAAGTTGTCGTTCTAAAGGGAATTCACAATACAGTGTACAAATTTTCTCTTACTTTGACACGTCTATAAGTAAATACGCGTATTTTATACTTACGGTACAGTAATTACTCTACGTTTCTAACACTTAATTCTGACAGAGACGGGGGATCTATGGCGACAGGTCTGTCTTCCCCACGAACTGATCTGAAACTTATATTATTGTTGTCTCTAAATCGAATCTACCGCTCCTGTTAGAATGGAAGTCATCAAGTCCCAGTATGCTGGCAAACGTTTTTTAGCTTAAATAAACGGGGATCCCTTAATTAGGACGTCCAGACCTCTCTTTTCCTGCAACCACTTCAACGTTAGCTTCCTAGCGCGATCCTGAGTGTCTGCTTTTAAAATTTCCTGATTCTCCTTCCTCAGTTTCTTAAAAAAAAAAACTGCCATTTTTAATTACGATAGTCCTTACGTTCTGCTATTCAACTGTGTCCCGCGTCTACTTCTTTAAATACAGCTAATTCCTAATACTACAGATTAATTTGCTTGAGAGAAACTAAAGTAATGCTGTCGAAATAAAAATGTAAATTCTGATAAGTACACAATCTGATTTCCTAACTTACGTGCAGCCCTTTTTATATATCCGATTTATATCGTACGATAAGTTCTGCATCCGATTTGACGCAAATTTCTGTCATGCGTCAAAAGTGTCGGAAATAAATGAGAACAAACTCTTTCAGCGCTGCCGTCATCAGTAAGCGGCCGTGTATGCCGCTTATCAATTCATTTTGAAGAG
This sequence comes from Magicicada septendecula, assembly GCA_034769895.1. Classification (NCBI taxonomy): domain Eukaryota; kingdom Metazoa; phylum Arthropoda; class Insecta; order Hemiptera; family Cicadidae; genus Magicicada; species Magicicada septendecula. The sequence goes on along the minus strand of CM068373.1, from coordinate 395,317,161 downwards.
AACACGGAAAATAAGATGGAATGTTCATCCAATTAACTGTGCACGATATGTAGACTGAGGTTCAATCAATTGTTCTTTCTTCGAATTCCTGTTTTTATAACCGTAGGAAGCGGTACCCTATAGCGCTCTCCTGTTTTGGATTCCGACTATGAGGTTTTCTGTATTAATGACTTCCACATTTAAAATAAATTAAGAAAATCACAATGACGTGAATACCGCTGATTCACAGCTGCGTCGCCGAAGCTAGGCAGGAAGGTTGGTAGCACTGATGTCTGAAAGCCATACGATACAAAATTCGTGTGAATGTATACACGGAACCATTACGGCCCATGTATCTATTACAACTAATGATAACGTGATGTATTTTTATATACTTACACTTATTGTTTTACTAATGGTACCTATAATTCAATTTTCTATTGTATTCTTTTTTATAGCCTAAAGGTACCATATTATATGGTACCTTTAGGCTATAAAAAAAAACATTACAACTGGTTCGATTTTTCGATTTTTTTATCTGATCCGTTTCCTAAGACACTACGATACGTTTCTGAGTTCGGAACGATAAATTTATCGTACAACAGTGCATTAAACTGCCCATTCGTTTCTGTTGTTCTACACGTCGTACGAGTTTTTATCGTACTATACAAATCGGATGCATAAAAGGGGTCGAAGGAGGAATTGGCCTAGTGCGACAGAGAGACTAAAGGACAAAGTAAGGTTAAAGGAGTCGAGACCGCTCTCGAAATAACAGCGACAGGTCATAACGTTAATAACATCTCCGACAGAGCAATCTATCACCGTTGAGCAAGTGATATAGCATGGTCGGCAGTCCTGCGACCAAAGTGCATTAACGGGAACTGAAAAACAATTCGTAAACTTAATTACTGTATCTTTATCGCAAGTATCAATCAAAATTTTACATTTTATAAATGGAATTATTGCTGACACTAGCTAGAATGTTTTACTGTTGTAGAGAGGATTATCGATAATCGTTGTACGGAGATTTCAAAGTAGTACGGTATGTATATTCTGTATTCTACATGGAGTCCGATACGTATAAATTGTTACGACAATAGCCCGATGCGAATCAGACGCAATTGTACAAGTTGAGACAGCATAAGCCATAAACCCGCCAAGTAGTGTACAAAATCGGAAGTTCTACAGTGGACTGGCTGCGTTTATTTAAACTGAGTCAGTCAGTCCTGTGAATCATTTGTGATTACAGAGCCTATTAGTGGAGTGTCATCAGAGTGTAGTTACACAGAGTTGCCATCCCTTCGCGTTTTTCCGGACATGTGAGAGGGGAATATCTGGGGGAAGACTTTTTATCAATCCTTAAAAAAAAGGTTAGTAACTCTGACTTCAAGCAACAAAAAAGTATTATCATTCTAAAATGGAAACGAGTCTGCGTGATCTAGTTTTGTTGTGTGAGTAAAACAGTGTAAATCGCTGTTGAAGTACAAAGGAAATACTTTATATGACCGACCGTCCAAATTAGAACGATCTTCACAAATTGCGAAGTATTCTGAATTAAACACGGAACTATATGTTTAAACCGGATTAGGTGAGCTCCTAGACGAGGGAGCGCAGGTATTTAAATATTAGAAGAGACATAGCTGAGTTGCTAGGCGTAGATGGTCGAGTTGCTAGGCGAAAATGGGCGAGTTGCTCGACGACTACCTGTTCTGAACATCATTCATTTTTCTTTTTTTCTTTTGGAATTCTTTTTTTTGTATAACTCTTTTGTCAAGCCCTTTCTTTATCCTATAGTGTTTACTAATCACTTCTATATTAAATACGTTTGATCTACATTGTTACTGAAATGTCTTCAATAAATATTCTAGAAAGTAATGTTTAAAAAATATCTCCACGTACCAGATACTAAAAATATTTATTTTAAATACTTTGTATACGCATGAAAATAAAGTAAAATCAACAAAAATAAAATTTTATTCAGACACACTTATTTATAACTAGATGATACATACATTACAATAAGTAACCTTAAAACACGTTTCTCAGAAACAGCTTTCAACTGCTTCTCAATAATTAGTTGCTTGTCACATGTTTCATATGTCATATTTCTTCTACAATTAATATTCAAATCCGACGTTCTAATTTTTTAATGGTTTAATTTTAATGGTTTGAAATGGTTTTAAACCTTCAAATAACTGAAAAATATTTGGATGATGATGATAGAAATTTGTTAAAAAGTAACTGATGACATAGAAAATTCTATATTTTCATCCTATACACCATTAATTCATGCTGATGACTTCAGTTATAAATGCAGTAAATTAGAAACATAACCTCTACACCAGTCGCGGCTCTGGATTTACAAGGCCCAGGCGAATCTTTTTGAGGGGCCCTTAAAAAATGAAATCACAAGGGGATGTTGAATTAATTTATGTCAGTATTCACGTCAACATATATTTAATGTATTAACAAAGAGCGTAAAAACACGATAAAGATAGTGAATGTGTAAAATGACTGTAGATAATGCAGAAACAATGTTTATAAAACATGAAGATACCTTATAAAATGCTGTCCTGCTTTTAGCACACTGAATTTATTAAGGACTAGAGGACCGCATTCGATCCCGGGCCCGCACCATAAAAATCAAGGTACGTTTTTCAGCCCCCAGATCGACTCGGTCTGTTGAAAACGAGTACCTGGGATAACATCCTGGGGATGTTATCATTAGGGCGGCTGAACCGTAGTGCTGGCCACACTGCATTCCTTGTATGACGTACGGCTCACATAAGGCAGCCTACCCTGCCTACACCTAAGCTACTTCGGTGGTATACATGGGAGTCATTATTATTATTATTATTAATTCATTAAGGACACCAGAAAAGTCCGATTTAAAACAACGTCACTTTTAATCGATAAGATGTGAAATGAAAACAACTTCCCTTGAAAAACAGTCGATCGAAAATAATGTTTGGTCAACTTTAATTACAAAAATGACCGTTTTGCAGATTTGGTATCTTCAAAATAATTCTTAAAACCACATGCGTTAGAATAAAAATTCGATATATTGTTTTGAATCATATTTTTCCAGTGTATCACCAATTCTTAAATCTTTTGTATGTCTCTGACAAACATCTTCAGCTCGTGACAGAACTCCTCTGCAACTTGTTCTGTATCACAGTATGATGAATTTTCGACTTGCGCAGTGAGCATTCCTTGAAGGCGGTTGGTAAGGAAAAGTTGTTCATCGGATTTGCCCTTCAACGCTTTAATGTCATAAAAGAAGCACAAAACATTTCTTTGTAATGTCTTAACTCTGCAAGTCTTGCGAGACTCCTCTAAGCAAGACGCCCTAGGCGACGCTTTGTTTGTCGTCTCTGCTCTACACTCCATTTATCGCCTGCTACAGTACTTATACCATTCTCATTTTTCAGCCTCCGTTTCTTCCAACGTATTCCCGACGACATATTTTTCTGGGGGTTCATCGATTGCGCCGGGGAAAACCCTCTACCCTTCTACTGATGTCGACTGCTCTTGTGGCGTGTTAAACAGAAATCGTCAACTGCGCCGACAGTCAATTCTCCGCACAACTGTTCGACTGCGTGCGTACACACACATTTGCACACGCGCCGGGCTTGTTGATAGGTTAACTGTATTACTTGTATAAACTTTTCTTTAAGTTATGACGTGCACTATAGCCAACGGTTGTTGGTCGCGAGTGCACAAATACAAATATAATGAACATAGTCTATATATATAAAACTCAAAGTCTGAGGATTTATGTGTACTGAATACAAATCCACACTGTTACACCGATTGTCACCAAATTTGGCACAGGTAACCTTTGATACAAGGCGAAAAATACTGTCTAACTTGGAATTTGATACTTTGCCGCGTTCTCACGATTTAGGCCTTTTTAATTATACCATTTCGTTGACGCGTATAAAGATGTCAACACCATGGAGACCAGAACTAATTACCATAGTAACAAGTAAATAAACAAATGATATTTAGCGGCATCGGAACTGTACCTTTATCCATTCCTGCAGTTTTTAATGTTTTTAATATGCGATTGTATCGCTATATTTTGTAATTTTGTATAGAGATACGTCTATTTATTTTGTAATTGTCTTAAACGATTATAAAATGTATGTTTATACGAATTTCTGATGATGCAATGAATAAGTAATGAAATATATTAAAAACTACTACTAAAGATGTCAACAACACTATGGAGACCAGAACTAATTACCATAGTAACAAGTAAATAAACAAAAGGTATCTGGCGGCATCGCAACTGTACATTTGTTCTTTCCTGCAGTGGATTTTCGATGTGTTATATAATATGCGATTGTATCGATATATTACGATGTGGAAAAGAAGAAGTGTACTAATTGTACATTGTCCTATTACTTAATGCAATATTATGCGCAAATATTCGCGTGCGAAGCCGCGGGTAACAGCTAGTATAATTCATAATTTTGAGTAGACGTTTTACGTCATGACTGAACAAAGGAATACCTTTGCAAAAAAGAGAATAAGTCTCAGGGAAGCGTCACCTTAAAAGCCTTGTTTGTTGCCTTATGAGTAAAATGTTAAGAGACCCGTGTCTTTGGGTGTGGGACTATGCTATACGCCACATTACAAGCTCCTTACCTGGTAGAATTTACACACACCCGCTAAATTATCAGTGTTCACCCCGCGTCGAGGACGCGCCTACTAGAAAATACACAACCAAGTGTGTTTAACCCCTTAGGCTGAGTTAACAGTCTTGATTTCTTGAAGACTGAAAGCATTTTTATTTATTTAAACTTTTATTGGTTTTTATTTTAAAACATATGTATTTGTTATTATTTAATTTTATTGCTTTTTTTACTCTTTCACTTTTATTTTTTTTATATCTACATAAAATGTTCATCTGAGTTTGTCGATTTTAAGCACTCCTTTTTTTAAAATCGTCTTCTGCTTTCATCTTTATTACTATACTTTATACTTTACTCATCATCATCAACATCAACACTCCAAGGATTACGCGTAGACCCGTTCCAGAAACCATCTCCTCCTCGGTCTACCGATACCTCTTTTACCAGTAGGGTCATAAACCAAAGGCGGCTAAGGGTTGACGGATATCAGGCATCCAGTTCGCATATTCACACCATCTCCTTCTGTGGTTTTCAATCTTTTGGTGCGACGATAAAATATTTAATTCGCGGCCAAAATGGGATGTGACGCGAACATATGCTTTCATTGAAGAGAAATGCACTAACCTCTCCGGAGTGGATCGGTAAGCAAACGAGAGATGGGTGTTCAGTCAGCAGCCTGGGGGTATCCTGGGTCCTGGTGTGGCAGGATGGTGCACATCCCGCAGCAGGGTGTGCATCTAGTGTGGAGGCGGAGGGGCCTACAGTAGGCCAACGGCTGCACACATGGGCTGAGTTAGTTAGTCTACTGCGATCGGGCAGAGAGAGTTCGTCAGCTGAGGTGAAAGCAACTCTCTAGGAGAAGAGCAGCTCGAAATCAAAGTTCCTGGTCCTCCAGGTTGGAGGTTTTACAGCAGGCCAGTAACCTGCTTAACATGTACTTACAGAACTCATACGACCCTCTTTATACTATTAGAAGTAATTCGTCGAAACAGGTATTCACTTGGATCATGGTTGTGGATTCTTTGGACTACACGGATCACTGCTTCGGAGTCTCCAGGTATATTTTTACCGTACAGGTCTTCTTGGCGCACCTTCATTTTCAGCCTTATGACGTATTCGTCGTCTTTCTAAACGTGAATTTTTTTGTAACACTTCAGAACATTCACATTCATTCATCAAGATCAATCACTCAGTACTCTTTCCACGTTGCTCTATTCACTTTTAGAAAGCGAATGCATATAGAAAAAAAGTGTGTGTGTGTGATAGAGAGAGAGAGAGAGAGAGAGAGAGAGAGAGAGAGAGAGAGAGAGAGTGAGAGCGAGAGAGGGGGGGAGAAAGCGTGTACGCGCGCGAACTCATGTGTGTGGAAACTGTTCGTAAAAGTTACCTTGAGTGGAGTCGATATGTTTGTGTGCTCTGACGTGGAAAACATTTTGGTTGGGAAACCGGGCGCAATCGGTGTGCCAATTTTTCTAAAGTTCTTCAAAACCTTCACTGTACGGAGAGAGAGAGAGAGAGAGAGAGAGAGAGAGAGAGAGAGAGAGAGAGAGAGAGAGAGAGAGAGAGAGAAAGCGTGTACGCGCGCGAACTCGTGTGTGGAAACTGATCGTAAAAGTTACCTCGAGTGCAGTCGATATGTTTGTGTGGTCTGACGTGGAAAACATTTTGGTTAGGAAACCGGGCGCAATCGGTGTGCCCATTTTTCTAAAGTTCTTCAAAACCTTCACTGTACGTTGTCATTGTCTCCACCTCTACCTCAAATGTAGCTTCGTGGAAAACAAGTGTAACAGACGAGTTTTACCAATGTAGGGCGAAAACATTCTAAGACATGTACTTATTTAACGTAACATAAATTACAACAAAGTCTCTTTGTAAAAGGGGTCAGGGAATATGTTCTGTAAAAAGAGGTCAGGGTTAAACGTAATCACTTTAGCGAAACAGTCTTTGTTATTATGTCAAACTGTATTCCGGCGAGTTCAGTGTTACCTTGCTACCAGTTACCGTCTTCGTCGCATTCATTAAGCTAAACCATATCTATCAACTGAACTTAACGTTAACGGACGTCGAATCCGCGGCAGCACGTACCGGATCACGTGCTCTGAATAGGTATCGATTTTTTAAACTGTGAAAACTACACAGGGCTTTGTACGTATACCGCTATACGTCGCGACGGGCGCGTGGGATTATAAAATTATTGTTAAGGATCGAGTCGATGCTTCGGGGTTTTTTAATGCAAACTGTGTTATCGATTAAAGCCACAGCCGGCCAGTTCGCTGCACTGATAACGTTCCGTCCCGTCTGCACACTGTACTAGGTCATAATTGTTAGTTAATGACCTCTGTCGCCGGTTCAATGAAACACGCAGCACAGTACATGGGAAGTATGAAATTGTTTAAAAAATTCGCTTCACGAAGAACGCGTTTCTCAATCCTATACCCGCAAACGAGCAGCTTCTTCTTCATTCATCTTTGAATTTCACAATAGAGGTAGGCAGTTCTCTTCTTCTTCTTCAGGCTGTGGACCTTACGATCCGTTGCGCACTCCTTGGTCCGACCATCTCTTCTTTAGTCTTCAAATATTCGTCCTTTGGTCGTCCTTTCGGATTGTAAACCAAAATTTGTTTTGGTATCCTGGTCTTATCCATTTTTTCAACTTGGTCTGTCCAATCTTGTCTGTATTGCTTTCACTTCATTCAGGTTGTATATCACAAGGATGTTCCTTACATCATCATTTCTTAGCCGGTCCCTCCATGAAACTCCTAGGAATGATCGTAAAAATCTCATTTTACTAGCCTGTTGAAATCTAATTGTTTTGCCTCTTGATATCTTCATTTAAATACATTGGATCCGGACACCGTACAAGGCCCCTCCAGAAGGTCATTTCTACTTTCTGGAGCTTTCACAAGCTTCTTTGATTTACATTCCAAGTTTCAGAGCAATAGATAACCACGCTTTCTAAGACGGTAAACTTAATTTATCTTCTTGGTTTGTGGGTTACCTTGCCACCTCAAAGTACATACTTCAGCCGCCCTATCACCATTTCCCCTGTTTTATTCTGCCGCTGATACCTTCATCACTTCAACTACCTTTTATTAACGTCACCACAAGATACATACAAAAGTACTACTTTTCTATATTGGAACGACAATTACGAAACGCTCTCGAAAAGTCGGCAGTTGCAGTTACGTAACAGTTCTACACGTTTCTCGTGGAGTCGAGCAGGTGCAGTGTCTCTGTAGCCACTCAAGGCCGTCCACTGAAGGAGCTTCCAGACTATGCAACTTATGCCGGCATACCGCCAAAACAATGGAAAATTATTCTGGAACACCTGCGGGGCCTACATAAGCAATAGCGGCCGGCTTAGAAGTTAGTTACAGTGGGCGATTTCTTTAGTGCGGACCAAATGATTGTCGCTGATTAGTGAAAAGTAATCACTTTTAATGATTATTTTAAAATAATCACTGTGTTATAATTAGTGCAGAACTCTGTTAGTTGACATTATTATTGCGTGTGGACAAACTTGAATTAACTTTAACTTGAATTATTGTATGCATGCACCTTGTTGATTTCACATTGTTATTTGTGACTAATTAAAGCTGGTAATTAATGACTTCATTGGTGTCTGTATTTTTTTCCACTGTACACACGACGATCCGTGGGACTCTCGTAACAATATGTACACATTTATAATGTTTAATAAACACAGGGGTAAAATTCGTTTACTTTTTGTAAGCGGTGGTAAAATCTGGTATTTTCTCATAATGAAAGTTACCGCCCAACAAATTAAATGAACGTATCACTCATTACTGACGCACACGTTTGAACGTGTAGCTGCTTAATATGCTACACGTGCACTTCCTTCCTTGTATGTCAAACCGTTATAAGCCAGCCAACAGTATAGGCCTACCTCTTAATTGTACTGGTGGTGCAAAAAGCAGCTATTATTATTATTATACACAACACATCCCCACAATTGTGTTACTTACCTGACGCATCGTGGCAACGCATAAATTGCAGAGACATAGAAGGAGATAAAACAAACATTGAAAATTGTGTTTAAATACGCAGACACAAAATAACAGTGTTTAGAATCCCCTCTGTTGTTCATTGCCGGGCTCTTAGACCGTGGTGTAATAATGTTTTCAACAACAGCCGTTTCGGCCGCACCGTTGGAGGCCATCTTCAGTGATTCAACGATTGAAAGTAAGTTACTGGCAAGATGTGAGCCAATTCCCATAGTACTGTGGTAATTTCACCACAATACAGTGGGAATTGGCGCACGTCTTCCCAGTTACTTTCAATCGTTGAAACACTGAAAATGGCTTCCGATGGTGGGGCCGAAACGGCTGCTGTTAAAAACAGTATTAGACCAAGTCCTAATTGCCGGGCAATGAGCAACAATATTAACAGAGGTGACGCTGTCCGTGAGAGCTTTAGACAGTGTTTAGAATGTTAATATTTCAATTAATACGCGTTCATTCAAAACAGGGGATACGCTGGTTACGCTGTTTCCACGTTAACGTCAGAAACGTCCCTACATCAAAACGTCCCTGTCAAATACGTCACGGTTCAAAGTGCCCCGCGTCAAACTGTTAAAAATGTCGCCATGGCAGAAACACCTCTACCAAGTTTGTTTTTATTCGCTCTTTTCTGTGCACTACATTCGTTTTCTGTGCATTATTTATTGAATGTTCTTTTGGTTTTTATTTTTATTTATTGTTCTAACGTTTAGGGGTTAGGAAAATTAGATAAGCCCCGAAGTACGTACTTATATTAAAACACACGGCACACGAGCGCGTGAGCTCGCGCTCATGTCACACACACACACGCGCGCGTGAAGGAAATGTGTGGTCTGTACGTAGTATTAGAAAGAAATTTACGAGTTTCTTAAACAAAGTTTGAAAGGTTTATTCTCTAATCTTTGGTTAGGACAAAACGCCATCAAGGAAGAACCATGTTCGTTTGTTGGATAAAGACGTGGGGGGGGGGGGGAGGGCGCACGCACACAAAGGGAATTTCTTCTAACACTGTATTTCAGTATAAGAAATTTCCGATTTCTAGAAGGCTGTAAAGCTGACTGTCGTTGTGCATAGTCTTCTACAAAATTCGAGAAATCTACCTCTCTACACCAATGACCAAACGAATTCTAATGGGAACAGAAAAACAGGCGTTTCATAAAATATTTATACATTCCTTATATAAAGTAGGCTATAGTCGACAGTTCACAGGTCTACAGTGTACCGGTAGTTTAAATAACAATATAATAATAATTACGTTTTAATTATAATTTCAGTTCAACTGAATTTAATCTGATTTGAATCCGATTTTAATCTGTAGTAATCTTCATCATCACTTTTCCGTATCGTCGTGGTTCATTTTCATTTCGTCTACAGTTATCAAGACTGCTACAATACGTTTACAATCGGAAAGTTGTAAACGTATTGTAGCGTATTACAACTTTTCATTGGTGATAGTTTTGTGTATAAAAAGAACAAGGGCAGGCAAAACGGGAAAACTATTGGAAGCGTACATAAAGGCAGATATACAAAGGATAACTTCACAATATAATTATTAAAGGAATAGTAAAGGAGATACAAGGCAAAAGAATTTAACAATTAGAGTAGGCAAATTTTTACAGTGTTTCTGTGCATGAAACAGACATTACTGTTCAAGTCTGGGATGTGAAAAACATGCATTAGCGGACATGCTTAGTACAGGACAGACAAGTCTTGCGAGTTGCTTACTGCCAGTCAACAAACGGACACGAAAAACTAAAGAAAATCAATATGGTTGCTTTCGATAGCGGTTAATACCGTGTCGTATGCCAGATACACCTTGATTTATCGTCAAAGATTTAAAAAACTACAGAAAATAAAATGGTAAAAAACAGACACCTGCTGTAGAGATTGGTGTTCAATCACGATCAAGACCAAGATCATGACTGCCGATCCCTCTGCAATAATAATGCCAAACAGGTGCCAAAAAAGAAAACAGTACAGAAACTTGTATCGTTGACATCTAACAATGAGACCAAAGAGGGTGAAATAGTCTCCACTTCATCTCACGTTAGATTACGCATATCAGACGACCACTCTAGTCTACGTTATACCTTAGCTGCAAACTATATCAGCATTCCCAAGAAAGTCACTGGCGACGTTAGCGAACGGGAAGGGACCATCTCCATACAATCACTAACGCGTTTCGCCGTTATAAAAAGAAAAATCATTTCAAGTTTCACTAGTCATAACGCTGCCTCACAGGGACATAGTTGTAGATAGCGTTTGTCACCCAGACTGGTGGGCAGAGAAGGCCACTTCCGAATGCAAGGGTCAGGTCCCCAGCAACACTAGCAACACTGACCGCGGCTCTATAGCAAATCAAGAAATTGAAACTCCACCGAATACCGGACGCATGCTTTATGCCGATTATCAGCGAACAATTGTTTTTTCCCGCGCCACGTAAGGCAGCGTGCGCCTGAGCGGGGGCAAAGGACTACGGCATCGGCGATACAGCCCTCTGTCTTCTCTTGTGGCGCCGAAGCCTCGCACCCGTCTGGCGGAAACTTCTACCTTAGTCGACCGTCCGCTGCGTATGCAGGCAGTACTACTAGGGGTCATTGCGTGATGTTATAAAGTCGCCGCCGCCGGACAGGAGTGAGCAACCTCCACAGCTTTAGGTCGGAGAAATGAAGACTCTGGTTCCCGTTTACATGAAACACACAACTTTCCCTGCCAAAAATTAGCACCAATCCAGCCGAAATGCCGTGAGTCCGGGAATGGCGATATTGGCTTCTTTCTAGTCGATCCTATCGGCGGGGAACTGAAGGAAGAAGCAAGGCATCCACTGGACGAACCAATGCTTTTAGCCCAGGCTAAAGAGTTTTAGAAATGAAAAAAAAAAAGATTTTAAAACCTAAACGTGTCAACAAACGTTCCACTCGTATTACAATGAGTATCCTCCGGTCTATGTGGCGATAAGGCTGACAAGTGTAGAAGTGGCGGTGGGTAGTCTGGTAAGTGGACCCTGCCTTGCAGATATTACGCCGCTTATATTATTTATGCGGTCAGTCAACTCACGTACAGTCAAGCCAGAAAGTAAAGGATACCAAGTCGTGCTGAGCGTGACTGTTTCTCTGTTGATGTTATCTTTGTGTTTATTAATTTCTCTATCACCATTTCTAGAAATCAATTTCTATTAATTTCTACGACCACTCTGTCATCATAAACCTATTGCACGACCTTCTAACAGATGCGTCTTCCAAGTTTATCATGTGTTTAATTATGGTTGAATGCTCAGCAATTGCCGACTTTTCAGATGCTAAGTTATTCGTATGTCTGACATGTTCTTGGACTCTTGTGGGAACCAGGCGGCCCGTCTGGCCAATGTAGACCATTCCGCAGCTGCACAGGATTTTGTAAATACCTAAAGCGTTAAACTGGATTCTGTCTTTGATTGGTGCCACTTTCTTATGTCATCTAAACACTGTTTTAATGCAATATTGTACTCGAGTACGAAGGTTTCTTGTAAAATACAATCCACTGTCATGTAGGCCTACCGTACGAACGTCGAGAGATATAAAAACTTCACAGGCTGAACGAACAACGGACGTAAATGTACACGTGCATGTTTTATGGCGTGTTATTGTGTGCAAAGCGAACCAAAATAATAAGAACAGCTTTTACTGCACAACCCGTTTACCGGTTTATTGCCTTCACACCTGTGTCGCGTTCATTTCCTTTCCTTATTTACGGTTTTCCGATTCTACACGTGTGGCGGCAACTCTAATAATACACTGCCTAGGCGACGACGCGGAATCTAAATACAACGATAGAAAGCCTACTGTAACATCAACTACATCGAGTTGCGTATTGGAACGTGACGACTAAACAGATAGCAGAATTTATGAGCAGCACATAACATTATTAAGCGTCGTGGAATAAACAAATTCGACATAGATAGACTACAACGAGAAAACGTCTCCGTTTACCCTGAATACAGTCTACAAAATTTTAACGGACCACATTCTTCAGTCAGTTAGTTTGCTGTTTTCAAGCGATTTAGTTGTATGCTTACTTGTATAATTCCTTCAAGACTATCGTTGGAGAAACTGAAACTGGTGTTGGTTAGCACTTTTAATATTTAGCCAGTTTCCTAAAGTTTCACGGAAGTTGGACAAAAGAAATCGGAACCAAATTTTCAAACGGCAAAGCAACGATCAACAAGGAGATACAAAAAAAATCCCACTTAGCTTGACCAACTGCAGTGATATTCTGAAGCATAGTAACATACGCTGCCGAAACTTGAACACTGAGCCAAATAAAAACAAACTAAAATTTTAAACAATGTGATAAGGTGTACGTGGGCGAATTATACCCAAGTGTATCTTACAAGTTACAAATTATTTGCTCTTTCAACAGCTGTTCGGTTTTTCCAACATTTACATCGAGGCCACAGGATCTATGTTCTGCATGGAGTTTTCGGATCACATAAATGGAGTCCTGTCCGTCCAACGCTATCACAATTTGATAATCTGCCAACAGAAGCGTCTCGAGGTAGTCTTCGTTTATTAAATGGACACTTTACAAAAATGTCTTTTCCACTTCCTTAAGTTTACGTTATACGTTATAAATGTTGAATAAAGGAGGTGCTATGGAAAGAGGTTAATTCCAATTTAGTAAGTCGCTAACTTTTAAAGTTTTACTATGGTTCTTTTGGATTAATGCGAAATTGTACAAACGACACATCGTTTTGTGTGGTTCGATAGGGATAAAATTTTAAATTAGACGTCAGGATTAGGGATCGCTGGTAGGGAATACTCTAAACTCATCCCCGTCAGTTTCCAGTTCATATGTGAGATACAACTGACAGCATTTAGAAATTATTTGCAACTCGCAGTCACGTATTTCACATGTGCACGTCAGAAGTTAGTCCTAAAAATTAAATGTGTTTTATCTTGCAGCCGATCATCGTTCATAGTTATCACCGGGTTCGGATGCCTTTCTCTCTTTCGATTGAAGTGGACACAAGTCGTTTTTGTTGCCGAGATAGAAAAGCCTAGGCTTTTAGCATTTTCAACCAACATGTCTTCGGCTCTTTGTATTTTCCTCTTGACCACTGATTTTGTTTTAGCAAGATCGTTGACATACAACCACTTCCCCATTGATATTTATATACCCTCAAAGATCTCGTTGATTACTATAATAAAAAGTGTGGCGCTCGTCGGAGACTCTTGCGGTACTCAATTTTCTACCTCATGTGGAACCGACAGTGACTGCGCGACACAATCAAGAAAACCCGTGTCCGTGACAAATCTGGAGGTAAATTTGGGCAGGTTACCTCTGAACCCCCAACGTGTATTTTTTTTCAGGGTGTTTATCTCCATGTATATGTTACTATAAAAGTGCGAAGTACGGTAAATCTTAAGATTTGCCGGTAGGCCTATATCCTAAGATTTACCGTTTTATGATGGTAAATGTCTTAAAATGTTTGTATTTTGGAGTTTTACCAACAGTTAGTGATAAATGTCAAGATTGACTGCTGCGTTGTCGTAAAAGCTGCACTCGGAGGTTTTCGTGAATGTGAGAATGTGAGAGTCATAGTGCCAGATGTAGACCGGGCAAAGGTGGACCCAAAATCAGTCATAGCTGTCGTACTGAATATTGAAAATGATGAATTTTATCAACTTGATACCATAATTGGCAAACGTACATCTTTATACACAAGAAACCAGTTCACGCTGTGTATAGAAAAATTTATTAGCGTTGTAGAAGTAGGAAACGAAGAGGTTACTGTTCGAGAAGTGATTAATAAATTACCTTAAGTTGGAGGACAAGGCTTCAAAAACTGTAATTGTTTAAAAAGGTGTACTACGAAGATGTGTTTGTGCAAAGCCTCCTCTTTGTTGTGCAATTATAAATGTCATAACAGTCAACCCTGGTGCAAACAAGTTATTTTTCATTTTTTATTACTTTATTTTACTTTTATTACTTTATTAATTTTTCAATTATTTGTATCAATTATTGAACTAAAAACCCGATAAAAAGAACTCGTATTTGTTTTCATCAGTAAGATTACATTCTCACAAAATGAACAAAGTACATTCGTTAATATTATCAGTTTTTATATTTTTGGCTGTAGGTTTTTTTTTAGTAGTTTTACAACAATTCACCGTACATCGTTAAATAAAAATTATTTCAGAAACAAGCAGTAGTGTAATGCGTTATGTTTTGTCTCCTTTCTTCATGTATTTTTATGGAAATTATTACTTTCTATAACAAGTTATTGACTATAAATTTCTTTAAAATTAATTTAAAAAATTACGCTTTTACCACAACGCAGCGGTAAATCTTGATATTTACAACTAACTGTTGGTAAAAGTCCGAAATGCAAACATTTTAAAAGGATCTTCGGATATTTACCATCATTAATTTTAGGATATACAGGTAAATCTTAAGATTTGGCTTACTTTGCACTTTTACAGTAACATATATATATATATATTGTACCTACATATGTGTATAAGTATTTTGACGTAAATGTGATTTGGGTAAAGAATAATAAAAAATGTGATCGTTTACTGTCTCCGGTGCCAATTTAATTCTACCGCACTAAACACTATCATACTGCTGTTTCTCACGTTGCGTCGTTTACTGCATCCGATTGCCGCTGTTATCGACGTAGTTAATTTTGTCAGTTGTTCTCTCGTCGTCGTCGTCGTAGCGAGTAAAGTTACTGCTGCGCGGTTTTGGTTTTCGGTTACAATTTCCTAAACAAGAAGCGATACTGTCGCGCAGAACTTTTAGGCGTTGGGAGACCGTGCCTGACCACGTGGCGACGACGACACCGCTAATCCAATAAGTCGACCCTTCTGTTTCGCCCAAGTTGCTGGCGAAACGCAATTTCTCCTCCGCCCCTACGTCGAGGAATAAAATTTTCCTCAGGTCAGATATAATTTTATTTTGTCACCTTCTGCCTTCTATCGTCAAACAGCTTTCTTTTACCATTTCTCTTTCTTACAAAGAACAACGTTATTATTATAAGGTAAAAAACTTGCCTACCTATAGAAAAACAATATCCTTAACACGGAAGAAAAATATTTTTTTTTAGGCGATTTAATTACGGCTGGCGCCGCCTCTCGCATCCTGGCTTCCGCTGGCGCCGGTTTAAGCAGTCCTCTTGCATTCATTGCCTCTTCGACGTCCATTTTCCATTAATGTTTAGGTCTTCCTTTTTTTTCTCATAAAAATACTCGTAAATATACATCGGTTCAAGGACAGTCCAAATCTATAATTGACTATGTCATAACAAGACAGCAAACAAGAATTAAAGTAGAGAAAGAAATGAATGTTAAAATAGGCAATAATAAAAACAAACAGAAGTAGATGTAAACAGTCACTGTTACGCCATGGACCCCTGCCGTACAGATACACTTTGGCTAGATGAAGTGTTCAATAAAAGTGCGGTTGATTGAAAACGTTATAAAAGTGTTATCGCGACAAAGAGCTGAAAAGTATGAGTTGTAATTTAGGGGAATCAATGCCAAATCGAATAAAAGAGGTTATCAAAGCTCCAGGCAGACATATTTCACACTAGTTTTCAGTTATTGAATGTAAGTAAAATTACTTCAATAAATCGATTATTGTAATATATTTTACTGTAGTCCCAATTAATTTGTACACTACTGTACAGCTGAGCGTACGCAATTCTCTGAATAATCAAAGTCAGATACCTTCCGGATGTACGAATTCTGCAGATACTTGAACAGTCGCATTAAAATAGTGCTATTTTAAAGATATTTTCAAAAACTTTCGAAAGGCTTTTGATAATGTGAATAAACACGTTCTCTGGCCCATCTTGGAAAAAGGAGCTATCCTAGATTAATTAAATCTATATAAGTGGGTACACGAACAAGAATGGATCTTAACGGAAGGTTGTGAAACGATATTCAAACGACTAAAGGAGTTGCGCAAGGCTGTTATATTTTTACAACCGGGTTCAATGTATATATACCGTGTCCCCGTTAATAAATGGAGACGTTTATATGATGGAGAAATTTACACGGATAGAAACACAAGGATCATGTTCTTTTATAAGTTGACGAGTTATCAATAACTGCTGAATACTAGGATATATGTTGAAGATATTGATTACATATAATATATCCCTGTTCAGGATATTCCTTAGCTTGGAAAAACCGTTATTGATACTACTACATATCTAGTTCCATTAACGCATACCAATCTCCCTGGTATGAATGGGGCCTAAGGAAGCAACAAAAAGCTTATTCACATACCTATAGTGTGATTTGTGTTTATGATAGTGATACGATTATGTAGTACCCTCTGTTTCCAAAATTAATTTGTTTTAGTACTCAGTTTATATAACAGAAGAACTACACGTTGTAAGTATATAAAACAACACTATTGAAACAGTTGAATGTGGGGCTAATAAGCAGCGGCGGCTCGTCATTAATTAATGGATAGAGATACCATTAATTTACCATAAATGTAAATTGTACCAAAAATTAGGTGTTTTTCTTTCACGAGTATTATAACCGAGGTAATATAGGGTTTGATTGAGAAAAGAATATAAGTTTTTACTGGTGAAATGCATTAAAAATTAGGTACTTAACCTTCATCAGGTTTTAAACCTTACCTAAAACGTTACTGTGACACCATTCTTACATTAGACGTTGAAAGGGCAAAACCGATTAATTTAAAACGACCCATTTTCACAAACTTTGTCAAAAATACGAGACAATTTCTGTTAAACTGAAGAGTTTTAAGTTCATATCGGATAAAAAGTCACCAAGATAGAGGTCTTTGCAAATTGTGTTTTACCGTGTTTTTCAAAAATTGAATTTGTTTTCCCAAAACTTTTACGAATTATTTTAAGAGGCCTACGTAATAAGTACTTTATTTAAAACCAACTTAACATTTACATCTAATGTTGAGGCATGCCATATCCCCAAACGAAAAAAATTCGCCAAGTCATGGCTAGAAACATAAGGAACACATGATGTTTAAAAAAAATCAGTACTGCATATTTAACGCTTGAAATTATAAAAAAAATATGAATAGACACTTTTCATTGACTTTACGATGAAGAATCGTGTTGTACATACCGTAATTCAGAAAGATTAAATTGTATAAAATAATTAATTATTTCATAAACAAGCGACGTCTTTTAATATTTTGTTAAAAAAAAATAAGTTCAACAAATTAAATAACCAAACGGCTTATTCGTTATTACTCATTATTAAACTATCGTTCAAGCGCAACCTAGAGCATTGAATGCATACATTATTATAACAGCTTAAAAAACAAGCTATTTAAATTACATCAAAACTTCCAATAGAAAATGATATAAAAATTCCCTAATTATTGAAAAAATGGGCATTTTAATGGACGTCTAGGATATTTCAAAATGCCGCCTAAAGTAGACTGCCGTAGCTGTAGGAACCGTGAAGGGATTTTTTTTTAACTCATTTTTTCTTCGCGTAGGCCTAGTTAAAAATCTATTTTCACGAAGATTCCATAATTCGGTGGTGAAATAGGCCTATACAGTTTCTGGGAAATTACTTGGAAACGGTGCATCCTAAAACTAATTTTTGTAAAGTCTTAGTTGAATCTAACAAAATTTCCTTTCACTTTCTTTTCCACACAATAAAATTTGTGGCTAAGTTACAGACAAAGTCGAGGAAACGATGTGTGTGTGTGTGTGTGTGTGTGTGTGTGTGTGTGTGTGTGTGTGTGTGTGTGTGTGTGTGTGTGTGTGTGTGTGTGTGTGTGTGTGTGTCACTAATTTCTCTGCGTGAATTGACAGAACAAGGTAGTGACGTTCTATCTAATCACGTGTTTGAAACTACATTAATCTTGTGCTCCTCGGAAAACTTTAACACCGCGAGGTACAACTACAGGAAACCGCTGGTATGTAATTAACACGAATCGAAACGATTAGAGGCTTTATTGACGAAAACTGCGAGGAGAATATAGAGTTGTTCCATGGTAATATAGTAGTAATTTAAAGTGTTATGTGAATAGAACAAAAATATGGGAATGCTTGTGGACATTTTTCACTAGAAAAATGCCGATGGAAAACGGTTGGATACCTCAATGGACTTTGGTAGAGTAAGGAACTTGGTAAAAAGAGAAAATACAATATTTACGAAGCATCAATTACGAGTAGCTTATTGTATGGAGCAGGAACATGGCGTGTCATAGAACAAAACAAAAAGAAATTAGAGGGCGGTGGAAATGGGTGTGCTCCGGAGATACTAAGACTTTAAAGACGGGATATAAGTTCAAATGAAGAAATTAGAAGACATAGGGGGAAAGGGGAAAGAGGGAACTTCGTGTCAGGATATTGAAAGGAACCAGTTGATTTGGTACGGCCACTTCCAGAGGATTGGGAAGAGAGACTTCCAAAGAAGATGATGCATCCCTATTGTCAGAAGCGGGCGAGAAAATCCCGAGAAAGAAGGCATATTAAGAGCCATGGGTCCACGGGATGTCCGGGATGGAACGTGGAATGATCGTATGGAGTGAATGTTAGACATCTGACAACGATGAAGGACGTTTCAAAGCGATTTACATGTAAAGAGTGGATGCCAAGGGTACTTACTGCGTTAGAAGAAGAAGGCAAAGGGTACTTTTTGCGGTTGCGCGTGGGTTTGATAGGGTACATGGATTTTCAATAGAGTAGGGTAGGAAAAATGACTTGATTACGTCACAATATTGGGCGAGGATGAACCGCACGCGTGAAACTGTGTGCGTCTTTCTGAATTTAGCAGTCGTTTCAAAGTACTTAACTACATAACCATGACCCCAACAAATCGAAGACATATAGCGTCAACTTGAAAGTCAATATCGCAGTTAGAAACAAACAGTCGTTCACAAGATAGACAAACACAATGATAGCTAATGACTAGTGTCCGTTATTTTGGGTCGGTGTACATCTGTACATAGATCGTCGCTTTTGATTATCGAGAGTACAAAGATTGATTCGTACGGAAGTTTTCGGCTGTAATCATTTCATATTACATCGAATTAGACGCATCTGATCAGCCGAGCAGAAAACGTATTACGTCGACTCGCAAAGCACGTGGCCCAACACTACAGACGTTTAAAAACATGAGGTGACTGAATTACTCCGCCGAGAATCGTCCTGACGACCGACCATTATTATAAACGCAATTATACAAGTAACACTATCCTTTTTAACATCTTTTCCTTAGGGACATGCCTTTCCTTTTATCAAACTTCAACACGCACAGGGCTTTATGGATGCGAGAATAGTTGCAGTTTTTCCCACAATTTTGTAATTTATTTCTACTTCCTGGAGACTCACGAGAGGAGACAATATGTAAGTTGCAAAATTCACAGTTTTTAGAGGTTAGATATAGAGTATTAGTTTTAGGGGTGTTAACTAAAAGTTTCGCAGATGAGATCGTAACATACAAAAACCCCACGTTCATTGTTTGTACACAACGTCTTTGTTGAACGAGTAGAGCCAGGCTCAGTTTTAACTCGACCATTTGGCACTTGTCTGTCTGTTGGTCTGTTTACCTGTTTAAGGTATGTCTCAAAATTACTTTTGAATGCATCACCCGATTTCGTAAAACTTGGCAAGCATGTCCACTATTACATCGATTCCACTATTTTATCGATCCCTGTTGTTACCGATATTGATCTTCCCAAAAATAAAGGGATGGGAGACAACAATGTGAGGAGTCACAATTGTAAAACAAATCGCGAAAGCCAATGTGAGGTATCAAATTAAAGGGAATTCTAATCAAAGACTGAATAAACTTCCACTGTTGGAAATTTGAAAATTTTTGGACGTCAAGGCCCAAAAAGTGGGTGAAAATATTGATAAAATCGCAAAAATTTGTGTGGGGTATCCAATTACAGAGAATTTTAACTAACACTAAACTAGTGTTAAGATCTGGAAATTTCAAATTTTCGGACCCCAGAGTCCAAAAAAAGATATCAGAAATTTGAAAACAAATTGTGAAAATCCAGCACAGTGTCACAAAATTGCAACAAAAATGCGAATGTTTTGGAATATTTGTTGTCTATACTGTAGGATTGTGTGCCCTACTACAAAATTGCTAAAGAAACAGTAGAGTATTCGGGATTTCTGTAATTTTGTCCATAATTGAAAAAAATTATTTATTATAGAAAATTGTGTAATACATAGTTTATCTAGTTCTTCGTTCAAAATACTGAGCGAGTTCTACAGCTCAGGAAGTGTATAGACTTCCGTCGGTGAGCAGCAGCTCGAAAGCCGACGTTTTTCATCGGAAATACAAAGAGAAGAAACAAACAACGTAAAATCTGTGGTTGTTTCTCGACGCCCCTGCTCACAGTTCTAATTTGCCGCGGTTCTAAACGTACGCTAAAAACAAGAGGCGAAGAAAGCGACGCGTGTTACTGCCATTGTGATTTCAACTAACAGGCGGTGTGAGCGTATACTGTCGTACATGCGCTCGCTCCGGCGTAGTTATATGCTTATAGGGTGTTCCAAACTGGATGCCACCTAAGGGATAGAAGACCTTTACTCTCGCACGCGCAGTCACAACCGCCCCGTCCCGGCCAGACACGACCCGGGGGGTTCAATTTTTGTAATCTCCGTGAAATTGTTAGAAAATGAGTCTAAACAACATATAAGTGCTATAAAAATGAGTATTTTAGGGATTTCTAAAGCAAACGTACGATTGGAATACTTAATAAAGGTTTTATTATAAAGTAATAAGTACGTTGGTGATATCTTGATGATTATAAATAAAATATACTTACAATTTACATTCACGGTGCAAAATTACCTCGGTAATTTGCATTCTTTCAGCACAGTATTTGACTGACAGTTAATTATAAAGCACTAAAAATCATAAAGGATTAAAACCACGTCGTGTTTGGTGTTAAGTCTTTAAAATTTTATAGAGATTACTAATACGCTTAAGCTCGTTTGTTAAAAAACTCATATTATAAAGTAGTAGTAGTAGATGATTCATATTCCATGCGTGCAGGCCAGCTGTGTTTGAGTGTGTGTGTTAGTAAGGGTCTCCTAATCCCTCAGGAGCCGTGCGTAACATAACCTTTCGAGCACAAGACGCGATTTCCAAGTCAAGCGTAGCAAGACTTGTCGCGGGGCGGGTACAAACCGTCGAACTTCCTTAATAGTGTCAAAAACTCCTTTAATAGTGTCTGTGTGTTCCTTTAACACAGACAAAAGAGTTTATTTCGTAGGCTATCACGGCAGGAGTCAAAATTA
Source organism: Magicicada septendecula (assembly GCA_034769895.1). Taxonomy (NCBI): domain Eukaryota; kingdom Metazoa; phylum Arthropoda; class Insecta; order Hemiptera; family Cicadidae; genus Magicicada; species Magicicada septendecula. The sequence continues at coordinate 395,295,269 of CM068373.1, read as the reverse complement.
TGAGATTCCACAGTAACCGGACTGTTGGGCCGTGGTCGACTGTTTCAATTACTATTTACAAACGTTTCAGCCACACCTCCGGTGGGTGGCCATCTTTAGTAGACTACAGTGTTCAAGGGATGTCAAACCGAATACATATCTGCCTCGCAGGCTTGAATACTGCTCGCCAGTGACGTAAGTTCGGCTTGAATTGAACGCTATAGCCTCTACTGAAGATGGCTTCCCGAGCTGAGGCCGAAACGTTTAGAAATAGCAATTCAAGCAACCTACCACGGCCGACCAGCCCGATTTCTGTGGACTTTAAATCAAGAGTTTATCCAATTATAAAGTAGCAACTGTTAAATTTTTATGTTACCTTGCCTTATGACTATTATATTGCCTTATGATTTATTACTAAATTTCACTAAATTCGTGTAAAGTCCCCCGGAGGTACTCTTCTCGTCTTCTGAGGAGAGGACTCGGTGTCCGCTCTTTTGATGACACCTTGAGACGCCTGGCGCGTAGATTCTATGTTCGATCAGCACGCGTGACCCACAATTCCCTCATTGCCGGACTTGATAACTATACTCCGAGTCCAGGTGAGTCTTGGAAGCGACCCCGTATACTTGCCCCGGTGGTATAATCCACCATCGAGGGTCGCTTCAGGCCCTACATTAAATAGGAAATAATATAAATACTAATTCAAACCGACCCAGTGGCAGGAGTCCTAACTGAGACTCGGCACACAGCACAACTCGCGAATCGCGCCTCGCGCGAGTCGCGCATCCTCCAGTACTGTAATTTCACTAACGACATTTAGTTATGATTAATACAATTGCTGTAGTTTAACTTTTGTCTGTAGCAGAAATCATTAGTCGTGATCTTAATTTCGCTCGTCAGATAACTATCAGATGAACTTTTGATTGTAAAATTATCACAAGGGTTTTATTTCCTGCAACGGTTTAAGCTACACATACAGTAAACTTACTGGAATGTAGCCATCACGTGACCGGTACGGATTGTTTAGCTCGCTTATATACTCTTACTGTCTTTGTTCTAAATAGGCATACAATATTATAGAACTTACAGACTGTTTTAGATACAAAGTTAGGTCTAAATACTGTAATGAAATGCAATATCTTGATTTAAAAAAACGTGGTAATTTTAATTTTTTACTGATACTTTCTATAAATTAACCATCCTCATATAAATTTATAAATAAGCATGTAAAATATTAAGGCTGAGATTGTCTTCCTTCCTTGAGAAATTACACTATGAAAATTGAATTTTATTCGTTGTTGTTCGATAACTTCGGGTACAAAGTTCTCCTGCACAGAAACATAATAGGCCAGCAAACAGGACTCAAATTATAGGTTAGAATCCACTGAAAGCAATTAAGTTTATTTGAAAGGCCTTGGACAACCCAGTCCTGAGAAACTAGAATACCGTAAATGTCCGCAAATGGAAAAAAAAGGAGTGTGCGCTATAGACCTACAATAGTCGTCATGTATTAGCTTCGCCAATAATCCATTTCAGCAGCTTCCAATAACTTTTCTGTTCTTTGTATTATTGGCCATATTTCACACCCGCATGACGTAATTGGTTTCACGATTGTATTGTATATACAATGTTTTTTTTTTTTTTTATATTTGTTGGTCCCACAATATGTTGTTCAGCAATGCTATTGATTTACTTAATATGGCAAATAATTCATAAATAATTTTGTTGTGATTACGGAGAGAGAACAACGGACAGTGTATCACTAACACGTCGATATCGGACTGTTTCCAACCGTGTCCCTCTCCAAATAAATGTGGCTTTGAAGCACTCGGACAGTTGCTTCCTACTCACGCACGACAAGGATTTTTTTCCCCCGTCATGGGTTTTTTGCAGATACCACTTAATTCTTCACCGTAATTGTGTTACTGAGACGATTTGTTGGTAAAAGAAAGAGGGGAGGACTTTCCCTCTCTAACACATAGACGAAAGTCCCGCCACGTAACTGATGTTTCCTTGTCTTTTAAGAAGCGTATTGAGTTTTTGCAATCTGCATTTGCATATAGCGACATATATACATTAAACTCTGTTCTTATATCTTAATCTCGTATTTGATCTCTAAGGGTGTAACATTTGGTTTTTGATTTATGTCGGGCGATTTACACAGTGCGTCTCAAGTGGTGTAATAGTGAAAAGTGATTATAGTGCGGAATTCTTTATAGTTGACATTATTATTTGTGTGGACAGCTTAACTTGAATTATTGTACGAGTATAATTTTGTTGAACAACTCGTTGATGACAAACTGTTAATTGTGATAATTAAAACTGGTTATTAATGATTTAATTGGTGTCTTGTATTTTGTTTTCCACTGTACCATACGACGATCAGTACATTCGTCCTGTCTAAATTCTGCCTTGTATGGCACTAAACGTAGTTTTGGTTATTTTTAAACATATTAGCTAACTGGTTTTTATGTTGGGTACTTAAGCTGAATCTGAGCCATATATAAATTAGTCTGTTAATTTTCTTGTTAATCTGTTCGTACTTAGTTTTTTTTCCAGACTAACAGCCCTTTAACACAAACCTACTCACTCATACTTTATCCCCTCCAACAGTGACACAGAGTTCATCTCGAAAACCGCTGTGGTATATCAGTTTTACGTCTTACAAACGCTACATGCTCATGAACGCGCTCGCGCCTGTGAGTGTATTATACGCACAAAGAGATTACTCTTTACAAGGTAGAAAGTACATGGGTGTTATGTAAATAGCGGCACAAAAGCGAGTAGAATTGGGGCAATAAAATCCCTACAGCGCACGTTAGAGCCACTTCAATTATTCGACATCCCGCACGTTCCTACGGGAAATATCCAGACAAAAATCAAAACTACGTTTAGTGCCGTACAAGGCAAAATTTATAATAGACAGGACGAATGTACTTTATTACACATGCGCTCGGGGGACGATACTGATTAACGATTTCTTCTAACTATACCAGATACCCGATCAGATATAAACGTGTTATAATATATCTACACGTTGTGTGTGTGTGTGTGTGTGTGTGTGTGTGTGTGTGTGTGTGTGTGTGTGTGTGTGTGTGTGTGTGTGTGTGTGTGTGTGTGTGTGTGTGTGTGTGTGTGTGTGTAAACTATGTACACTTTCATCGGCAACACAATAATTAAATCGATGACCAGAAAAGATGAGCGAATAATACTGTTACTACGGTCTAACTGATCGTCGTATGGTACAGTGGAAAACAAAATACAAGACACCAATTAAATCATTAATAACCAGTTTTAATTATCACAATTAACAGTTTGTCATCAACAAGTTGTTCAACAAAATTATACTCGTACAATAATTCAAGTTAAGCTGTCCACACAAATAATAATGTCAACTATAAAGAATTCCGCACTATAATCACTTTTCACTAATACACCACTTGAGACGCACTGTGTAAATCGCCCGACATAAACTGAAAACTAAGCGACAGGTGTGGGCTATTTATAGTCTGCAGGGTTCTATAATATGGGTCCTTAACAATGGAAAATTCTAGAGGATGCTTCAGCGCGACCTTGGCAGAAACACGCGCCGTTGGGCTAGTTGAGAAGCTTGTCGAACAACACTATCGAATGTACGAGACTGTTCCGTATTTCGTAACTTTGTTGACGCATGTTAAGTGTCACGTACGCACACAACATTACAGCTGGACTCTACTGGGATACCCGAGAAACATGTACAACGTCCTGTAATGGCGTACCAATACAAACAAGTGAAATGAAGTGCTTGAGAAAATCCAAATGTTACACCCTTAGAGACCAAATACGAGATTAAGATATAAGAACAGGGTTTAATGTATATTCTATGGCCAGGAGAATAAGGCCAAAGAAGGAAAAATAAAACGGAGGCAGCATATGAGACTACCTAAACTAGTAATAAGATATAGACCTCAAGAAAGACGACACATAGGTAAATCAAGGAAGAGATGGCTTCAGTGAAGACGGAACAGGCTGTAAGTCTATACCTTGACAAGAAGAAGAAGAAGAAGAAGAAGAAGAAGAAGAAGAAGGAGGAGGAGGAGGAGGAGGAGGAGGAGGAGGAGGAGGAGGAGGAGGAGGAGGAGGAGGAGGAGGAGGAGGAGGAGGAGGAGGAGGAGGAGGAGGAGGAGGAGGAGGAGGAGGAGGAGGAGGAGGAGGAGGAGGAGGAGGAGGAGGAGGAGGAGGAGGAGAAGAAGAAGAAGAAGAAGAAGAAGAAGAAGAAGAAGAAGAAGAAGAAGAAGAAGAAGAAGAAGAAGAAGAAGAAGAAGAAGAAGTCCACAGGATATGTTTATACTGAAACAACAGTGTTGTGTCTTATACACTTAAACGAGAAATACAATTTAGTGGTTAAGCCCAACTTTTGCTAAACTTGTGTTCGGTAGGAACACAATACTCACTAACACTCACTACACTACTAATACTCACTCACACTTCCATAAGCGCTTTCCATCTGAAGACGAGCCGAGAGGCTTGAAAGCGCTCACGGAAGTGTGAGTATTAGTGGTAGCAACACAAGTTTAACAAAAGTTAAAACAGTGTTTTGGACAACAAATTGTATGACGATGGGTGCAGGTTTGGAGAAGCTTTGACCAAATGGCTGCTGAAATGTGAAAAGATCTGGGGATTTGGAGCAGTGTTATTAACAGGACTGTCTGACTACAGAATATGGCCACGCAATAATTCCTGGATCGAGGTTTCATGAAAGAGTACATCAGTTAATATACGAATTTATTTTTATAAAATCCACTTATAGGCTACATCAGTTTCATAAACACCCGGTAGTTACGTTACAATTAAGAATTCCAGCCGTGTGCAGTAACGGGTTCGACGGAATATGTTACAATACGGTACGTACAAATTACCAGCGAAATCACTCTCTATGACGTCATTGCGACGTGTTAGCATGTGCTAATTTTTTTAGCGCCCACACGATTATGGTATGCGCACAACCATTTCATTGTGTTTTACAGCTGCCCATTAGTGTGTGTTTGCAAAAGGTAATCACTGATTGCGTGCCGCAAAACGAAATGTTTTTTCTCGTAACTTTTTTATTTATTTATTTTTTCATTAGCGTGTTTGCTTTAAGTAATTTCCGTTCTGAATTTCCCACTTCCTGGTACCTTGGGACTGTGTGTTGACTTACTGACTTCCTAACTGACGTCTTTGATACTTCCTAATTTTCATCAAAAAGACTGTAAACTGTTTGAAACAGCACAAAACTATGAAGATCGTTACAATAAGTGCATACAAGCTCACGCAACAAAGACACAGATTTTATGGATTTCGCGTGTGTGTGTGTGTGTGTTTATATCTTTCTTCTTGTCTTCAATCCGAAGATTGGTTTGCAGCAGTCTTCCATTGTGATCGATATTGTGCTTTCCTCTTCATCTCCTCATAAGTTTCACAATTCACATCCATAACTTGCTTTATATACTGCAGCCTTGATCTTCCCTTAGATCCTTTACCTTCTATTGTTCCTTCCATTACCTATATTTTCGTAGTCCTCCATGCCGCAGTGTATGTCCAGTAAGTTCTACCCTTCTTCTAATTATGCTTTTCAACAACGCCTATTCTGTTCAGCACCTCTAAACCTCCGTCTTCTCAACCATTATTCTCATCTTTCTGTCTCCACAGCCTGTCTCTGGGTTCATATGAAAACAGTTAAACTATAACGTACCGGGCTGTTGGGCAGAGGTCGATTACCTAAAATTTCATCTCTAAACGTTTCGACCACATCTCTGCAGGCCATCTTCAGTAGAAAGAAAGAAAACTTTCGCAATAATGACAGGCCGAACGTACCTGACAGTTTAGGGGTAACCAAAAACCAAAATCGGAAAACGACGTTCCTTATATAACTTCAGCTGTCCTAAGCGAGCCAATCACAAACCAGCTAAATCCTAATTTTAATAGCCGCTGTTGTCGTTTGGTCCAGCCGATGAAGTCCGCAGTCGTTAAGCATGCCCTTGCCAACGCTGTTCATCGCGTTCTCTTCGAAGAGACTACGATCATGTCCTCGATGAGGGGTTACTTCGCTCGCCTGCGTATGGAGTCCGTCCAGATCCACAAGCATGCCCAGTCCGAACCAATCAGAATTTAGACTGGCTCGCTTATTTGTGGTAATAAGTTCGGCATGTCAACTTTGTGAACGTCTCCTTTATTTCTTTTTTCTTCTGAGGATGGGCTTCGGAGGTGTGGCGAAACTTTTGGAGATGAAACTTTAGGCAATCGACCAATGTCAAGTTCTTTGGACTGCTATGCAAGGTTCATTTACATTAAAAGAAAAAACAAGGAGTACATTACAGTACAAATATAGTAATACTTATCATCTAATATAACAGAAATAATGGTAATTAAAATTTAAAGTACATTGCTAGAAATCCCTTAATTCAGTCTAATGCCGCAAAGCATCATGGGGTTGACGAATTGACAAGGCAATATGGCGTCTATCTGGTTTGCTGTTAATCGTGTGAAATGTTTACCCACTGTTTTTATTAATAAAATAAATGTCACTAAGTGTTCACTATTTATTACTTATATTTTCTTTGTACAATACTGTTTTTATCGGTTGCAAATGTTGTTGGATTGTTCTTGGTGTTGACAGTGATGAACCGTAGATTGGATATTACCTGTAGGTTAGTTGACTGGTCGAGATATTTACTGTTTATTACTTAGCTTTATTTTATTCTTCCTTCTTGTTAGTTGTTCCGTGCTTAATTATATCTTCATTTTTAATATTATTCTTAATCACTTTTGGATATTATTTTCATTAATTCATTAAATTTTCTTCCTTCTCAGATTAGATTCCTTTATATAAATTTTGTCATTTTTGTATGTGCACTGAACTCAACCGAACTCTCTTGTGTCTAACAATAAAGTGTTTTTAATTTCTTCTTATTTCACTGAATTGACCAAAAATTACTATGATCCTTATTGGTCCATTTTGTGAGATTTAGGTATCACATGACACCGGTTATAAAAAATACATTATTTTTATATTTTACACCCAAATTACTCCTTAATTATTACCTAATTATACTTAATATAATTACCTTTTGTTTTTTTTCTGGCAAAATTATGAGCAACTTGGTACCACTCATGACCTGTATTTAAAACTTAATAACTAGTTTTGGGGATTTTACTTTTAAAAAACAGAACATTTTAGAGTTATGGATGGCTGATTGATATGACATTTTGGGAAATTATTAATTGAACTTATTTATTCCTTGGTTTATAGTAATATTAACTCCTTCAGAACTAAACAAAACACTTAATTAAAAATCATGTCTTAATGACTACAACTTCACCTAATGCTAAATAACAACACACGTTTAAACAATTATCTGTGTGATTAACAAATAACAATATTACATCTGGGTTTACAGTCCATTTTGGATCTGTCTTTATTTGTCTTTGATCTTCATACTTATTATATTGTCTGTGGGATGGTTATTGGTTATTTTCACTGTTTTTCATTTTAACACTGTTGTATTTTTATATTTTACCTTGAATCCCTGTACATCTTATTCTTAATTACATTTAGTGAACTAGTTACTATACATTTGGTACATTTTTTATTTATTCCAAATTTGTACTGTACTCTCTGTTTTATTATTATTATTATTTTTATTTATTTACTGCTCCTAATCTATCTGGGTATTGTCTAACTAGTATAGTTGTTGGTCATAGTCATGTCAGTTATTGGGTTTGGCGTGTTAATTTGGTCTACACCTTCTTTTCTATTTGGGACTTCAATTTACTTGATAGTAATAATACTGCTTGTTTCTATATCTGTGCTACTCTTCATGGTTTATTATTTGTCTTTACCAGTACAGATTTTGGTCTTGTTACAATATCATTATTCTATTAGTTGAAAAGCATGAAATCTTGTGGCACGAAACAAAAATAAATCTAAAACATCGGTCACATCTTAGTCGCGACACATTTTGATAAAACAATTACGAAAGTCAAATTCTGGTTGGAACGAGAAAAGAAAGACGAAGGTTGAAACGCACTTCTCGAATAGGATAAACCTTTAGGAATTGACGAGAGCTGATAGAATGTCTTCTTTCTAACAGTTAACTGGCTTGTCTTAAAAACAGCCTGAACACATCACTAAGAGGCGACTTATAATGGCACCAGCAGGCCATCTGGTCAGCCAGTGTGAGTGGATATATGATGATGATGATGATATGTACGTACTCGTACTCTGACTAGCCATGCATGTTGAATGAAATAAAACGGTTCCGACAAAACCTAAATATTTTATATTGTCTTCTTCATCTTCTTCTATCAGGGACACGGCGAATCACCTGTTCCGGTCCCAGAGCAATAAATCCACTTCACCGACGCTTCCTAGGTCTTCCTATACTTCGTTGTCCAACAGGCTTGTATTGCCAAACTTCCTCAGGCAACCTGCCATCTGACATCCTATTCAGACGAGAAATCCATTTCTCTTTGTTCTCTGCAATACGATCATGGATATTAAAAATGTGCAACTCTTTACGAATATCTCCATTGTAGAGTCCATCCCTTCGTGTCCAGCCTTTGACAGATCGCAAGAATCTCATCTCCGATGCCTGTATCCTACTCAGATATTTTTTCACCGGAACTCAAGTTTCACAACCATACAATAACACTGGCACAGCCATTACATCATAAAATTTTAGTCGAGCGTCTTACCTTGTTTGTCTCAACAACATCAGATGAGTTGTGTCACATATTGACTGAAACTTAACCAACTTGTGATCCACATCATAGGTGATGTCACAGCCAACGTAGCGAAAATGTGACACCTGCTCTATGCTCTTATTATCGAATACAATTATAGTCCGTATGAGGTATTTGACCATAAATGCCATAATATTTGTATTCTGCACAGAAATTTTCATTTTGTAATTCGAACATCATCTCTGTAACTCGTGTTCGCTGTTTTGGACGATTACTTGATCATCCGCAAACAGAACTGCGGATTATTTAATATTCCGCAAACAGCATCATGTAATATTTTATAGCCTATTGTTCCAACTGTAATTCCTGTAATGAGACCTATAATTCAAATTATGAATACAAAGCTTAAAACTCCGCGTTATATCGAGACACCGCAACCACTGGAAATATATCTTTACAACGGTTCAGGCAGACTTATCAAAGGGCTCCTCTCAAAAAACCCGCTAAATACGTTTTAAACGGCAACCCGTAAACGAGTCACAGAAATTACAAAAAAAAAATCCACTCGCAAACTACGTATCGTCACAAATCCTCTCTCAAACTACCTATTACAAGGGCGTCAAAAGACCCTCCATCAACTAAGTTCCAAACAGGTATAATAGCCTAAAATAGTAAACATATTACTTTAGGCTTGGATCTTTTGTACAGCTGAGTATCTTTTATTACAGTTTATAATAAAACGTATCTTTTAGTGAATAGTTTTGTATTAATATTTGCCTCGTGCCCAAAATTTACCTCATAGACAGTTTTTGTTTTTTATTTTTTATTTTCAGTTACCCAATGATCAAAGTTTTCCCAGGAATTATTCAATTTTTCCCACGTCACGTTCACACGTCGTACTGTCATACTTGTTTTACTTCACTCCTAAGCTGCTTTTATACAGAACGGTTATGTAAAAAAAATATGCAAAATATCACCGGGTATTACAGAACACGAACTGAATACAAAAATATTGAATTTCAATTCAGCAAAAAATATGAGACGTTTTATTTCCTTTCAGATGTAACGAAATGAAGGGTTTTAATGCGTGTAAAACCATTGAAGCAAACGATTTTAAATGTGTTTACGGTTTGGTAACGATGTAACCAAACGGTGAAAAACACACAATTACAGGAAATTAAGTTTCGTAATTCAAATTAATTTTTCACTGAAGAGCACCACTGGACTGTTAGAAAATGACAAAAATAAGATGTATCGTAATAATGGATAGCTCTACGAAACAATTTTTTAAATTATAAGTAAGCCCGTTCATTACACAGAAGTTACAAGGCTACGATTACACCTTACAAAATTCTTAACTAAATTACATATTTTGCAAATTTCCAATGAATAGTCTTCATGTTTCACAAATATATAGATAAATCTAGTTGCTGTTAAGTTTGTTTAAGTCTTCTGAGTCTTTCACGCTGACCTTTTTCAAGATTATATAAGCATATTTAATAAGATTTGTTGTTACTTTCTGTGCATAAATCTGTTTTTTTTTTAGATTCGATAAACGAGCATTTACATTTGCTCAAGGGTTATTTAAATGCATTTGTAAAACTCGAATATTTGTAGGTGAACCCCAAAGGATTATGCCGTACGACCAAAAGGGTTTTGTAGATCATTCGCATGTTTCCTATCGACAGCTCTGATTTTCTTTCTAGAACTCATTCAGCTTTTTGAATTTTAGGTCCATGTGTTTTCATTGAGTAAACACGCGAGTATGCTGCATCAGTCTGATGTCGAAACAACCGTCAACAAACAACATTCAAAACAACGGACGGCGAAAAGTGACCAACTCAAAAAAAACCAAAGACAATTCCTTACGCTGGTAAGGTTATGGAGACTGTTTTTTTTTTTTTTGGGACGCATGTGGAGTAATCTTCATTGACTACCTTAAAAAGGTGAAAACACTGGCGAGTAGCCTATTATGCAAACCTACTGCACCCTTTGAACGACGATATCAAGAAAAAACGGTTACATCTAGTGAAAAAGAAAGGTACTGTTTCACCAATGCAATGCCAATTTCACACGTCAGTTGTTATGGATAGATAAGATCAATGAATTGAATTTCATACTGCTTCGTCGCCCACTATACTCGCCCCCAAAAGCCCCGAGCGACTTCTACCACTTTCTGAACCACAAAAAATAGCTCGGCAGAAAAAGATTTACTGACAACAAGCAAGCCAGCGATAATTAAACGGCTACTTTGAGGACTTCGACAAATCGGATTATCAGATTTAAACGGTTTAGAACATAATTTGAAAACTGTGTATACCTAAGTAGAGACCATGTTGAAAAATAAATTCAAATTAAGATTAATTTAAAAGGTTTTTTTTTCTTATTCAGGCCGGCACTTTTCACCCTACCCTCGTATATTTAAATCTACCGTTTGGGGTTCAACATTCGCTGCTGTAGTACGCAAGCCAACCAAACTGGCAGTATACAAATCTGTATGCTCCAACATTGGCGTACAGCTGCGAGTCATGGACTCTGAATGACAGACATAAAAAGATAACACGCGCAATGGAGATGAGATTCCTGAGGAGAACCGAGAAGAACACTCGTAGAGATAGGGTGAGAAACGTTACTGTCCGGAAGAATTTGAAGATATTCTCTTTAAACGATAAAGTTGAAAGCTCGCAACTGCGTTGGTTTGGCCACCCCTGTAGGATGAATGAGGAAAGGTATCCGAAACGAGCACGAGAGGCAAAACCAGAAGGCAGAAGAAGAGAGGACGGCCCAGAAAGAAAAGGGTGGATAAAATCAAGAAGAGTGTAGAAGGCAGAGGAGCAGTTTGGGCCCGTTCCACAGTTTTGGCACTGGACAGGACGAAATAGAGAGCTCTCGAAAACCTCGACCCCGACGGGTACAAGAGGGTGACTAAGAAGAAGAAGAAGAAGAAGTACGCACACCTCGGCCAGTAATAAATATGAAAACTAAACAGCACTGGCGTCGATACACGGCCAGTCGTCGACTTGCACTTTAGTTCGTGAAACGGAGAGTCTAACGCAGGTTTCTTGTGCTGCAAACACAAGAAGAAACTGGCGCACATCGGACTGCCAGCCGACGACTCACACAAGCCAGGGTTCTATCATACACTCCGCTCACTTTATGTCTGTCGCACACGACCAGTTGCGTCATCGGTGTACTGGTGAAAAGTTTTATCCCTCTCTAATGCAGCGGCGTGCACCCAGTGGAGGACGCACATACATTGGTAATTGTTAGTTGACGTCTTATAAACAAAAACACAAGACACAGACAGCATCCTATTGATTATTGTAATTGCAAGCATCCGCATAACGAGTACCGATATTAACAGACTGTCCCCAGATCTTGTACCGTTATCTGAACTACGCTATGAATGAAGTAGATGTTTTGTAAAACGAAATTACTGCTTCACCATAAACGCATTGTGCAGTACCGAGTTGCCATTTTTACTTCCATGTTCAGGTAAGGAAATGGAAGTATGGTGATGGCGAAAAAAAATCGTGTTCGAGATAAGGGCAGACTATGATTGTACTACCCTCAAAACATGAAGAAAAGTCATTTTCCGAAAAGTGTCTGTGTGTAGAATTATTTCTATGGCGAACGATAACTGCCGCGAAGTCAAACAGAATCAAATAATTTTTTGCATATTTGCCCGAGTTGTAGGGGACTCTACTGATTTTGGTGAATATCGGTTAAGGGGAAGGGGTAGTTTACCTGCAATGTTTTACGTTTTAATAAGAGTAACGTACTTAATTTTGATAAATAAAGTATCCTGAAAAGAAGGTCATAATAATCCACTGTAGAAAGGTAGATGAAATATCTGTAAATGAAAAGGGTAGTTGAAAGGGAGGGGGTAATTTTTTCGTATTGTTGCTATAAATTTATTCGACCGAAAACTTAAAAAAATTCAATAATATATTAACCATTCATATCGTTCCATGTAAACAAAATATCGTAACCACGGATACGTAAACAAAATAATTTTTCGTTTTCAGAAATTCACAGATTGCACACGCTGTTTGTAATTATCGCGTATTTTATCTTTGTCAGTGTTTTTGGCCAAAAGCATGGTGATATATTTAGTTTCGTTCTGAGTGCACATACTAAAAATAATTTTATAATTAATCAGAACGTGGAAGTCAAGGTTCTCTATACAGATTTTTTCTTTAGTATTACATATGTTCTTTAATTCAGGACACAAAATCGGCCTGAAACAAAGAAAATGTAGTAACTCGTACAGAACATATAATGGCCAATGAGTGGGTAACTAACAGATTCAGATTCAGTTTAAACTCGACCTTTTGATATTTGTCCGTCTGTCTATCTCCTCTATATGTCTATCTGTTTGGGATACGTCTCACTATAACTTTTGAAAGCATCAACCGATTATGCTAAAACTTGGCACTTTTACCATACAGAACCGTATTGGTTTGGTGATTTTTCCACCTCATGTATGTAATTTGTACATACCGGTACATATAAACTGTGAAGTTAGTGGACGGTAAAATACAAAAGGGCATACAAAAAGCGTGGAGGGAACAAATCCAACGAGGCAAGCGGTATCACCAGGCTGACCCAGAAACATGGCTACAAATGATAACGCCAAGAACTGACCGAGGAGGACTGAATTGTAAACATGTGGGAACAGCTGTGCAGGACATAAAAAAGTGGAGAAAAATACGGAAGAGTTCGACTCCAGACAACTCAATTTCTACCCATGTCCTATTCCCGTAACGTGTAGATAACACACAGACAGGCGTACGGGTTAACCAAGTACTTGCGACAGCGTAAATAGATAAACATATTAAAATACTCCGACTCCGCCGTCAGAGTTTGATCGTCTGTGAATAGTCGAGTCACTTGTTAAGTTAATAGGCTCTTGAGATTTCATTCTGCCACTTGGAAAAAACAAAACAAAAAACATAAATATGTAAAGAGTGTGAGAGACACCATCTCCGAAACTCCTCGCTACCCGTTCATTTAACACACATAATAAATATAAAAATTTATTAAAATGTAAAGGCGAAAGGAGCGAGCGAAGAGTCGACAGCAATCGATAGCGCCGCATTGCAGCCGTTAAGTCTCCATTATCGACGCAGCCTCCAGCAAATCTGGCATTAAGCCGAGAACGAAATAATTCTTATCCACTCTTGTGTTTGTCGTCTTGCGATGTTTTCACGTCAACACCGTCCCTTATCGGTAGTTTGCGTATCACCCCTTTGTATGTACATCGTTCTGTCTCACTTTACCTTTTGTTTCTTGTAGTTCCTCCTATTTCTTCCCTTTTCCCTATTCTCCCTCACCCCCTCTCATTCTCTCCCTCACACTCACTCGTTTCTCCTATAGCTTGCATGTTTCAAACAGAGATTTTCAGAGAAAGGCACACAGAGACAGACAGACAGTCGGACAGAAACAGAAAACACAGATTCTGTTTCTGCTTAGGTTCTGTCTATAGTGACCGAATCACGGCCAGAAAACAACGATACAGATGGAGGTATAAAGATAGAAACATACAGACGAAACGAAGAGAAATGATCTCATCAGAAGAACCAGACACAGACATGTAGTCTCGTGTGAGTTCGTGAACGGGCTTGACTAGCGAGGAAATACAATTGCTTTATCCACCTGTCGTTCGTTGAATCCTTCTGTCTATTGTTGAATAACTTTCGACAGCTCTGAAAGCGAAAGATTATGTTTTCTTCTTGTGCTATTCGACACCCATCCGTAAAAGACGGACTCTGGACTGTTCTGAGGAAACGTTTTAGCTGAAAGGTAATGAAATTTTGGGAGTACATACACCAGTGCTGACAGGATAATAGGAAAGTGGAGGCACAAAGGGGAAATGTAATGAATGTTAGTCTCGCGCGCGCGTCTGTGTAATTGTTGAAAGGGTTGAATAACTGTCAAGGCGTGTAGTAACTAAAGGAGGTATAATGTTGATTAGGTAGAAGCATGGTGTCATGGAAATCGCTGAGAAAGGTGCGGTTAGAGAAGGACATCCAGGAAAAATAAAACGTTTTTAGAGATTTCAGAAATTACTTTGTGTACCCTCGTGTCGGTTACCGTGTGTGTTACGTGTACTCGGCGTAGGATCAGCCAAATCCAGCTATCGGTTGCTAAGCAACGAAGCGACCTTTCCAGTTTGTTGTTTCTAGTTTGCCGATTTACGGAAACGTTTCCAGGTGGAGGGAGGCACAGAGCTTCGCTTTGGCGTCGTACCGTAGATTGTGTTCGTCGAGGAAGAAGTCAAGGTCGGGGAAGTTTTATTAAGGGCTGCGTTGCTGTTGCGGATTCGGAAAGAATGGTCTCCGGTAAGATATCGCAGTTCTGTCTTTCTATAAGTTTTCAGCCGGTCAGGAGCGGCGGTCAGTAGAGTCGAATTTGCGTACGTCATAACTAGGCTTCGGCAAGAAGTGTAGCTGATTACAACGACTGAATATTCTGAGTGTTCTGAGGTGTACATAGGAGGTGTCTGTAACGATGTGGTTGTGCCAGGTTAGAGCAGAGTCAAGCGTCTCGCCATGATATTTGCATATACGCTTAGAGCTCATGTCAAAAGGACCGAAGCGGACTGAAGTTTCGTAGAGACATCCTACGGAGTTGGCAATTCAAATCTAGGATTTCTCCGAATTTTCTGTGAATCGCCAGGTAATGCAGTATTAAAGGACTGTAATATTGCTAAAATATACGTTCTTTTATCAAGGACTGTAATATCTTCTGTACCCCAGGGATGAGATTCCGGTGGCATTGAGCAAAGACCAGTACACGGTATCATTCCCGTACTGAACGAGACTCGATGTTGAATAGGGCAAATGTACTGGGGAACGTGGGGTTGTCTTTAGTCAAGATTATATATATAATGTGTGTGTGTGTTTTTTTTTTCAGCATGCTCCATTACAAATAAAGTAATACTACATGCTATATATAAACTTATTACAAGCCGATTCTCAATACATATAAAGACAACTCCAGTATTACAACAATTACAAAGATTCAAAATAAACAAGAAAAATAAAAATCAATCATTTACAATGATACAATGAATTAGTACTAACATTATTAACATGTTAAAACTGTATGCATGTATGTATCGTATGCACGATAAAGCTGTTCGACCAATATGTAAGTTAATTCATAATAACAAACGCATACAATGATTCAAAATAGATAGACAAGCACAATAACAATAAACACTACAAAGAATCAAAATCAATGTTATTAACATATTTAATAAACTGTCTAACATATTTTTATGTCAATTCACTTCTATTTGGAGGCCATCGTCCACCATTCCTTAGTACACTATTTTTGAAAACCCGTCTTTCTTCAGTCAACATATTGCACTCATATAACAAATGTTCCACTGTTTGGTCACCGCGGTTGCAGACACATATTGGATCAACTTTTATTTTGAAACGGTAGTAGTAGGCTCTAAGCCTGCCATGACCAGTCACCATTGTGGTAAAATTAGGAGACAGTGCAAACCTTGAGGACAGTGTGCTTCACTAGGGAAAAACAACTTAGTCACCATTCCATTTAATGTTTGTTCCCACTCACTTTGCCACTCCATTAGGCTCACCTCACGGAATTTGTTAATCATTGCACTTTTTGGTATTCGTTCATAGCACACCATACTGCTACTGGACGCAGCGTCTTCCACATGTGCCTTAACCCAACCAAAATCAATTGACCAGTTGACCGCCTTTAAACTTCTTAACTTATTCCTTATTTCTTCTATCAAGTAGCTATGATTCCTCGAGCTCCTGAGTGAGTCCAGCGTCACTCTGCTGTCGGTGTAAACAGCTGCCGTTCTCAAATTAGTTATAATATAATTTAATTCAGCTATCTTTTCCAGGGCCTTCAAGACTGCCAATTGCTCAGCCTGAGTATTAGAGCACCCAACACCCAACTTATACTGCATCTCATATTTGAGCTCACCATTAACAAACAAGGCTATACCCGACCCAACCCCATTGTTGTGCTTACTGCCATCTGTATATGCTTGTACTGTGTATACTTTACTTTCATGGCTCGAGTTTATAAGAACTGTATCTGCCGGATGAGGCCAGTCCTTGAACGGAATTACTGTGTCCATCAAAATATTAGCACCATCACAACCTCTAGCAACTCTGTAAGCACTAACAAACTCTCTCAACTTTATTATTATTGGAGTCAGTCCTGTCAAAATGCACAAAGCTTCATGGGACACTGTACGATAAGCCTTCGCAATTTTAATATTGATGAGACGTTGCACTCTGTTGAACTTCATCTGGTTACTTTTCCTCTCTAATGCGTCTATCCATACGGGTGCTCCATATGATAAAAGGGGGAGAATTGCCCCCTTATATATTGTTTTAAGTGCCTCATATCCCAACCCCCAGTTTAATTTTGCAGATCTTGATACCATATGAATCAGTTTTGTACACCTTTCGACCACATACTGGATATGCTCATTAAAATTGAATTTTGTGTCAATAATGAAAACCAAATATTTTAACTTATTAACTTGTTGAAGTTTTTTAGAATTAAGAAGTTTTTAGATGCTTAATTCTGAATTCTGAAGTCTTTTACGAGAAATCAAGAGTATTTTTGATTTTTATACATATTGTGTTGTGGTCTCCAAGTTGCATATAACTAACTATATTTAATATTACCTTGTGTATCCAAGTACACTGGTGCTCCTCCTTGCAACTTCAATGTTTCTTTAAAAAACTACGCGTTTCGGGACTCATGGTCCCATCATCAGGTTGATAAAAAACAAGAATCACTCACATGGAGTACGTCAACTTAATAAGAAATAAATAAAAAGTTTCACTCGCACATACCGCGTGTATACAATTACACAACTACACGATGCGCATCGTATCGGAACTTGCAAGCGACTAACCGTTACGCGTCGCACTATCTCTACCTTTATCTATGTGTTGTTCCAACACGCGTATGGCCGTGTCATACAGTCCGTTGGACTTAAAAGAAAGCTTGTCGTTCAAGAGCTGATTACCTTGGGTTTTTGAGGCCTTATAAATTTCAAATTCTTCCAGCGCGTCCATAAGCCTGCCCTTTTTACAGAAATGCAACGGCTTGAAGCTACTTTGAAAACTCGAGTAATTATGGTTCTGGTTGACTATATGCAAGGCAAAGTTTGATTTTATCTTCTGGATATCACCTCTAGGGAGATGTTCTCTGTACCTATCCAGAAATTTCCTGCCCGTTTGTCCAACATCTATAGGAAGCCAACTGCCACAGATATTACTATTCACGCTTCTTCATTTCATCCATTTGCACAAAAAATGGCATCATTCAACTCGTTGGTTAACAGATTACTAAAAATTCCGTTAGAGGCGAAAGACTACATCGATGAGCTTAATACGATAAAGTATATCGCGGTGGCCAACGGTTACAATAGTACAGTTGTAGACAAAATAGTAGCGAGGCAGAGGAGGAACATATATAAAAATAGGAGCATAAACAAAACACACAACAGTGACATTAAATATATACCAACAGAATTTACAAATCTTTTGCCTAATACTATTAAGAACGTTTTTAAAAAACACGGTTTTGCAGTTTCTTTCAAAACGAGTAATTGTATTTTGAACGCTTTGAGACCAGTGACCAACAGACTAGTAGAAAACTGTTCTGGTATTTATAAAATAGAATGCGAGGACTGCAATAATTTTTATGTTGGACAAACGGGCAGGAAATTTCTGGATAGGTACAGAGAACATCTCCCTAGAGGTGATATCCAGAAGATAAAATCAAACTTTGCCTTGCATATAGGCAACCAGAACCATAATTACTCGAGTTTTCAAAGTAGCTTCAAGCCGTTGCATTTCTGTAAAAAGGGCAGGCTTATGGACGCGCTGGAAGAATTTGAAATTTATAAGGCCTCAAAAACCCAAGGTAATCAGCTCTTGAACGACAAGCTTTCTTTTAAGTCCAACGGACTGTATGACACGGCCATACGCGTGTTGGAACAACACATAGATAAAGGTAGAGATAGTGCGACGCGTAACGGTTAGTCGCTTGCAAGTTCCGATACGATGCGCATCGTGTAGTTGTGTAATTGTATACACGCGGTATGTGCGAGTGAAACTTTTTATTTATTTCTTATTAAGTTGACGTACTCCATGTGAGTGATTCTTGTTTTTTATCAACCTGATGATGGGACCATGAGTCCCGAAACGCGTAGTTTTTTAAAGAAACATTGAAGTTGCAAGGAGGAGCACCAGTGTACTTGGATACACAAGGTAATATTAAATATAGTTTTGATTTTTGTTCATTAAAAGAAACTTTGTTATTTGTAGCCCACTTTGAAATTTTTACCATCTCTAAATTGGCATAATTTTCAGCTTCTAACAGAGACTTACCACTAGTTAACACAATTAAATCATCTGCAAAAGCTATAAGTTTTGTACGTTTAGTGAAGTCTAAATTGAGCAACGAGTTATACTGTATGTTCCAAAATCCTGGCCCACAACAAGATCCCTGAGGACAACCTTTACTGACATCCCTCTCCATTGATGTATTGTGAGTAGATAGAACTGCCTTTCGTCCACCAAAGTAACTCTGTGAGAGACAATACAAGTTCCTAGGACACTCGAATTGTTTAAGAGTATTCAAAATACACGGCCACCAAGCTGCATCAAAAGCGCCCTGGACATCAAGACTAACGAGAACAACAACCCCTTTCTCCACCAAACATCTTTCAACAAATTCCTTAACTGCCATAGCTGCATCCACTGTACTTTTCTGGGGTGTAAATCCATACTGATTAGACTGCATTAAATCTTTAGAAAACACGTGGTGCATAATTCTGTTCATAAGTAGTTTTTCCAATACTTTCGCTCCTACCTTCAATAAACTGATAGGGCGAAACTTCGAAACTTCAGTACTGTTCTCCCTGCCCGGCTTAACTATTGGTACTATTTTTGCTCTTTTCCATAACTTAGGAAAGACGCCTCTTCTCAGACACTCATTATAGATTGCTGTTACAAACCGAGGAAATTGCATAAAAACCCGCAATAAAATGCCACTTGTTATTCCATCCTCACCAGGACACTTCTGAGGGTTCATGTTTTCCAAAACTCGCAAAACTTCTTCTTGTGAAAACTCTCTGTCATCTTGTACAATTATTGGATCCTTAATCTGATTCCTAATATGCCTATGATACTCATTATCCATTATGCCGTCATCCACGGGAATAAAGTATTCCAACATACAATTCATAGTACCTTCCAAATCTGTTGTGAAGGAGCCATCCGGTTTTTGCAAAGTTGTTAAAGTGGAACACTTTCTCATTTTTCCAGCTGGCAAGCGATAAACCGCATTCCAGGGATTCACTGATGTTGTTAAATTACAATATTGTTTCCAAGAATGTATTTTTTTCTCTTCTAATACTTGATTGATACTTCTTCTTTTCCTCAAAGTAGTACATTTTCCGACATTCTCTCAGGACATTGTCGTTTCTAGTCCTTTGGTATCTTCTTCTTAATGCACTAATTCTTTTACGCATGACTGTGAGTGTATCTGACCACCATGGAACCGATCTGCCTCCAACAGTCTTCTGTAATGTTGTACGCATCTTAAAAGACTTGTCACATGCTGTCTTTATGGTATCCTCAAATTTTTTCACGACTTGATCCATATCTTGCATCTCCGAAACCTTATACTGTAATACAATGTCCAGACTTCCTAAATCATTATTACACGTAGAAACATAAAACTTTTTAAGTATTTCTTGAAACAAATTCCGATCAAAAGCTTCATAGTTACTTTCCTTGAAGACATATCGCAACCCCTGATACTGAAATTCCGCAATATCATAGTTTCCATACTATATTGAAAGTAATAATTCTATGGTCCGAACAGCTCTCTTCTTCACTGATCTTCCAGTCCTCAACTAGAGAAACCAGCTGATTATTAACTATAGTTAAATCAATATTACTTTTACCATTCCGTGATTCAAAAGTTGTAAAATTACTTTCATCGTTCATTAAAAAGAGTTGGTTTCCCATCAAAAACTCTTGTATCGCCCTACCTCCTCTATTGGTTAACGAATCATGCCACATTGTTGACCTGGCGTTACTATCGACAGCAATCAAAACGCCACTTCCCTTTACAAAACTGAGAACACTTTCAATTTTATTAATATTAATTCCGACATCATCATGCATACCAAAATACATGCTCGCCAAAAAGAAGTTTTGACCACCATAAATTAAATGCAAAAGACGGTATCTTCATCTGATAGTTGGTTAATCATTAAACATGTAATTCGATCGTTCATAATTACAACTGCGGCTCTCTGTTTACCCGTACCAGCAGTAAACGTTCTACAATTCCTTGGTATCCCGACAACGTTATTTAAAATAACATATGGTTCTTGAATAAACAAAACGTCCACCCTTTGTCGTATTATATCAACAATGTTATCTGTTGCCTGTCTGGAATGCTGTAAATTGATCTGCATGCATCGAATTAGGTTGTTCTTATCTAGATGTGTTGACCTTGCATTAGCAGTCCGTAGAAATGGCATTAATAATCAATGTTCTGTTTATAGTTCCTTATCAGTTGTTGCAAACAAAAACAGCTCTTATCGAAGGACGAATGACGCTCATTAACCCTATTATCCTTTATACGCTTATTGTAATGAATACAATTGATACATTTAAACTCATTAGTTGATGCTTTACATTCACTCAGCTTATGATCTCCAGCACACAAGGGGCATGTGTGTGTGTGTGTGTGTGTGTGTGTGTGTGTGTGTGTGTGTGTGTGTGTGTGTGTGAGAGAGAGAGAGCGCGAGAGACGGACGGACGGACAGAAGACAGGCAGGCAGGCAGGCAGACAGTGTGTAACCTATATAGTTACTATAGCAGTGCTGAGAGATGCTAGAGATGGCTACTGGGGTGAGGGAGGGGGCAATGAAATCCGACTTTTAAATCTTAGACCATTATGCCAAATGCTGTAAAAAGTTATCGGGTGTCGAGTGCGGGTAAGACTGTGTGGTGTCTTCGAGAGAAGTTATATTGGTTGGTGGTAATATCCCTTAGCAGTTGGTCGTATCCTGGCGACGAGTAGTTCTCGAAGAGCCCATAGATAACGGGTTTAAGAGAAACAGGTCTGTAACTGGATGTCAGTTTTGCCTGTGTTGGAGGTTTAGAATCATGATAACGATTCTATGAAAGTTTACGTGATTAAAGTCCTGAATTTGTAATATTCACGGTTTTAGCGTGAAGATTTTACAAACATAATTCACACAATTCGCAATCGTGTAATTCGCCATACATTTAGTAAAATTAATTTCACTTTTTTATAACATCCAGTAACTTACGTTAACTACAAACTGTAGATTTTAAATTTAGAAGTTTAAAAAAGAGCTAAATTAATTAAGCAAAAGATGTGAATACAACAAATAACTGACCATGTTACTATAGGACTACACTTAATGCTGATTCTGTAAGGACCGAATTAAGGAAAGTATCTGTATGGAGAAGAACTTACTTTCACAGTCCGTTTGAAACTAAAAGTACTCACCTGAAAACAAATAAAAACATCATTAGTAACAAAACTCATTAGTAACAAACATGGACATTATGAAAGGCATAACCAATCTATATTGTAACGTAACAAAACTAAGGTCCCCTACGTTACACAAAGATTTATAATTATCAATATAAAAACGCTAATTGTCCGTTATAATAAAGCTCAGAAAAGTAAACCTTCATTAAATAAATAAATCAATAATACCAAGTAAAAGTACAAGGTAATAGAAAAATAGAAATGTTTATAAGAACAAACTATGAAGTGGTCAGTGGAAAGTGTAAGCCATAAACATAGTGTCAAACAATATGAAAATACTATTGACAGTTTAGACTAATCAATTAATTAACTAAGAGTAGACTAATTAATTGGTATTTAATATTTTATAATAATGTGCATGTTATTATGTTTTATCATGTTGTTCTGTTATCATGGTATTTATGTTGTCTTTTGTAAGTAACAGGTGTGAAGCAATTGCTTTAAGAAAGTATCAATTAATTGATGTTAATTTCATTTATGTTAAAATTTATAAGAGTAAATATTTAGGTACTTACTTTAAATAAATAATAGAGATATTGTTAGATTATATTTGTAAACTTGGCCAGGAAGGCAATAATTGTTGATAAGATGCCAAAGGGTTATTGTAATTATGTTATAAACAGATGAAGGGTTCAATACTAAAATAAATAATAATAAATTAAAATAAGGATGAAATAAAAATGGAATGATTGGCCATAAGCCAGTGACACATTATACAGGAGGTCAGGTCAGAAAAGTTAAATAACTAAAAAATGTAAAAACATTCAATGTAATATAATAAATTAAATGAAAGCAGTAGTAGTAATTAATAAAAAGGAGAAGTGACTTAAAATACAAAAATTATAACACATGTAATAGAACAAATAGGCCTAAAATTAGTATTTTGTAAACAGAAGATAATACTTGTTAGACTAGGAAGATCAAGAAGAAAATATAGCAAAATGTATATAGTTTAATAACACAGATTATGTGAAAGTTTTATATGATGTAATGTAACTTTAGTAAGGGAGTATTTTATTAAGTAAGTGCAAGAACATTTTTTCTAATTACGGCTCTAGGATAACAAATATTATCCAATAACAGAACGAAGACTGGTTGTCATGGACGACAAAATGCGAGATATTTTGTTGATTCAACACTCAATTGTTATATATGAACGAGGATAGTTCAGTGGTCATAAATCGAGAAAAACCCAAGAAAACCTATTGAATAAATTTATTGTCAATCAAAATTAATAAATATTAACTAACTAAAAAGACAGCTGATCGACTTCCGAGGCTATCAATCAGAGAATATAATTCTACCTACCAATAAAAATTCCAAAGAATAAAATTACGAATCAACTACAGTCAAATGAGTAATAATGAAAAATAATAATAAATAAATAAAGACAACCCAAGATCTGGAGATGTCAAAGTAATTCAATATTTGAAAAACGAACAGAAAGAAAAATTAAAATTACGCTCTGAACCTCACTTTTTCCAACTAAGCGAAGAACTAATACTACACAAATTCCATTGGGACACGTAACCACCAGAAACGCAAACATTAGCGAAGATCAAGAACTGAAACTTCTACTACGTCCTGGGACACCAACACCAAACTTTTATTGAGAAGCTGGAGGCTGATATATTCCAGACATTCGTTCATCATTCTGCTCCCAGTCTCCGTCCAGCGAAACGCGGCCATAACGAGTAACTTTGTCAACGTACGGTAAAAAACCAGCTCATGTTTAAACTTTATTTAATAAGATTTTATGATTAAATTGTAATACCTTGTAACCTTAACTTGCATTTTCTGACCTTACTAATAGTCACAAGAACTCCATGTACCCTGAGATTAAGAAAAAATTAACAATATAATGAAACTTAAAAAACATCTAAACCCGAATTCAATAACTAATCGATTCATTCCCGTGTGATCGATGTGTTGTATCTGTGCCAAGAGAAAACATCTGTTTTGAAAAGAATATAAAAAAATAAATAATCTTTCCTGAAACTGATGAGTAATTATTATTTGTTAACGATTTAGTGTGTTTTAAAGAACTTATAGTGTATAAAGGGAGACACGAGAGGAACACCAGGCTCAAACAACTTAACCTATAATAACCGGCCGACAATAAACCACAGCGCTAGCTTGCGTACAGCTGTTGAATCACGAGAGAAGAGAAACTAATTCGCGGCAGCCGCTCTCCGCTCTCACGCTTGGTACAGGCTAGGCTTGAGCAGTAACAACATAAACATACAGTATACTAACTCATATTGTACACTATTCGGTCAGGACGGATTTAATTAATATAAATTGTTAGAGATAAGAACCTATTATACTTCTCATTAATTTTTTTTTTAAATTAACACTTACAGCAGATTTCTGTTCACAAACAGAAAAAAGAAAAAGAACATATCACAAGTTACTTTTATTACAAATTGACAATTTCAACAGCAAGGTAAACGTAAATACGGGAAGGAGTTAGGTGTTACAATATATATAAAACTCAAAGTCTGACGATTTATGTGTACTGAATACAAATCCACACCGTTACACCGATTGCCACCAAATTTTGCACAGGTAACCTATGACACAAGGCGAAAAAACAATGACTCACTTGGAATTTGATATTCTGCCCCGTTCGAAGGACTTAGGCCCTTTTAATTATACCTTTTCGTTGACGCGTATAAAGATGTCAACAACACCATGGAGACCAGAATTAATTACCATAGTAACATGTAAATAAACAAATGATATTTAGCGGCATCGAAACTGTCCCTTTATCAGCTCCTGTAGTTTTATAATAGTTTTAATATGCGACTGTATCGATATATTTTGTAATTTTGTACACAGATACGTCTATATATTTTGTAATTGTTTTAAACGATTATAAAATTTATGTTTATACGTATTCCTGATGATCCAATGAATAAGTAATGAACTATATTAAAAACTACTACTAAATATGTCAAGAACAACATGGAGACCAGAATTAATTACCATAGTACAAGTAAATAAACAAAAGCTATTTAGCGGCATCGGAACTGTTCATTTATCCATTCCTGCAGATCATTTTCGATGTTTTATATAATATGCGATTGTATCGATGTAGTAATACCATTTGAAAAAGAAGAAGTGTACTAATTTTAAATTGTCCTATTACTTAATGCAAAGCGAAAATATGTGTTGTTTTCATTTGTGAGGTTAGGTGACAACGGTTTTTGGTTTTTAGTTAACTGCTGAAATAAATGAAAGCCATAGTTGAGGAAAACATAGCGTTTACTGTGTTATACAATGCTTCTAACACAGTAACACTTAAAATAAAGAATTTAGCGTTTTTGATTTAACATGTACTTTATAAACAATAAAAATTACATTAAAATGCTTATTAAAAGTCAGATATTCGCGTGCGAAGCAGCGGGTAACAGCTGGTAATTTCATAATCTTCAAAGTAATTTGCTTTTTCACAGATACTTGTGTTTTGACCGTTGCAGATAGTTATGTTTAACACGAACAATTTGATATACACGGCGGAATGGTCTTGTTTCTACTTACAAGGTCAAACATTACGTACTACAAAGATATTAGGGGAGTTATTTATTATGCTAACTGTGATGAATTATGTGATTATACTAATTTGCAAAATGAGATCGTGTAATCACTCAATTAGGTTACTCATATCAACTGATTGAAGCTAAGTGATACGTTAGTTCTTTTATGTTAGCATAATTACTGCATGGAGACTCTAATTATTGTATAAATTAATAAAAACTACTATAAATCATTCAAGTGCCATTACTTTCTTGTTCTGAGGTAACTTCGACAATAATGAACGCATATATTCTGGATAAAATAAACACTTATTTATTAACATCATTAAATAAAGAGACTTCAATATATAAATATGGAGGATTCCCTGTAAATACATTCATAAAAAGAACACATGTATATATATCAAATTACAATGCGAATCCAATACGTTGTTTGCTGGAAAACATACACATACATATATAATACAATCGATATATAGAAAAACACAAATAGTCAAACAATAAATCTTATACTAATGCGTTCATTGCTTGCCTCAGATGAATAGCGTTAATTATATTTATCATATTTAATTTAAATACTCAAGGGGTGTTTCTTGAAAAGAGACAGGACAGTAGAGTTCTTATGATAAGAATAGCATAAAGATTACTTGTAAAGCGATTTATCCGATATTTCCATCGGTGTAACTCCTTCTCGTTGGTGGTCCATATGTGTGAAGTTCCGTAGCTGTGATGTCACTAACACTCAACACACGCGGATCAGATTCACTCGCGCTGTGTGTATTTTCTGTTGATTCGGCTGTTACTGTTAGAGTTTATGAAGTCATGTGTCGTGTGGGTAATTTCATCATTAACTATGGTGTATATATCTGACTGTCTATTGTTGAACTTCTTGTGTGTACATTAATGTATAGTGTCTTTGATACCGTGGTGTAATTGTTCCAAATTATATTGTATCGCTTCGCCGCACTGTACAACGTTACGATTTCGTTGTCCGGTAATACATTAACAATAGTTCTGCGCGTCGGTTATTGATGAAACTGCGATTGGTTAGTTCAGTTCTGAATTTGAGTATAATAAAGAACTCTAGAGTTATTAAGCACTGGGGTATGTCGCATGATTTAGTCGCTGTAGGTACACTATTACCGGATACTCGCCAATATCGAAATGTTTAAGTCACTTAATTATATACCGCGTAGCAGAGTTTCAAAGTCCCACTGCTGTCCGTATGTTAATCGAACTGTATTAAGACTTAGAAGATTTAGTTCCGTGAAGACTGTTAAAGTATACGATTGAAAAATATATGATGACTCTCGAAAATTGTATTAAGACTGTTGAAAAATGTATGAAGACTGTTTAAAAGTACGTGATTGAAAAATATATGATGACTGACTAAAATTATATGAAGACTGTCCTCCCGCGTGCTCTGCAAACACTTTTTATCAAGCATCGTTTACCACAATGCAATCTTCTGGAAGGCACCCCTCAGGTCGAACATGATAGGACAGAAGAACTCCTACCCTTATGCAAGACTATCGTTCTTCACTTCTCATTCGACGTTCCCGTTGCCATGATGACGACGGTCCTCTCCACCTGTTCTCTGGGTAGATGCTGGGTTGTGATTGGGTATCCTGTCTCCCCACAAGTTCGCGTCGAAAGCCTCCGTACTCTTTTCCTGGAACAGGAGCAATTTCTCGGCTGTCGATCAGGTCTTTGTCTAAGCGTACTCCGGACCCTGCTGCAGTTCTCACGCGAACAATGTGTCGTATTTCGTTATTGTTTCACTATCCTTGACCCTTTTCCGATAGCTATCCTGACGCAGCGTGTCGTCGTTTCCAAAACGGCACTCCTTCTCCCTGTCGTAAATATCAGTTGTCGCCAGTAAGACGTTCCCCCGCTGTGCACAAGTTCGATTCCATTCTTTAGATATCGATGTCAGTTCTCATACAGGGTAAATACCATTGTGTACTTACGCCCTTTTCTTACTACTGGTACACTTCAAATTAGCCTTGCAGTGTGTCCGTCACAGTTTCTCTGTAAATTGGTACTTGACATAGTTTCTTTTATCTTGCATGTTCCAGGAAGTAAATCTCGGTTGAGTCGAGTCTGTCACGGCCAACCTTATTTCCCATTGTAAAGTTATGTGAAGCGTATTCGTATTGTCCGAAGCAAACGTTCAGTTGACACATCGTAAAACTGTTCTTTATTTATTGCTCGTGGCTCGTGTAGGGGTGTCTTGCTGTATGTAACGTCTTTTCGGTCATAATATTAAAAAATTTTAATTCTTGGTTGTTACAGTACTGAATACAAATTTCACTAATGACCACCACACGGCTCCATCGTCGATACTTCTACGCTGTTTAGAGTAAGTAACGGTTAAAGATTTGATTTGACAATTAAGTATTCTGTTCCTTTTCAAATGAAGAACTCTTGAATGATTTGCACCAAACTTGCAAATATTCGGCTACGCCAAAGAATTTTGTTAGCGTACTCTTCTGATACTTATAGGTAGGCCTAATGTTCAGTTTTACGCGAATGAGCAGGCGGCCTATTAAGCTACTTCCAGCCCGGAAGACTTTAGGATTGTTCTATTATACAAAAATCCCTATGTAAACAGCGAGCCCTCGAAGCCAGAAGGCAATCGAATCTTGTGTTGGGGATACAGAGGCAACTCTGTCCGTCAGCTGCTACGTAGGATTCATTACCTATTTTTTAGTAATAAATCTTAGTAAATATTTATGAGTGTTTCAATA
This sequence comes from Magicicada septendecula, assembly GCA_034769895.1. NCBI lineage: Eukaryota > Metazoa > Arthropoda > Insecta > Hemiptera > Cicadidae > Magicicada > Magicicada septendecula. The sequence continues at coordinate 395,266,681 of CM068373.1, read as the reverse complement.
TAGTTGTTTTTTTGAAAAAAACCACTGGTCACAGAGGGTGGTCTATGTATGAATGCCAAGGTGATCACGTTGTTAAAAGAGAACAGTCCCCCGTTGATTGCACCGAGATGTATTACTTTTTTTTTTTTTTTTTTTTTTTTTTTTGGAGATCTGTAAGCTGTTCGACTGAGCGAACATTTAACAAATTGGCTGACAACACACAGGATTATGAAGAGCTGACCATTGACAGCTCTTCTTGTTTTGATAATAGATTAAAGAAGTAACAAAATACAAAACTAAATGATAAAAACATGTAAACAAATGAACAAAAGTCACTATCACTTCCTGCTGGCATGATACAATAAGTTCAAACATTAAACACTGGGCCCATAAGGCACATATACAGGTTGACATTAACACGTATGAATGACACGAATACAAAAACATACAGAACAGATATCACAGACAGTACAATACAGAAAATACAGAGAATACATTATGAGTTAAACCTGAATGGTAAGTCTAATAGTTTGTGTCTTTTTAGTCTATAAATATCTTCACTGTTGTCTAACAAGTTAATTGCCAGGTGGTTGGGATGCTGTTCTAGTTTGGAGATGTGAGTCCTGCAGAGGCGCATGATTTCTTCTTTCACGGTTGAAACTTTGAGGTCGCGGTGTATAGAGTTATTTGAGACAAACCAAGGAGCGTCGACTATTGATCTAAGTGTTTTGGACTGAAAGCGCTGGATAATCTCAATATTACTTGTACTTGCAGTACCCCAAAGTTGAATACCATAAGTCCATACCGGTTTAAGCACGGCTTTATAGATCAAGAGTTTGTTGACGAGACTTAACCGTGATTGTCTGCCTATAAGCCAATAGATGTTTCTGACCTTGTGATTAAGTTGAAGCTTCTTAGATGTTATATGTTTTTTCCATGTTAGTCTCCTGTCCAGATGCATCCCAAGGTACTTAGCACTTTCAGCTTGCGGTACTGGTTGACCGTTAATTGTTACTGGAGGGCAGTTTGCCTTACGTGTGGTGAAGGTAACGTGGACTGACTTCGATGAATTGATTTTTATGCGCCAATTATCAAGCCATAACTGAACGCTGTTTAATGATTCTTGTAGTATAAGAGATGCTATTGAGGGGTCGGAGTGTGTCGCTAGGATCGCTGTGTCGTCGGCGTAGGTAGCAACAGTGGTTTCACTTGCCGACGGTAAGTCCGAGGTGAACAGGAGGTAGAGCAGAGGACCCAGGACACTACCCTGCGGAACACCCGACCCCACTGGTAATAGAGGAGAAGTAGCATCCGAGTACTTGACTTGAAACACTCTGCCCACTAAGTAGGAATGTAAGTACGGTAACAATTATGTGGCAGATTTTTCTTTATTTTATATAAGAGTCCAAGATGCCAGACTTTGTCAAATGCCTAGGAAACGTCGAGAAACACACCTGAGCAGAACATCTTCGATTCCAGCGATTTATTGATAACATTTGTTAGTCTGTGTATTTGATCTACCGTAGAGTGCTTTTCTCGAAAACCAAATTGGTGATCCGGAATTAGGTTGTTTTCTACAATTGTTGGCATAAGTCGTTTTACAAACAGCTTTTCAAAGATCTTACCAAGTATCGGTAGAAGGCTTATGGGTCGATAAGAAGACGGCTCTTGAGGGTTTTTACCAGGTTTTAAGACCATGATAACTTGAGCCGATTTCCAGAGAAGAGGAAAGTATTCGAGTCTGAGTATGGCATTGAAAATGTATGTTATTAGTACAACGCCTTTGTGAGGCAGCTCCTTTAGAACTTTCCCCGATAGCAAATCAATGCCGGGAGCCTTTTTACTTTTCAAATTATACAGGATTATTTCCTTGATTTCCTTAACTTTAAAAGGCTTAATAGGTAGAGTTATTTGGAGCGGGGAGTGTAAGTATCTTTGTACCTCTTCATCGAAAGAGACGTTCTTGCTGGCTTCAGGTTGAAAAACGTTGACCAAATGTTCGGCAAAAACCTGGGATTTCTCTGTATTGCTGCGCGCCCAGCTACCATCTGGTTTATGTATTGGTGGTATTTGTAATAGTGGCCTTTTTAGTCGTTTAGTAGCCTTCCACAGAGAATAATCAGTACTTTCATTTGGTGACAGATTTTCTAGATAATCCTGAATCCCTTCATTCTTTAGATTTTCCAACAATCGTTTAAGTTGTCTGGCCGCGGAATTCCACTTTCTTTTATCATCCGGATGATGAGTATGCTGCCAAATTCGTCGCAATTTACGCTTCTCAGCTAATTTCTTCCGGACAACCAGAGGAAGGTTAAAGTGCTTATTCTTCGCTGTATTGCAAGGTGTAGCTTCCCAGGCTAATTTTTGAAAAGTACTGGTGAGAGAATTTACAGCCGCATCCAATTCAGCAGGCGTGTGGAGTGGAAGTTCTAGCGAGTTATTATAATTTACAAGCTCTCTAAAGTAATCCCAGTCAGTAAGACGATTTGTGAGTGTTGGTAGACTTTCAGACTCAATTATAGTATTGCTAATAGTGGCAATAATTGGAGTGTGGTCAGAGGACAAATCAAGGCAAGATTCAACTTTGTAGTATTTATGAGACAAGCCTCGTATTAAGAAGAAATCAATTAGGTCAGGTATTTTATTTGTGTCAGAAGGCCAATAGGTTGGTTGACCAGTGGACAGAAAGGACAGGGATTCTTGTCTAATGACGTTATATAAAATTCTACCTCTTGGATTAGCTAATCTCGAACCCCATTGCGGGTGTTTTGCGTTAAAGTCACCTCCCACCAAAAAACGTGCACCAAGAGTTCCAAGAAAAGAGCTGAAGTCAGTTTCATTGATTCTGTGTTTTGGGGGACAGTAGACTGCAGAAACAATTAGAGGGCCTCTTTGATCTTCAATTAAAACGTTGGTCGCCTGTAGGTGAGCAGTTTTGACGTTAGAGAAGAGATAATGTTTTATATTGTTTCGGATTAACAGAGCGGTTCCGCCACGAGCTGTCCCGTCCGGATGTTGGGTATCATAAACAGTAAAGCCTGGAATCCTAATATGGCTTCTGTCTGTGAAGTGTGTCTCAGATATAAGCATTACGTCTAATCTGTTTTCAAGAAGAAAAGCTTTGAGTTCTAGGGTGCGTTGAGAGAGTCCATTGGCGTTCCATAATCCAATCCTGTAATTGTTTTGTTATTCATTATTAATTAGAAAGTTTATTGACAAGTGTTGTAAGGAGATTAAGCATGACGCTATTTTGCTGCATGAGTTGACTGAACATAGTCTCGAATTTTGTCAGGAAGTGTGAAAGAGTGATGTCCTCATTTGCTGTCTGTTTGAGATTGCTGTCATAAGGGGGCGATGATTCTGAGTGTTGCGGTAGTCCTGCAATTTGAGCGTAAGTAGGAGAAGAGACGTTACGGGTATTCATGTTCTGTTCCGTGTTCATAGTCCTAAACATTGAAGGGGTTCTCCTAGGTGTGGAGTTTCGTACGGGGCTTTTTCTGGCCTGCAGGTTTTGATAAACTTCACAGCCCTTATAATTAGCTGTATGAGGACCATCACATAATGCACATGTGGCTGGTGTATCCTTATATTTGGAACAAGTTGCGGAGTTGTGTTCACCTCCGCACTTGACACACTGGAAAGGTTTCCTACAATACGTCTTACTGTGACCGTATGACTGACAACGAGTGCACTGTATGATAAAGTTTTTTCTCCGAGGTGGTTCTACAGCAATCTGCATGTTACCTAAAGACCTTAGGCTATATATTTGTTTATTGTTTGCTGCAGGTTCAAGATCAACAAAGAAGAGAGGGAGGGGTGTTTTCTCGACTCTGTGTCGAACGTTGATTATGTTTCTGACCGAGTGTCCTTTTTCTTTTAGTGCTTCTTTAATAAAGTGTACACCGATGCTAGGATGAATGTTTCTTATGACAACCCGGTATGCTCGCTGGTCTTTAATTTGATAAGTATGGTAAATAATTTTTTCGTCCTCGAGGTGACGAATTAATTTTCTGTAAGAATCAGGTGCAAAAGTGTTGATTTTCACCGTATTGTCATCGAACGATTTAGTACTGTACTGTTCTGATTCCAAAATTACTGTAAGATTATTGATCATTTCACTGTAATTGACGATACCATGAAGGTATACAGGAGGAGGTCTAGGTACTTTCGGCTGAGCTAAGACTTGAGTAGGTTGGACGTCATCAGGGTCATCTATAGGTAACACCGTAAATCTATTGTGGTCATTAAGCTGAGTGTGTGTTTCAGATGTGTTTTCTGAAGATTGACGACTTCTTTTTCGTTTTTTCACCATCTGCCAGCTGTGGGATCCGTGTTGTGTGAAATCAACATTAACATTTCTGCCTGGCTGTTGACTGTTATAGGATTGAGGGGCATTTTGCGACATTGGAGGTACTGAAGTTCTTGAGTGGACTGTAGGAACAGGTTCAACGTTAGTTGACAGGCCTGGTTGCTGATAATTCATTATTGTATGTTGACAAGTTGGACACACACTAACACACACACAGCGCACGCACGCACTGGAAGTCTAAACAGACACAGTATATACAGATTAGATAAATGTTAAACTAAGATGATAAACTATATTCATAAACATAACAAAACAATAACACAAGAGATAACGGAGCACAGACTTATAACCGCACTCTACGAATGCACGACCGATACTGATATTACATGAATATTATATTATTTAGTTGTAAATATTTAATTTAAATAAATGAATATTCACAGGACACTTGTTTACGTTTCTGAATAACAGTATATAAATCAATAAAAAATATTATGAAAACAGTACGTGTTCCACTTTTACTACTGTTACACAATCAAATCTTATATATTGGAGGACTTTCCCACCGCACTTCTGCACAGCCCTCTCTAGTGTATTTACAGTCTATGTTAACTTTACTGTACTGACCAAAATGTGTAATATAGCTCTCCAGCTCAAACCAAACTATATGCTTTGTCAAATACGGTACTAGAAAAGAAACTGTGATAACAAGATAGCCTCAGAATTTTCAGGACCGGTAACTGTTTTTGGTTATTGAGAGTTAGAAAAGCACAGAAGAATTAAAGCTAGTAGAATGAAACTTTTCAAAACTGACATTTGCTGATGTCATCATGTGTCAGGACAGAGGAGGTGATTAATGAGTTGAACCAGGAAAATGTAAAGGTTGAGCTGAGAATAATAAATAAAGATTTCCTGATGTGTTTTATTTGAGAAGCACAGTGTTTATTATGACTAAGCTAGTGAAAATGTCTGATGGTAAATGTCAGACGGTGGTGAAATATTTGCGTAAACTAATAACAAACAACACAATTGCAATCCACAAATTTTCAGTAGAATACAATCAGTGTGGATTGTGTTTGCTAAGATGATCGATGTTATACAGAACAGCAAACTACTTTCATCTAGAATAGCAAGAGTCTCTACCTCATCGCTGTGGTGAACTGGCGGCACCGTGCCAGTTGTTACCAACACTGATGATGGCCACCGATGGTGAGGCTTAAACATCTGTAAGCATAGACTCTAGCCCTGTAGGATTCACATCTTGTACGTAGTACACTCATAGACGGATAGAAATATAATACACGAGGCTCTCGAGTCTAGTGTAGTGGGTACACTACAGTATGGCTACAGTCAAGTAGACTAAACCGCAGCTCAGAAGACGAGCAGCAGCTACTACTCGTTTCGCCCATTTTCTCGTGTACTACCCTAGAGTGAAAACATCGGACTGTGTTTCACATTCATCAAGTTCTAAAGTACTAACCTGTTACCAATGTGTTCTATGTATAAAGTTATACAGAACTCAAAAATACAATATTCTGACAGATTTATACCACGCTACATTACCACAGATAGTGAACAACCGGTATGGTCTATAAGTGTTTCAGAACATTCAGGACGGCGTGTAGCGTATTTCATCCCCGAAGGTTCAACTGCGAGAACAACACTGATACCGGTACATTCAAACTAGGGACCCCGAACAGCAGTCGTAAGGAATATTATATTACAATCTGCAATTCGTTGGCTTAATACCCAGGCCTGACGTGCTCATCAGGTACAAATAAAACCAAAATAAATCGTTACCATCACGACTTCAGCCTTCAGGTTTTACACCCGTAAGCCCAGGCACGGATCCGCGGGGGGAAAATGGGGGAAATTCCCCTCCCACAATGGTCATATCAAACGAAATTTTTTTCGTGGTCTTGTGACTGTAGAATCGTTTTTTGATTGTCAATATCATACAAAATTCATATCACGTTATGTATGATCATAGTTTTCTTTAAAAATCACTTTAAATTGTAACTGTACTTTACCACCATGTTAATTTTTGTTAGACACTTAACTTAGGCCTAAATGAATAGTATGTATTTTAAACTGTAAGTGAATAGTATTAAAAGAACACCGAACTGGCAAACAGTCTGATTTAAAACTTGTATGTAATAAATTTACTGTGTTGATAACACACTATTTTTATCTTCACTCATTCATATCATTTATAATTTAGACCATTAAAGAACGGTCTAACTATTCATATTCCTCCGCCTCAAAAAGTTAACACACCCCCACCCAAAATTGCTTGCTGGATCCGCCCTTGCGTAAACCCTTAACAAACAAAAAATTCTTCCTCTTCTACATTATTAGATTGTATCTATATTTTCAAGCCATCTTTTACGTGATTTTCCTGCGTCTCTTTACCCTTAGTTTCACGTTTCAAAATCTGTTGCTAGTATCTGTTTTCTTAATCCTACTTAAATGATCAAGTGATTTCAACTTCTTTCTCCTACTCTTACATTTACAGAGAATATACGTAGTTAGGTTTTTGATACAATACGAAAATCTCCGCTACAAACGCAAAGGCAATGGAATTTCGAGGCAAGGAACCAATAAGAATAAAAATAATGATTAATTATGAAATTGTAGAAGTCGTGAGCCATTTTAATAATTTGGGAAATGATATTGGCTACGTTACGAATTATGATATTGACGTTAAGTTAGGTAGTTCCAGACGATCTGTGCGACAATCAATCGTAGTTTTAGAAACAGGGTACGTCGAGATACAAAATTAAAGTTTCACAAAGTTATGGCGGTCCCTGTACCGCCTATAGGTGTGAACTGTGGACAACTTAGAAACAAGAATACAAAATACACATCCTTGAATTATTGCATTCTTAAGAGAGGCTAAAAGATGTTCTAAACTTGACCGCATAAAGAATGGCGCCATAATAGAACAATTACCAGTTTTTAACTTGAACGAAAAATTAAAAGATTAGAAACAACGTTAGAAAGAACACTAAGAAATAATGTGTGGTTCCACACTGGCCAAACAAGTCTCGAAATACAAACCTAAAGGAACAAACATGTGGGTAGACCCAGGAAGAGATGGTTGGAGAATCTTCGAAGGCGAAACAAGCAGCACCTTGCCTAAGCCGTGTAGTGAAGATGATGATGAGGTTTTTGTTAAAATAAATAGTAATAATAAACGTCCATACCTCACGGCTTTTGTGTTTAGTGGACGGTTGCATGGGTAGTACAACGCGCCGCCAGCCATTAGTTGCGGTATTCACAGCCAGGAGGCGCCGCTGTTATCTAAGAGGATACTCAGTTTTGCCTCACGACGCTGAGTGCACGCCGTACGGAGACTCCGCTGAGAATTGAACCCGGGACAACGCGCACATGAATCGCGCGTACTAGCCACTAGACCACCTGGAGGTTTGATTTTTGTTATAGGGGTTTTAATTATTATTTCCTTACACATCCCCTTTACCTTCTCAGGAATTTCGTCGCTGCAGACTATATATGTCTTTACAATTTTTTTCAACACCCCTCCCCTACGTTTCCGATCCATACAAACGACTAGGGACGGTCAATATCTTACAGAATTTCTCTCACTAAAATCTTCTAACAACTCCACAGGTTGTCTGAAACCTGTTCATTTTGTCGATGTCCTCGTTCATCATATTATAGCTACGAAAATAGGCTACCTACTCTAGAAACTCATTATTTTTTTCCCACAAGTCATGTTGGAGCTGTCGATCAGACTGCAACGCATTATTCGTAATTAGGGGGTGACCACGTTACATACGGACAACAATTATAACCCCTAAAACCATTATGTCAACGCGGCCATTAGCGACACATTTCCGCAATCCCGAGCCACACGTAAACGCGGCGAAATACATACTCCTACGATAATAACAATAATTCAAACGCGATAGCCCGTATTGTGACAGCAGTCCCCTGTCAGTGGCGTCGCAGGACTTTAAACCACGGGGTGACTGACACAACTGGCACGCCTACGCTACACACACACACACACGTGTGTGTGCGTTACGCGTAATGTAACACGGACACTAACTTTTACAAAAAGTGGCCGTTTTCCAGCCATTTTGTTTTTTTTTAGCATTCCCCTCCTCTTCCTGTGCGTCCATATGTACGTCTGCCTTGTTACTCTCGCGATGATGTCACTAACCCTTGTCTACTGTCTCGTTCTCTTTTCCTTTTCCTTTCTGTAACCTCCCGTCATATTTCACTCTGACCGCTTCGTCCCTCCAGTCTAACCCTCGTAGCCTAACAGTCCTCTACATCAACACAATGCTCGACAGACGAACGGGAGGAGGGGAGAGACTGACAGACAGGAAGACAGAATGAGACCCAAACGTAGTCGCCCGCCCAATCATATAAACAAAACAATGATCTCACGCCCACCCTTCTGCCCTCTTGCTGAAGCGAGACGTCATTTGCGGTTACAGAATTAACTCTGTTTTCGTGTATAGACATTGTTAGATAGAAGGTTACAGTACCGGCATTACACTGTTTACTAATGCGACTCAGAACTAGCAAGGAGTTATTTATTAACAACTGTAGAAAATATATATTGACGACATTTTACTCGGATACTTGCCAAAAAGTTGTACTAATGTCACGGGGAGGGGGGAATGTACTTAATACACAGCTGATGATCAATTTCGAACGATACGACTTACAGAGATTTTTCATGAGTTAAATACAATATAGCACAAATACGATTAAAAAATTTCCAAAGCAAATAAAAACAAGGGTTTTCTGAAAAAAAACCCCGTACGAACAAAGATCGTAACAGGCGGTCAAATTTTGAACAAACAGCAAAAACAAAACCGACTGTGATATTTAGCATACATAACAAAAATTTAATTACACCTATGGGACACGTTATTTAAGGATGAGCCATGTTAATTAAGTTCTAGAAACATAAAGTTATTGTTCTTTTCCTCACGCGTAGTACCTAATGCACGCGCGTAGCCAGTAAAGACATGACACGTGATGCGCATCTAAAACGTCACGCGTGGGAATTTGTGTGTTGAATCTTATCATTTAACGTCCCGGAGAGATGACAAAATTCTGAAGACCAAATATGCACATATGTCTAGAAATACGTAAGTACAACCAATACGGAAAAAAGTATCTTCTTCTTTTCAGCCCAGAAGTAGGTGGGGTTGCAGTTCCATCCTTTCCGTAGACAGCCTCTTGATCACCACATACCTTCTTCCTTCTTTTGATACTACCCATGTACTCCTTTCTTGGCCATCCCCTCCCGTTACGCCCCTCGATCAGGGTGATGAATAAAACTGAATGACATAACAGGTGACCAACCAATTACTTCTCCTTTCAATAAGGAACCCAATCAAAATCATTTTTTACCCATTCTCCTCAGAATCTTATCATTAGGCACTCACTATTTCCGTGGTATTCTTAAGGCCCTCCTTCAGCACCAGATCTCCAAAACTTCAAGGTAGGGCCTATCCAGTTTCCTCAAAGTCCAGGTTTCCGAGAGACTTGTGCATTTGCTCCGAATGAAACTTTTGATAAATTTCTTCACGGTTTCCAGGCGTACGTTTCTGGATTCCAGAAGAGATCGTTTTTGAAAAAGAAACAAGGAGAGAAGTCACAGAACCAAAACTACATCATTTTATTTTATCCATAGGCCTTATATGTTATACACGATTGGATGCTAATAACAGTGCGTCAGAAATAGTCACTGCTTCATTTTTTTTTAACTGGGAAAGAAATACAATTTTGATTCGTTTTAATATAATTTTCTTTTTTTTAATTTGAGACATTTAAAAATCTGAATAAAGTTTGTCTTACTAAATTTATCAGTCTGTAGGGTAGAGCACCCTTTTTACGTTCTAAGATCACACACAACACACAATAACATCATAGAGTTACAATAACACAACCTTCAACTTGTATTGGCTGGACATACTTATAATTTTTAACAAGCGGCAGATATATTTCAGAAGAGGGTTAGGGATCTTCATGAATAAAAATTATTTAAAATGGGAAGAGTAAGGCTCTTATTCCCACTAAATACATGTACTTATGACTGTATGATGAATCACGAAACATTCAGTATTATACGAAATTACAGTATTAAGACAGGGCGTTAGGTTTATCAGGAGGTTAATTGCCACACTATTTGGGTGTTATGATAGCATCCTTTCCACACAAATTTATTCAGAAAAAATTATTACACACCTTTGTTCGTTTGTCCACTTTTATATACTTACCTCTACTCGTTTAAAGTTACAACTGTGTTTTCTTTAATCGGTATTATCTGGACATTACTTTTCTAACAACTAGCAGATATAGTTCAAATAGGTTTAAGGATCTTTATGAATAAATATTATGTTAGATAGGAAGAGTTGGGATATTCTTCCCACTACTTACCATGCACTTATGACCTCGTGTTTTTCTCCGATTGATGTCTATCCACAGCACAGTCTCTTACTACAGCATCATCACACCGATGATCACTTTCTCCAAGGATTAAATCTTTAGGTGTTCTCACCATTTTCATTTTTTTTTTTCAGCTGTTCGAGACTTGTCCAATGTACGAGTGTCCGGCTGTTTTGGGGAGACGTCCCTTCAGCCAGAGGGCAAGAACGTTTGGGGGGAAAACGGACCCCAGTGCAGGCCGGACGTTGAGAATTTGGAAGCACCACGAAGAAGACATAAGAATGTGATTGTCTGTGTGTGTGTCTGTGTGCTAAGTACTGCCTATGTGGGAAAGGGTAATTTTGGGGTATTGTGCGCCAAACACTAGTGTAGTAGCGGTGTAGTCGAGCAACTTGGGGCGCATAAGATGCTAATATCGTCGAGGGTACGGCGTAGGACTAATTAGTCGGGGGAGAAGGGCGATAAAAGGGGGTAACCAGAAGTTTATGATAAGCAACGTTAGATCCTTGTGTTGGTTACTAATTATGTCCAGGAGGTGTATTTGCAAAAGCCAGCAACCGGTTTATACGAAAGGTAGGTCATTTCGTGTTCCTTGTGGGTCTATTTATGGCTTCTGCTATGGCCTGTATGGACGGACGGGAATCTTGCGTCTTTTGTGAAGATGATATAGAGTAGCGAACTAATAGCGGAGCCCTACGGGCATTCAGTTAGAACGGTGAGCCATTTTATGATGGGAGTAACATCCGAAGGTTTTAAATCTGAGGCCATTCTGCCAGACGGAGTCAAAAGCTTTACGGATGTCGAGAAGGGCTAAGATGGCTGGGTGATTCCGAGAGGAATTATCTTGGATGGCCCTGAACACACTGACCGGTTTGCACCCAGGGTGAAAGCCTCCCTGCGTATTCACCGTTTTCAAACCGTATCTAGTTCTTTTATACGTCACGTTTTTTCCATTTACACGTAAGCGACATGCAAGAGTTGTTCAATCTTCCTCTGTCCAATATAATATTGTTACGAAGGCCTCACTGATCGTGTAGAGTGGAAACAAAATACAGACACCAATGAAATCACTAGTTACCACCTTCAATTAATCACAATTAATAATTTGTAATCAACTGGTACAATAATTCAAGTTAAATTTGTCCACATGCAATAATAATGTCAACTATTAAGAGTTCCGCACTACTTATAACACAACAGCCTAATGACTCGATCCGCACTAAAGAAATTGCTCAACGTAACTCAACTGACAAAGCCAGCCACCCTTGCTTAAATATTGTAACGTTACAAAACGTCACACGATCACAAAACACAGGTGAACTATATAAAACAGTAAATTACCATAAGAAACAATAAGGAAGAAGATAATGATTTGGAATAACATATAATTTAATTGTCCATGAGCATAAATGGTATAATAATCAAGACAAACTGACTTAAAGACTAGACCGACAGTGACTATATAAATACCCAACAGGACTGGGAGAGTGAGGTAACAACCAAGTAAAAATGAAATGTATAATAATATAAAAGGAAAAACAATAAGATTGTATTGTATCATTAAACAAAATAAATAATGTAACTGAACGCATATCAGAAAGAACTGATTAATAAATAAAATGTAAATAGAATATAAGAAACGCTGAATAATGGCGATTAGAGCAATAAATGGTAGAGAATACTATTCATAAATAGAAGAAGTGAGTAATGTAACTAATAAAAATCAAGTAGGTGAAATAAAAGTAGTCAATGAAATGGAAAAGGGTCAACTTAACCTAAACATTTGTAAATTTACACTGATAAATAATAATATAGATGTTAAAAATGACATAATGCTATGACGTATCATACTAAGATGAAACTAAATGAGATATAGACATTTCTAAGACAGAGATTAAGTCACTGAGATGGAATAATTGTTGAAGATAATGTAAATTAACAGAATGAAAATGACTGAGTATAAAAGGCTCGAATTGTACACCAGAAACCCATATAAATAATAATAAAAAGAGACAGTAGATAATATCAATATAACCAGTGATATGTTGTATACTAACTATGGGTCTGTAAATAATTATTACTTGTCACTGAAGGGAACATTAATAATATACCTATAATGAACATGACCTATTGCAACAAAATGCAAGAATCATTAGTTGAAATAACAACAAAAATAAAAAGGTCAAGATGACAAAACATACTGTAAATCTTATTAATCACTAGGAGGTTTAATTAGGAAGAAGATGTTAAATTAAATTAATGACAAAGGAATTAGATAAAAATAAGTAAAAATGATCAGATGCATAGCTGTACCAAAAAACCAGGGGGTTTTAATGACCAAACACAATAAAACAGACATCTATTAATCAAAACTATGATGACCACAAGTTGATATTATTATTTACAAGTACATGTGAAATGTTTTAAACGGTTAAGAAAACGAGTATAATGACTAGATAAGACAAAGCATGTCAACCAAATATTCAATAAAGATGTAGGTAGACAACCTAACCTAAGCTGCTGGGAATTTACACTTATAAATACCAAAATAAATAGTAAAATGAATGCAAAACTTTGAAGGGTTATACCCAGAAGTAACTAGATCACCTAAGGATGATTCTAAGGCAGATATTACATCACCAAAATATTGTAATTATTACAATTAAGGTTAAACAACATAATGAAATGTGAGAAGGAATGCAGAACTCACATGACACATTAAAAAACCATAGAATTACCAAGAATTAATACATGTAACTAGTGTTAAAACAACCAGTGATAATTAAACTAACTATTGGTCGAAATACCAATCAATAAATACCAAAGGAATAATCAATTAATAGTGTTTAATGAACATGACCTGATACACCTAGATACAGGGTTCATAATGTATAAATTAACAAACAAATAGATGTAATAAACCCTTGTAAAACTTACAAGAAACTCAAATAATGAATCAGAAATAAGATGTTTGTAATATAACAAGTGTAATAAATAGAAATAAGTAGAAATAATAAGCTGCCTGCTTGTACAAGAACTCATGCAATTTAAGTGATAATATACAAGAAACAAGGCATGTCTTAAGTAAGAAAAGTTAACCAAAAGTTGATAGAGTCAACTCAAATTGTGTATAAAAGGTAATAAACCATTAACATACAACCAGTGTAATATAATTAGTTAAACTAACTCATGGTGATATAGGCCTCATAAAGCCTAGCCAAGTATTCTATATTTATGTCAAAATTATATGTTTATATTGTTAAATTATCACAACTAAGGACTTTGTGATAAGTATAGTCAATTTATGTCACATCAAAATGTTAATATAATAGTTGTAAGAAAGATTTTAATCAAAATATTGTAATAGGTAATAAGTAAGAAATACTATCTTTGTTAATTGTAAACCGAATTATGCATTGTGGGATATCAAATTGTGTATCAAAACAAATCCCAGACCATGGTAATAATATATAAGCATTCATAAGTAGCATAAGGGAGTAATATCAGTTACAAATTATTTTAATATATTTGTGTAAAACGTTTGGCGTCACTTTTGAACTCTCAAACCCGAAGACCCACGCTTTAAACAAAATTAAATAGTTTTAATAAAGCGGGGAGGACGCGTCCAAACAGGAATGTCATCAACTTTGGCCAATCAGATCACCTATAGCGAGATCTATGGGGCGAACGTTTTGGGAACAGCGAGAAGAGACGCGGAAATATTTGACAGTTCTTCACCAGATTCAAAGCCTTACAGACGGACAGCTCCGCGCTAGGTTAAAGCGAGATTCACCCACAATGCAGTGCGGGTTTCGAATGTAAACACGGGGCGTTCTAACCTAATTACTCGAAGTTACTCAAAGTGTTATCAAGTGTTATGAATTATAAAACAACGAAAGTTACTGAAGGTTTAAAAGTGTATATCTAATTGCACAGTGTATAATAAGTTCCAATTAAGTGATTTGAGGAAAGTATAGTGACAATTAACTATACTTACTAGAATTATCAACCTATACGATAAATTTATATAACATATTGAAACATATAAACTATTACGAACACTAAACTGACTCTGAACTTTATTAATATTATAAATGTATTCATTGTCAGAAATATTTATTCACAAATCAAGGTTAATTGTGTATAACCTCGAAACCCAGTTTAACCTCAACAATAGACGCCAGTCGTCTTGAGAACTTAACGATATTAGTTTAAGATTTTCTATATTTAATGTAATCACTCTCTTATTATGAGACTTTATAGTAATAATTGACATCTTATAGTTCCGTATTTTGCAGTTCCAAAGAACCTATTGTTTAAAACGAACTTTGACGATTCTGTCGACCAACAATTTGTATACAATGTACCAACCCTGGGATACTAGTTTCAGAAAAATGTAATTATTTATTGTAAAGCAAGGATAACTGAATTGATTGTTTTAATAAGGATTAAGGATCAGATAAAACGATAAATAAATAGCCTTTTTTAACATTAATGGAACATGTGTTTATTTCCATTCGGTAAAAAAGTTTTTTCGCAGTCGAACAGAGGTTATGTTTACGTCTGAGATCAGGTGGTAACACTCACCACCGGCGGCAACGAAGCTATTCAAATGTTTTAAATTTTATTATTGACAATATTTTGTTAACATTGTCATCACGAATGAAGAATCTCCGTTCAAAGTGAGTACTTAAATATAATATCAACATAAGTTACTCAATTACTAAACAAATAATTCCGAAGCAACACTGAGGGATGTTATTCAACTAGGCCACCGTCAGATCACATTAACTCATGCCAGTGGTAGAATTTAATCTTTCGTTCCATTAGTAAAGGCATTCAATATACAAACTTATATTACAATAATAACGATAATATAACTGAACTAATTCTGACAACAATCGTACTACAGTTAAAGAAAACGTTAGTCAACATATAACCACCTATGATTTAATAAGGAATTAAAATCGATCAGAATACGATACGTAACAATATGTCGCGCTGAGATTCTATAATAACTTCCCATCCTTACTGCGACGTGCCGGCATAATGCGTATTTCAAGTGCTGTCCAGAACAGTCTCGAAGCTACTTGAGTGCGGCCTTGAGTGAGACGCTACACCTGCTCGGCTAGCAGAGAAACGGGCGGAATGACGCTCTCGCCTTTTCCAGTCGTTCAATATTTAGCTTTAGACTTATGCTCTCCAAATCTTGTACATTTGATCTGTTAGGCTAAATCCATTTCGGGTGTCTCTAGTCCTGTCCCACTATCAACTAGGCGTAACTCTTACTACCCTCACTATAACCCCAAAACGACGTTACTAATCTTGTCTACATCAACAGTGGTCATCATTCCAGTTTTCACTTTCGTACCCTATCCCGCAATGACACGCCTAACGACTAATCAACATTTGACAACCTTTCGGGAGGATATGCAAGTACACACCGACAATGTACCGATCTAACGCCCTGAACATTATGCTGCACTTACTTAGTCGTGGACCGTTGTTGGTACTGAAATTTTCAGAGAGTCGCTCAATCCTGAGACGTGGACTTATTCTGAAGTCGCTAAGTCATCCTCTTGTTAACCAACTGATTAAAAACTCTGTATTATTTTTTCCCGTTTCTGCAGCTACTTGATTCAAGAAACTCTTTCCTTGTCTTTATCTAATTATCTCTCCCATCAAACTTTGTCTACACTCGTGTAGCTATTATACCCAATTAGGTATGCCGCCTGTCGATATTTCGTTTTGATAAGCTTTTTACAATGCTTCCACGTGATCGTCTGTTCTTCCAGGAATCCTCCAATTTCTCTGCCAACACGCCTCTCATAAGTCTCCAAGCCTCATCTGCTTATAATTTCCCTGTGGAAATGATTCCCCAGTCATTCAGCGTCAAAATATCCAACCACACTCCGGGCCGTTGATCTACGTCTTAATTAAGACCTGATGTTCGTTATAAATACACGAAACAAATGCGAAATGTTTCCAGGTAAGCGCACACTTGATTCATTGTTTACTCAACAACGCTATGACAATAACGTTGCATTAACCCCACTCGAACTCCGTCTCCGAATACACCGCAGTGTTTATCCTGCACTCACAGACATTTTACGCGATTATGAAATATTCCGAGTGTTGCGTTACTATTTAGACAGAACAGACACAATTAAATTAATTCTATACTGCACTAACTGTAGGTGGTGGTATTAATTAAGTTTAGAGAGTTGAAATCCAATTTTACGGCAGATAATCTACAACCTACGTTGCTTCTAAACATTAGTATTTATGTTCTTCCTCCCACCGCAATAGTGGCTTTTCCTCTCGACTTCTCGACTTACTCACTGTGTATTTCACACCCTCTCTCTCTCTCTCTCTCTCTCTCTCTCTCTCTCTCTCTCTCTCATCCCCTTCCGTATCTTTCTGTCGCCCACATCTCAATCGTAAAAGACACACAAAACGAAACTGCCGGCACGTAGTAGATACTTACCGAATGTTCCTTGAATTTTTCATTACAATTTTTGCATCGGGCATTAAAACATCTACAATGCTACACCGTAAATATTCCTGTCTGTTCAACATATGGAGAGGGATTATTTTTCTCTTGCCAGTACTCCCAGTACTTGTACAGCCCAACTGCCGGTTGTCCCCCGTCTCCGCGAAACCCCACCCGGCCTACACTACCTCATTCTGGCGTGGAGATGAACCATTACTTCGGCTGTATCGGTAACGATATGTTCAATCAAAGCGTGCGTTCTATGAATGGTTATGGGACCTCCGAAGCCCGGCAGGACAATGTCTGGGGTCTACGCCGCTGATAGTGATGCGCCGATAACGCCATCTCCACGGTCACCTCGCCGGGTAACGTTACGTGTACAAATATATAAAAATGTACTTAAAAACCACACGAAGTGCGTTACTTTCCCGCAAAGCGGAAGTAGGATCTAGCCTTGATCGTGTAACCAGAAAGGACGGGGTGCAGGGACTTTCCTATATTTCCCTGGGAAGCTGTGTGGAGGGATTAATAGTGGTACAAACTCCTACATTCACGGAACGCCTTGCCTCCCGCCCTATTACAGAGAGAGCTAAGTTTAATACGTATCTTTAGAATACACGAATATTAAAATCAGAGTGACGTATCCATTTGGACTTGAACGAAGTCCCAGATCAGTCGTATTAAAGCGACGAAAATAGGATTTCTCAGGCACATGGCAAGATATAGGGTACTCTTCAAGATAGTAAAAGAAATGTTGATGTACGGCATGAAATCAATATTATGAATATGCTTGATAGGATTACCCAATATCGGATAAAATGGCTGGAACATCTTAACCGACTGGATGACTGTCGCATCCACAAAGAACCGGTGAATTATAAGCCAAAAGGACGGAGAGGTGTGGGTCGTCCGAAGAAGCGTTGGAGTGACCAGCTCCAATCTATCTGCTTGGAACCGGAACAAAATATTTTTGTTTAATCCTTGCTGACGATAATTATGAAGACTAATCTAAAGAGATTTCTGCCAGCGCCACACCTACCTTTATTTTTTCTTCGTGTCTGGCTTCCTTTTACTCCCGTGTGCTCATTTGCTCAGTTCATATTTGGCCCATATACCAAAATTTGAAAAGTTACGAGAATGGCAATTACAGCTTGCAAACAAGACCTTTCTTTCCATTTGGTTGAACCGTTTCGAAGCCTTAACTTTTGTAACACTGCTTGAATGTTTGCTTACTGTTTTAAGACCTCTGAATACGAGATTTCCGTATTTGTTGTTACTCTTCCATTATTTTCGATTGACCACTGTTATTTGAAAATTTATTTTCATACTGTCTATATGTTTTTATTTATCAACTATTTATTTATATTCTTCATTTATGCATTTACAATATACTATACCTCGTATTCTAAATGTACGTCTACAATATTTTCCATTACTGAGGTTTTTTCAAATGAAAAATCTGTAGCCATCATCCACATAAATTTACAAAAACAAGAAAAGCAAGGAGACGCCTTGCCATTCTTTCGATTAGTTTCAATATCGCACTTTTAGACGTAGCCATCATGCTAAAAGCCTTTTGATTTGGCGGAGAATGACAAAAACTAGTTGGACAGATAGGAAGACGAATGAACAGATCTTAGACGAAATAAATGAGAATAGAACACTGCTTAGGAGTATAGAGGTGAGGAAGATTAAGTTGATAGGGCATGTGATAAGACATAGTGCTTTTTTAACTAACATCTTTGAGGGCAAAGTAGTGGGGAAGAAGCCCAAAGGAAGACCAAGAACTGCATACTTCCGCAGCACAATGAGTGTCGTGAATAGTGGGTCCTATGAAGAAATGAAGAATATCGCAAGGGATAGAGTGACGTGACTACAGCGACAAGGCATTGCCTTTAGGAGTTAATAATCGCACTTTTTTCAGCTATCTCTGCCATACAGTAATAGACAGGACCAAACACGTTTTGATAGTGGAATACGTTTCAGAGGGGTTGCTCTTTAATACCGGTAAGACGTTCACTTAATTGTAAGAACACCGTGATGAACAATTAGTCGGGTCTGGAGTCAGGCTACCAAACTGTCTCCTGTTCCGTTAAAAATCGGACGGATGAGTCGAACGGATACCTTGATAAACGACAAAGCAAATGGAAACAGGATAAGATTCGCTGTACACATGAGTAGTAAACGATTAGAAAACATAACAAACTCTTCTATAACTAAGCTAATATTTAAAGTCGATATTGCTGTATTTCAGGCGATCAACAGAACAGAAGACTAGGCAAATTGGACTATCCGCTTTTATCGACAGAAGCTGGAAACATGACTGCGTGAATAACTTACAAGACCACATTCAAACGATCTGCACACGTAGTCATTACATTTACACGTAGCTGTTACATACGATTTACAGGTAGTCATTTGTAGAGCAATATTACTATTACAGGTAGAATTGCGGAAGACGGCAAAGAAACATTCCGTTGACTGCAACTATCTATCCGATAGGTTACTGGAGAAGAAGCTGTGACCTTACTAAATCCAATAAAACAAATGAAAAGAACCACACCAAGAACGCAGATTGGTATAGATATAACAAAAATAAAATAAAGGCAACGCAGCTGTACTGATATGAACACACACGAGTATTTTGAATTTAACTGATGGACTTTTGATTTAACTGAAAACTTCACATACAATAACAAAACTTACAATGAATAAACACACAACAGTGACAAAACACAAGCACAATGCGCACGAACACTTGCACACCAACAAGGTCACAAGAAAACTGCACCAGGAACGTCCAGGTCCAGGTGTACGGAGCAACAGCTAGTCGTGCTCCGGTGGTCGCAGTGTCCGGGCGAGCCCGATGACTGTATGTTGCCTGTCTGTTACCGTAACGAGCGTTCTCGCGCTATCATAGGAATGGAACCTCCATCGATTTTATTTTGGAGGGACAGGATGATGTTAATTTTATTGGACCCTCGGACCTCGAAGAGACCCACGACGGCAGAATGGGGGAGACCTCGGAGACCTTTCGTTTGAGAAGTAGGAATTATCCCCCCCCCACACACACACAACGGGCAGGGCGCCTCTAACCGCTTAGGAAAAGTCGCAGAGGGCTGCCAAGCGGCAAAGTCGGCGCACGGGAGAGAGCGTAGGAGGAGGCAGCGTCCACCAGAGGCGGCACTAAGCACACCTAAGGCAAGCGCAGCCCCCCCCCCCCATAGTCAGTCGCCGAGCGCTAGCACGGACAAGATAAAGAAGGAAAGAGTAGGAGCGTAAAAATACTCAACGTCGGGGGGATGGGGCATACGTTCTGTAAACTGCTTATGGGGGGTCATCGAGCAATGCTCGGGGGCGTTTGTGCCGTCTAGGTGGTGGGCCGACATCTGTGCTTAGTCGACGGATGTGGAGATGGGTCGAGACAGAGGCTCGGGTAAATAGGTTGAGGGCAAGGGACCGAACGAATTCGGTGAGTGAAGGAACTTTCATGGCATCATTTCTGACAAACCAAGGAGAGTTGGAGATGTAGCGGAGGGTTTGGGATTGGAACGCTTCCAGACGGGCGACAACGGATGGACTGAGTAGCACCCAAAAGACGGGAGCTGCGTACGTGAGGACTGCCCTAAGAAAGAGCAAATAAATGGTGAGTTTAGTGCGCACAGGGACTGAACTCCGATGAGTGCGCCAGGAACGCAACAAGCTTAACTCTTATATACGTAGTTAAAGTGAAAGCAGGGGGGCAAACACTGCCTACGCACAAACCGCTACGACCACCAAAAAAACTATCTAAAGTGCTGTACGAGTGGAGCGAAACCAGATGTTAGGAATTTTTGCTGCTCACCTGACTAATGCAATAATTATTTGTAACAATAAAACCAGCTTCCTTAAATCTTCGTTCGGGCCATTTCTTTTGTTTCTTTGTTTACCAATAATCTTTGCTTTCTGCTATAAAAATTTATGCTTCCCACTCATATTCAGCCAACCTTGATCGAGAAGTGTTACCTCTCTCAATATTCACTATACGCTCATTCATATGGGTGTGCAAACGTCGACAAGATTCGCCTACGTATGCATACCCACAATGTTTTGTTGACCTTGCTGGTGTGCAAGTGTACGTTTGTGCATTGTGCATGTGTTTTGTCGGTGTTGTGTGTTTATTCGTAGTAGTATTCATTTTATCATTTGATCATATATTATGCGAGGTTTTGTTATTATTATTTTGTTGACTCTCTATCACTGGTTGGTAGAGTATTATCTATTTCTTTACACGTATTAGTTTATAATTGGCTTGAAGACTGGCTGCCGATTGTTTGGTGGGCGAAACGTGCACACTAATATTTTCTCTCTGATGGGAAAAGTCCATCGGTTAACTTCAAATCCAAATGTCTCCAATCCGTCACAGCCACCTTTTAAAGAAGCACGCAGGCGTAATACAGAAAACTGGTGTCCCTTAAATATACGAATCCCTAAGAAAAAGAGATGCGAAACTTTCAAAATTTTAATTACTTACGTTGTGGTATACGTTTTGACGTTGACAAAGATATACAAAATAAAGTCAATAGATTTCAACACATATGTGGAAATACAAATATAACACTGAAAAAGAAAACGAGACGTGAGACAAAATTAAAATTCTACAAAACAATGGCTGTTTCAGTGCTATTATACGGCAGTGAATCCTGGATTACAGATCAAAGAGATAAGAGCAGCATCCACTCAGCAGAGTTGAGATTTTTAAGAAGGGTTAAAGAATGCACAAGAAGGGATCATATAAGGAATGAAGATATACAGGAAGGGTTGAATATATATAATCTAAATGAGAAAATTGAAGAATACAGGGGAAAATGGAGACAGCATTTAAGTCGCATGGATGAAGAGAGAATACCAGTAATTGTGAACTAGTACAAGCCTTCTGGAAGAAGGGATGTAGGAAGGTATAACGTAAAAATTGAATGCTACCCAATTTTACGCTGGTTTTATATAGAATCATGATTATTAAATGTATATTAGAATAATAAATGCAAGTAATGTGAGTTGGTGTACGGTTAGAAACCTGCTTAGCTGTGTTTTTTCAAAGCACACACACACACACACACCCTTAGCGAGGCGACAGTCTGGCGGTGCGAAAGCTATACAGCAAGTCACGTACAGGGTGTAAAATCATAAAATGTATTGTATTAAAAAAAAGCCATAAAGTTAAGTGAAATTGAGGGAAAATTGAGTGCTCAGACAATACAGTACCGTTAGAATGTAGAAAGAGAGGGTGAGAGAGAGAACTCGAAGTAGCGTCATGTTCACTTTCGCGGTATAAGTTTGCGACGTGCTGTTTTTAACGAATGGGAGAAAGCGTCACTTTTAAGCGGGTGAATTTAGCTAGTTGGGTTGGAGGAAATCAAATATCGCGGTACTTGAAACCAATGGGAACGCGATTTGTAAATATTGAGTATGGGTAACGTTTGCGGGAGTATAAAAAACGTGGTTGGGAAAATTGTCAGGGAGTCTACGGCGAACTCTACAACTATCAGACTCGTTATCGCGCATTGCGATTTCAGATCTAAAACTTGCGATAAGTAATGAGTACAGTATTCGTGTCGTGCGTTTAATAATATTAAACCCGGTATAACAGTAAACGAAGTATACCAAATCAAAGTAATTGTTAGAATGAATATAATATAACTTGGTGATAATTACCGAACTTCATAGTAGGCTATCGATAATCGAACACGTGCATTCGGAATTTACGGAACGTGGGAGTGTATTCGGGATGAATTATTGATATTGCGAGCACTCAGTTTAATAACATAGTTACTAAGGAATCAAAATTAATTAGTAGTATACACTAGTTACATGCTGAATCAGTGAGTAGGTGTGAACAGTGGTAATTAAAGTGAAACCACCGAAGTAATCAAGTGTTAGTGTCATCGAGTGTCAACAATAGGATCATCCGAATCGCCGACAACGCAATCTCCAAGATCGCAGACTCCGAGGGAAGGATTCGCCAACCAAAAGGAATTCAACTTAACAAGTAAACCAAATTGAACATTAAACTCAGATTAATTCATGTATCTTTTGTAACTCTATTACTACTGACAATTCAATTGGTCTATGAACCTACTTTCAATGATAATTGATGAGAAGTATAATTTCAATAATTGTTAATCATTAAGATTCTATGCAACGTGTAATATGTTAATGAAGATGTTCATTAAAATTAGCAGTCATTCAAGTTAATTGTGTTAATAATCATTTCTTGGATACCCTGAGATAATTTTAAGAGTCGCCATCAAGCAGAGTTAAGAGTTTAGTATTAGTAAATTACACATATCTTTTCTAGCTCTAAACTGCGAGGGTGGTAAAGGCTAAGGACAGAAAATGAATCTGATAATGTGAAGTCGGAACAGGCATATTATCTAATCCCTGAAGTGTAGAAGAAGAAGAACTTTCGTGATGAGTCGGAATAAAGGAAACGATAAAGACCACAATTTGAAAGGAGAAGAGGACTGACGAGCTAGGCAGCAATGGAAGTTAGTATGCGTGGAACGTTGAATGGCGTGACGTAATCCGCGTATACATAGTGTATAGTACTAGAAAACAGAGGTGGGCCGATATACCTATAACAGGTATTTTGGAACGACATTTCTGTGGAACGGCTATAACAGTGACTGAAAAGTCGAAATACCAGTTCCGATTACTCGCGGCCCCGCGGTTCCGAGTCGCAGGACCCCCCTACGCAACTAACGAATAAAAAAGTAAACGTGTACTACGAGTATTACGAGTACAAAGCCACTTTTTGGTGCTGAATTCTTCATTATGCGCATGTGCCGATTCCCATAGAAGTACGAAACGAAGCAAAACAGCGAGGTTCAGAATATCTCTATGCCAAAGGGACGACGCTGTTTTTAATAAATGAAAAAAATTCATACTGATGTTACATTTATTCTCGTGTGTTATGCAGATATATAATACAGATTATAATACCAAATTATACATTATACTAGTCACCAACTTGGTAAATTTTGAAAAAGCGAATTACATTGTGTTATAGCCTACAGAGTGACTAATACGCCATATAGTATTTTCTGTTAATGTGATTTCGGAGATGATTTTAATTTCATTGAACGGATCACGTAATTTTTTTTTGACATTCTTTGTTGTGGTATTACGTGCAATCTAACTTTCAATTACCCGAGTCTCGCAACTGATTTGTCTAACCTAAATGGAATCAATAATTTAATATTAAATCTATGTCAGTTTGCTCACTTCCAGTGAAAACTTGAATTAGTATTTCCAAAGGGAGAGGGGCCTATAAATTCTCTTGTTTCTTATTTTCTTTTAAATAGTAACAGCTTAATAAAGTCACAGTGTAAAGTAACACTGTTAATACTTTTAGTTTCAATTAATTTCTTATAACAAATTAAATAATACAAGTATATGTACAATAAGTAGCCTATATAATAACAGTTATTTGTACGTGTTATTTTTTTTGGAACGGTTCCGTTCGTTCCTGTTATTTTCAAATACTGTACTAGTTTAGCACATCTCTACTAGAAAATAAACGGAGGAATATAAAGTATACTTTCACACACGACGAAATACAAAATAAAGCGATAATAGTGTTATGAAAGTTTACCGTCATTCCTTGAAATTTAGTTTCTACTCAAAGTTAGTTGACAATTTCTTACGTAGGTGTGTCCACACCAATATTTAATTAAACAATTGACGTTTGAATTTTTCCCGTTTATACTACTGTCGCGTCATGAAGGAGAATAAAAACGTGTTTTTCGTAAGAAAGGTTTTTTTCGTTGTTGTTGGAAGTGTCCTTCACGGATCTTTACCCCCACGCAGGGACGTGGGGCGTGTGTACTCACGGGGTCGTTCTTGTCACAATATTTTTGTTGAAGTTTTCTCGTCGACGAGTTTTGAAAAATTAATTCCGTATCGTCTCCTCGCTTCTTCGCCACGACAAAGGTCACGTATGCAAGCGATAAAAACAGCAGCAGTGTTCGTGTTTTAGACATTTAAAAGTTTCATAAAACTTGACCCGATCACGATCACGTCTTCACTCGCGCGGAACTTCATTTCGGAAGTTTTCTAAAACATACTGCCGCCGTCACGACAATAAAACAGTAGAACGTAATAGAAATTATACATTAATATACGCAAATACATACACACGCATATTACACGAATGTAATTGACTATTTCTACGAGAATAAATTATATTCTGCCTAACCCATGCTTCACGGGAATGTATCAAAAACCGATTTGTATTTCAAACTCTTTTTAGAAATATAAATCCATTATTCACTGATCCATTCCGTCCCTGATGATGGTGATTTAAGTTTATATAAGTTTTCCATGTATAAGTTTATATGGTGAATATAAGTTTTCAATTTGTTTACAATTACATTTGTTGTGGAAACGTTTACGAAAACCTTTGTTCTGTTTAAAATTGTAACACTTTTATATCGCATTTTGGTCTGTTTTGTTCTTAAAGTTAAATTTTTCAAATTTGTATTTACTTTTAATAGACTTTATACACATATCTTTTCTCTTAATAAAATTCTCTACAAAGTTAGTTAGAAATTTTTATTTGTTTATTCGCAAATTAACGAAGCTATTTTATCACAAAACTAAAAAAGTGTGTTGTTTTTCGACTCTAATGTTTTGTGTTTAACTCAGTTTTTCTTAGAAACTAATTGCGACAGAGCTCTGAGACCTCTTTTATTCAATTGTTAAGATCAAAACCCATAAGAAACCACCAAATTTACCCTTTATTTTATACCCCAAGAATTTCAGTATGGCGTCATTTTACCGTGGGAGTGGATATCAGGGCGAACTCGTTCGTGAGTCGTAATTCGCTAACGAACCGTTTTCGGACCTATGCTTATATGAACTTTTTTTCTTATTTTTAGCTATAGAATCGGGTCCCGAGATATTGCCGAGCAATTTTGAATCACCCTGTATAGAGTGCCTAAGGGTTTCACGGCCGGCGACATCATAGTTGAAAACATTATTTGCCGGGCTGTTAGGCCGCGGTCTGTTGTTGGTGTGGACATACGTTTCGGCCCCATCGGAGGCACTATTCAGTGTCGGAAACAATTGCCACGGTGTCCGCCAATTCACCCCAATTTCTGCCTTATCACTGGGGTGAACAGGCGGACACCGTGGCAAATGTTTCCGACACTGAATATGGCCTCCGATGGTGCGGCCGAAACGTCTGTCCACACCAACAACAGACCGCGACCCAACAGCCCGGCAAATAATGTTTCCATAATAATTTATACCGCGCAAGGATTATTTATAGTTTTTTGATAACTGTTAGCCTATATAAGTGCAGGAAACAGGAATAAGGTCACCGCATTTATACAGAGCATCTTTTTACCAAGGCATCTTCGGTCATACGTCGCTTGGTACGCTGTGAAGAGAAAAATGTAGCAGACGATATATATGGATTATAGGAAAACGTGTTTATTAACCAGTGTTCCATCACGCAAAAGTTAAATGATATTAATAACGTGGCTCGTTGGGGGCAATAGCCCTAATTTATTGACAATTTTTAAAATATTTCATAGAAGTAAGAAAATAATTTTTAGGAATTGTTTTTATTTAATATTACAATAAACATAGAAACAAACTGCACCAGTTTGTTGCACGAACGTTCACCATTTTCATTCTTTTGCCAACCTTATCGACACTGAAATTTTTCTAGTAAAGTACGAAAAAGACGTTTTTCTTTCTTGGAATACAGACAAGAATATATTAATCCAGCCACGGACACTTAGTACGCTGCCTGTATACATTTCATGATCTTTATCTAGTGAAAGGAATGTGAAGAAATTTGAGTTTCGCAGCGTGCGGGCGGAGAGAAAACTTTAAATGAAATATTATGACTGGATCGACCCCCCGACGCTTACACGCACGCACGCACGCTCTTACACGGGTTACAAAGGCTCTTTGAGTCGTGAAGGGCACTTAACCTCCACCGTCACTAGCGAGAAACGCATTTACACTCGACAAAAAACGCACACCACGAGTCAAGTCAACAAAAAACTTTTCAAAATTTAAGTAACTGCTTCGGTCAACCGATAAACGGGTATTTTAACTATGTATACTGTATGATTCCATATCAGTACACACGCTCGGCCATATGTCTACAAAAGAAAGAAATCTTTACAAAGAGCTGTCGTCATCATTTAATATATTTAGAAATGGAAAATATCAGAAACGTCTAGATTTTCAAGAAGAGCCTATGACTATCGCCCAAGGGGGAAGAGAAGTGTGGGAAGACCCCCGTAAGCGCTGGTTGGATGAATTCCATTGAGACTGGAATATACTACTAGAATAAGCCGTAAAGGATGACGACGCCGATCTAGTGAACCCTAGTATTAAGATATCACGAGACAGACATTTGAATGTGTTGTTGTTTGTTGACCACTTGGTTGTAATTTAAAATAAAGAATCTGCTTTACAAAAATCTGTTTTTAAGCTTCATCAGATTTCCAAACAATACACATATGAAAATCACCACTACTAAAACAAAGGTAATGGGATTTCGAGGCAGGGAACTAACAAGAATAAAAATAATTATTAATGATCAAATTATAGAACAGGTAAGCCGTTTAACTAATAAGGTAATGATATTGGCTATGGTAGGAATTATGTTACTAAGGTCACGTTAGGTAAGCTCCAGGAGATCTGTGGAACAATTAACGGTATGAAACAAGGTTCGTCGAAACACAAAATTAAACTTTTACAAAGTTATGGCGGTCCCTGTACTGTCCTATGGGTGTGAATTATGGACAACAACCAAGAAACAAGAAAATAAAATACAGGCCTCGGAAATGACATTCTTAAGAGGAGTTAAAAGGTGTTCTAAACTTGATCGTATAAAGAATTAGTCCTTAAGAGAAGAATTACAAGTTTTTAACTTGAATGAATGACTAAAAGATAACAAAAACAATGGTGGAATGAACACTTCGAAAGCATGGCAGTTTCCAGACTGGCCAAACAAGTCTGGAATACAAATCTATGGGACACAGGTGTATCGGTGGACCCAGGAAGAGATGGGTGGAGAATCTTTGAAGGCTGAACAGGGAGCACCTTGCCTATGCCGTCTTGTGAAAATGATAATGCAAATTTTCTTTTTAAGATATCCGAACTCGTCATCATGCTAAATTAATACGGCTAAAGATAGTGGATAAACGTAACGAATAAAGAAAGACAATCAATCAACAGACAATCACACAAAGAAAAATCACATGATTTGTACGCATAAAATTGCAACTTCTGAGCATGATTAAAGTGAAGGTACGCATAGATTTATGGATAGACATGACCGTCCTACATGTAGGCCTACATCTTTACACAACTTTTATAATTACGTATTTGTACGTCAAAACAATTGTTACGTACATCTGATAACAATAGATTTGAAACAATTTTAAATATGATTCCATATTGGAGCATTTAGCAGACCCGTCGTTCCACAATGAC
The DNA here is from genome assembly GCA_034769895.1 of Magicicada septendecula. Classification (NCBI taxonomy): domain Eukaryota; kingdom Metazoa; phylum Arthropoda; class Insecta; order Hemiptera; family Cicadidae; genus Magicicada; species Magicicada septendecula. Next base: position 395,237,969 of record CM068373.1, on the reverse strand, counting down.
GAAAAAATAAATAAAAATTATGAATTTGCACTGTGGAACCAATGAAAAGTCTACTCAGCTGAATGTGTTATACGAATTTCAGTGTAACTTGTAGATCCATGACTGTACTTGTAGTTTCACCCTATTATCAAGATTCTGCTTCATACATATGGCACGTTTCAGTACATTTACAATGAAACTGAGAACCACACCAAATAAGAATGCATTTTTTAATAAAAATATAGATTTTACTTCCATATTCCTTAAGGAATGGAAGTATGGTGATGGCAAAAAAAATCGTGTTCGAGATTATTGCAGATTCTGATTCTACTACACTCAAAACATGAAAAAAAGTCGTTTTCCGAAAAGTGTCTGTGTGTGTGTCTGTCTGTAGATTTTTTTTCTATGGCAAACGATAACTGCCGCAAATTCAAACAGAATCAAATAATTTTTTGCATACAGCCCTGATTTGTAGAGTACTCACGACCTATTGTTTTTGGTGAAGATCAGTTGAGGGAAAGGGGTAGTTTACCTGCAACGGTTTTTTTCATCAAGGGAAATTTTTTTTTTTTGGCAAACGATAACAGCCGCAAATTCAAACAGAATCAAAAGATTATTTGCATACAGCCCTAAATTGTAGAGTTCTCAAGACCTATTGTTTTTGGTGAAGATCGGTTAAGGGAAAGGGGTAGTTTACCTACAACGTTTTTTTAACAAGGGTATTTTCTATGGCAAACGATAACAGCCGCAAATTCAAACAGAATCAAATAATTTTCTGCATACAGCCCTGACTTGTAGAGTACTCAAGACCTATTGTTTTTGGTGAAGATCGGATGAGGGGAAGGGGTAGTTTACCTGCAACGTTTTTTATCAAGCGTATTTTCTATGGCAAACGATAACTGCCGCAAATTCAAACAGAATCAAATAATTTTTTGCATACGTCCCTGAATTGTAGAGGTCTCAAGGACTTTCGATTTTGGTGAAGATCGGTTAAGGGGAAGGGGTAGTGTACCTGCAACCTTTTACGTTTTAACAAGAGTAAAGTACTTGAAAATTTATTTAAACTTTTTGAAACAATGGTAATTGTTAAAAATAAAATAATTTTGTTGCCAGGCAATAAAATTAAAATTTTTTCATTTTAATGTAATATAATATTTTTCATTTAATACGGCAATAAAAAGGCAGGTAAGACACAAACACACACACACACACACACACACACACACACACACACACACACAATTCACGTTATTTCTGGCCTCACTCATGTTTATTTTCTTATAAATGGAAAGTGCCGAAACCCACACCAACATAACGGGTGCAAGCAGAAAAAATGGACATCAATTTGCTTACTGGCGAAGCTAGTAGTTAATGAATGGGTAGGCAAAAATCTTATCTTAAATTTTTTTTAAGGAATCACTAAAAGGACGGTGGGTCAAATCGGACGCTGAGGTAGAGTTTGCTGTAACCGAATGGTTCCACAAACAGCCGTAAGAATTTTACTAGCAGGGAATCTACAGGTTAGCGCAACAGTGGAACTCATGTCTTAATGTTATTGGAGACTTCTTTTAAAATCGTTGAATAAAAAATGCTTTACAGCTCTATACGTGTGTCTATTGAACAATCCTTGTATTAGTCATACACAATAATACAACTGATTGAACTTCAAATTTTTAAACTTGATTAGTTTCTATATATATATATATATATATATATATATATATATATATATATATATGTTTAATGTTACAAATAATTCAAATAACAATCTTGATCATCTGTTAGTTCAGCGGAATAACAGTGACACTTTTAATAACCGCATAAAATAAACACTTAGAAACAACACAGGCGCTTTAACTTAACTGTTTGGACCACAGAAGTGAGGGATGCCTCAACGCTCTATGTGTACAGCGCGGGACAATCCCCCCTCCCTACACTTCCCTATCACACCACTACATTGCTTACATACGATGTATACAAAAAACGCTGAGGCAAGTTCAGGTTGCCTCATTCGCTTTAAACGAACTATGCCGAATCTCACCTGTCACCATCTAGCGGTCGCTCAATAAAGCACGTTTCGGTTTAATAAATTTGACAGTCGCAGTAACAATGTATAATCTTTACGTTATGTAGTTCATACGTATTTATAATTTTTATTCTACAGAATTTTTTAGGGTAGGCATTGCCTCAATTGCCTCCATGTAACTTCGCCACTGATATATATGTGTACAACGTTATCGGCAACAAAGAAGTAGTTTTTGTTAAAAATTCCTTCCCGGGATATTTGGCCGTAGTCCAATGTTTTCTACAAAACCAGACGTTTCGGCAATGCCATCGACTTCCATCATCAGTGAAAATCGAGTGCTATAACGTGAGGTGGTATACGTTAGTGACCACAGTACTGTGGTTAAGGCTGAAGCAGTAAGTAGAAAGAAGTAGTTTCTATGGTAATATTTCATTTCGAAAATGATTTTAAATATAAATCTTAGAATATGGAAGTCATGTATGGTTCTCCATACCGATATTTTTGATAAGAAATCAAACTGATACAAAGTAAAATATAAACAGTGAAAGACGTATCGATAGTTACATAAATAAGACAAGACTCCACAGAAAGGTCAATGAACGATTCAACAGCACCCCCAAACGTTAAAATATTACTCTGACAACTGTTTCAATTGAAGGTCGGATCTGCGTAGTTATGACGCAGTATTTATCTCAAGAAGCCAACAAGACCTAAAGGAAGGTTTCTTGAATCTAGAAGAGGCCGCAACGAATTTAGGCCTAAAAGTAAACACAGGAAAGACGAAATACATGTTAACAGGCAGTAAAATGCAAGAGGGAAGAGCACTCCTGGTAACTGGAGGACACAAATTTCAAAAGGTTGAAAAATTCAAATACCTGAGCACATTAGTTATTGAGGACAATATTACAGCCGAAAAAATAAAAGAAAGGGTATCTGCTGGTAACAGACGTTACTTCTCCCTAAAACGAATATTTAAGTGTAAAAACATAAGCAGAGCAACCAAGATTCGTCTCTAACAAACAGTTTTTAAGCCAGTGGTCATGTACGGGTCCGAAACTTGGACAATGATAGTTACAGAGGAAGAGCTGTTGCGCAAGTGAGAAAGAAAAGTCTTCAGGAGGATATCTGGTGCATTGAACGTCCAAGGAACATGGAGAATAAGGACGAATGCAGACATCCAGCAAATCTATGAAGAACCAGATATCGTCAATGACATAAAGAAAACTGGAATCCTGTGGGCGGGACATGTCCAGAGAATGTCAGAGACATCCACATTAAAGCAAATTTTTACTGGGAGACCTGGTGGCAGAAGGAGGGGTCGGCCTAGAAAACGATGGTTGGATGATCTTGAGGACGACCTGCGAAGGCTCGGTGTAAGAAGATGGAGACTGAGAGCAGAGGATCGAGATGACTGGAATCGGATTGTCCAGGAGCCAAGGCTCTCCAAGAACTGTAGCGCCAATTGAGATAGAGAGATCTGCATAGTTATACGTAAGTATCAACATAAGATCATTATTAATTCATCCACCGAATCATACATCACACCATGTAAGTACAAAAACAGCTCCAGCTTTAAGTAAAACACAATACTGCATGTAAAGAAGCCTATAAGTAATGAAAATGTGATGTATTTATAATATACACACTTATTGCTTACTAATGGTACCTATAATCTCAATCTTCTATTATGGTGTATTCATTGTTCATAACATAAAGGTACCATACATATGATTAATAATAAAGTTTTAATTACTCACATTCTTAATTTCGATCGATTTTGGTAACAGACCATCGTTAGGTCACATACACTGTGCACTCGCGGACAAAAAGAGGCACAGAATACATAAAAAACACAAAAGAACATTAAAATCACTTAAAAGCACATCAATTAAAAACAACTGTGTCATTATACCTGCAGATAAGTCAAGGACCGTCGTAATCATACAGAAGAATGAAGTCGATCGAAAAGTCAACACCTTTTTAGAAAAGAATAAAGTAGCAAAACTAAATAAGGACCCTTCGCCCCAATACAAAAACAAATAAGAGAAGCGATTGAAAATTCCAACATAATAAACCCAAAAATGAAATAAAATGGTTAACAAAACACAAAATATCTGCGCCTAAAAAATTCAATCCAATTCTGAAGGTCCAGTACAGGCCTTCAACATTTAACGGTATTGAAAACATGCAATGATGAAATAAGATCTAATACATATGAACGATACCGAATATACAAACATGTAAACATATAAAAGAAGAGGGCCACGAAAATTTATTGAACATCATGAAGGACTTCAAAAATCGTATCACATTTGAGATATTGCGGCAAAATGAAAATCAACATACAATAATCAGCTGATACAATATATACCTGAATGTAAGGGTGAACACTCCGCAATAAAATCAGTTCTCGAGAAACTTTCCACACAAACGTACGTTTCACGATTATTAATCAGTTTACGAATTCGTTTTTTCTAAATAGCAACTGTTTTACAAAATTGTGACCGCGAGTACACAGTGCATATAGCCTGACGATGGTCTATGACCGAAATCGATTGAAATTAAGAATGTAACTAAAACTTTATTATAAATTATATGTATAATAATAACTTTTAGGTTATGAACAATTAATACACCACAACAGAATATTGAAGCCTATAAGATTTACTGAATTTGTTCAACACGCTATTACAAGCAACAGGTAGTGGGTGATATTTTCACAATGTAACATACCGTTATTCAGCCACTTACATGTATTAATCGACCAACATTCATTAATGTACAAACGTGTAAAAAAAGAGAAATACAATTAATCTAATCGCAGTGTATACGGTTTGAAAGCGAGCGACGCAGCAGAAGTGGATAATTACGAAATTAATTTTTAGAAAAACACGCTAGGCTATGTTGCATGTCTGAACCGCGAATTGTGTAACGATTTAAAAATACGGGCACGTCAGGCGCTCTCCACTGCCGCTGTAAATATGTACAAAACTGAAGGACAATTTAAAACTGCGAAAAAATTCTACTACGCAATACCGCGTGGCGTGGCGTGATGTAATCAAAACAAACGGCTCGGCGCGCACAATATTTGCGCAGTTGTTTTACGGTAGGTGCCTTCCGTTTATTGCGTATACGTCCCGCACAAGTCCCTTGTGTGTAAATCGTCGTCACGCCCCGTGCAGAGACTGTCACGTTACTACGCACATTTGAAAGCATATCGATATTTAATAATACATATTAATGTGTAATAAATTAAAAAATTAATTATTATTAATAACACTAACAATTAATCTGAATAAAATTAAATTACGAATAAACTTTAGACCTAAACAAAACAATTCGGTTTACTAAGGCAGATCAAGTAAGAAATTCTCTAAAAGGTGACCAAACACGAGATTCTTGTTTCTGATTTGTCGTTACATTTGACCTACTAAGGCGCTTCCATACCCCAAACTACTTGCACGGCGTACCATAAAAGAAAGTTACACGTTTTTAATTTTGATATTCATAGTTTTAGTTCTGGAAAATCCTTGACCTACATGAGAGATGAAACACAAGGGGGAGGACCCTCAAGATTCATCATCGTGCTTAACTGTTTTAAAGCTCGTTTCTTGACTCGTATCGGTAAAGCTTTATATTCAGCCATCTGCACACACCAAAATGAGAATGTAAAAATAGCTCCGATGTTTATGAAATCGTCACGGGATCCTGAAATGTCAGAACTACTAACCTGAGATTTCTGATAAGTGGCCGTTCTTTATCTTCCTAATTTAAAAAACCCTAGATGGAAGAAACGGTATAGGCGTTAAAAGAGTTTATAATATCCCGGCAACTGGGCTGTGTTCGATTGCTTTGAGATGATATTATTAATCTTCTAGACGTTTCGGCCACCCACGGGATGCCTTCTTCAGTAGTAAAAGTTTTAAAAAAGATCGACAAGGGATGGTACGCTGAACGTACTTCTAACTGAAGTGAAAGCAAAGTACTCAGTTAGGGGCACGTCAGCTACACTTTTACTACAGAAGAAGGCCTCCAGTTGGTTCTCGAAACGTGTAGAAGATTACAAAAATGTCATCTCAAAGCAGTCGACCTCGGCCCAATAGCCCGGATATTACAATGACTCCGGCCGATACAGCCCATGTAATAAAACGTTTAATCATTTACCAGAGGAGTATAAAATTGACTGTTCATTTCCCAGACGGTTTGAAATAGTATAAGGCGGTGGTTCCCAAAGTGGGGTCCGCGACAATGTTTCGGGGGTCCGCAGACACTTTTAAGAAAAATTAGAATATACCGTAAGTTTCTCCGATTTGTTATGCCGTAAAATCTAAATTTTACAATCTTAAAACAATTAGTTGAAGATTCCAGTATTTTTTTTTTGTTCAAAGTAATTGTAATTGTAAAAGTAATTTCAAACTAATAGCTTTAATAATGTCTTTAAATCACGTCGTGTACCAGATCAACAGAACTGACTAGCCCTCTCTCTTATACTACGAAAAGAAGATTCATTGGCAGAACTTTCATCCGACAGTTCATTAAAATTACAATTTTCGCAATTACAGCTAGCTGACTTCTAGTTGTATGTAATGACTCGCAAAAAAGCTTTGAAGCGTTTAACTGCGTTTCCCTCTACTTATTTGCGTGAAACCGCATTCTCCTACTCACGTACTTGCAAAATTAAGAAACAAACTTGATGTCGAGAGTGACTTAATATTGAATTATCAGACATTAAACGCAATATTGCAGAGCTAGTTGTTCAAATACAGCTTCATTGTTCACATTAAACTATGTTTGATATCATTAATATTATTCATAATTTGTGATTTATGGTCTCCAAGTCGCGTTATTGAAATAAAACTTATAGTTTACCTTATTGCCATGAGGCAATACTGTTACAGCGTTGCGCTCTAATACCAGTTCCACAGAAACGATTAAAAAAAAAGTACTTGTCTCATCGAGAGAACATAATTCAATTTTTAAATACGATACACAACACGACTGAATTGTACAAAAAAAATATGAACTCACTAAAGTGGATTAAAGGGATTAAACGGGTAAATGCAGCAGCAATAAACCCTTTCGTTTTACGCATATCGATTAACAGATGAAACACGTATCGATTCACGGTATACGGAAAGCTGCTGAATTATCTAAGAGTCTGGATTTTTAGAGTAAAACTCCAGTCCGATGAAAACTGTATCACAGCCGGTATAATGACGTCACTATCGGATTCCTCACTAAAGCAATCCAATAACTGCTGTTCACATACGTCCTCCCCCGCAAAGATCCGACTCCAGAGAGTATTAAACGACGGAACAATTAATGCTTGAAGAGATCGTTGCACAATAAAGAGTATCTCTCGTGTGAAACTGACTCTAGACCAGTGGTTCCCAAACTTTTCATTTCGCGGACCCCCCTCCCAAAAAAATTTAAAAATTCACGGACACCGTCTGAGTTCTGAAATAAAACAAGCAGTAAATATGATACAAACTCTTATATTTTAATTACAAATGTATTAAAATTAAAATTCTCTCAACTTGCAAAATTATAATGTTGATATCAAACATAGTTTAATGTGAACAATGAAGATGCTTTTGCACAGTTAGCTTTGCAATATTGGGTTTAATGTCTGATAACTTCAATATTAAGTAACTCTCGACATCAAATTTATTTCTTAACTTTGACTGCAAGTACGTGAGCAGGGAGACTGCGGTTTCACACAGATAAGTAGAGGAAACACAGGTAAACACTAGCTTTTTGCGAGTTCAGGATAGTCAGTCATTACACGTAACCAGAAATCAGCTAGCTGTAATTGCGAAAACTGTAATTTTAATAAACTGTCAGTTGAAAGTTCGGCCAATGAATCTTCTTTTTGTAGTGTGAGAGAGAGGTCTAGTCAGTTCGGCTGACAAACAGATCTGCTACACGACATCATTTACAGACATCATTAATGCTATTAGTTTGAAATTACTTTTACAATTACAATTAGTTTGAACCCAAAACAAAATATTGGAATCTTTTACTAACTGTTTAAGATTCTAAAATTTAGATTTAGATTTTAGAGCGTGAAAAATCAGAGAATATTACGGTGTATCCTAGATTTTCTTAAAAGTGTCTGCGGACCCCCCTGAAACATTGTCGCGGACTCCCAGGGGTCCGCGGACCCCACACTGGGGACCACTGCTCTAGACTGTTTGAAATACCGACTATTGGAATGAGACACAAGAAAAGATTTCAGACAAGGAACACATATTGGCACTTCAACGTCAACGTCAACGTTTGGTGCATAACGTCAACGATATTCTAGTGACGAAGTTTAGGTTTAAAAATTATTAAACTGTGACTAGAACTTTTAAATAAGGTGACAGTCGAAAATTATGACTGGAACTTCTTCTTCGTCTTCTTTTGTAACTTCCTAGTTAAGACTCTCTCCCGTTATATAACAACGGTCCTACTTCCTATACCTCCACCTCTTCCTTGGCCGACCAACGCTCCTCTTCGTGTTTGGTTAGCTACTTCTTGCCTTTTTCACTAACCTTGAGTCATCTGTTCTCGATATATGTTCATTCAATACCCTTCTTCTTTCCTTAATCCAAAAATTAATATCTGTTGCATTACACGTTTCTCTTATACTATTATTTGCAAACCTATCGTACCTTGTGTTTCCTAGTACCCTCCGTAATATAGTCATTTCTATAGTTTGTCGTTTCCATTGAGTTGTTGCTGTATGTGGCTTGGTCTCTGTTGCATACCATATTACTGGACGTATTGTGCTTTTGGAAACCCTAGTTTTTGCTTCTTGTGTGAGGTATTTATTATTCCATGTAAGGTTATTCATGCATCCAGCAATTCTTCTTGGTTTCGACAACTGATGTTCCATTTCTTCATCTGCCCTATTGTTACTTGTAAGCCTAAGTAGTCTACCTGCAATACTTGTTCTATTACTCTATCGTTTATCAGAAGCTTCACCTTAATTGGTCACGTGAAATTGTAATTGAATTTGTTTTCTCTTCAGCTATCTTCATGTTATGTTGCTGGCATGCTTTGTTAAAATTATACACGTCTTTGTAAGTCACTTTCATTTTCCACTATTACACTAACGTCGCCTGCATAACATATAATATTGTTGCGAGAAGCGTACCAAACAATCCAGAACATTCTCCACTCCCCCCGACCAGTGTGGCTTGTGTTGCGTCATTTACGTAGGTGGTTCTAGTGAGTTCCAGGAAAACGTAAGATACGCATTAAGCCGCTGGCGTGCAGTAAGGAGGCAAAGCTGTACTGCACCTCTGCGGGGCCTATATGAAGCCATAGCAGCCGGATTGTCAGTTCAGTTACGTGAGCGATTTTCGCTAGTGCGGACTGAGTGTTTGTCGACGTGAAGAATTATTGTGTTAATACAGTTGTGTTTTATATTAATTGACATTTTTATTGTGTGTGAACAATTTTTATTTCATTTGTTGCAAGAGACTGTCTTGTTCATTACAAACTGTTTAATTGTGATAATTAAAGCTGGTGATTAGTGACGTAACTGGTGTCTTGTATTTTGTTTTCCACTGTACCTACGACGATCAGTAGACCGTCGTAACAATATTAAACACACGTCCACCCATCCTATATCCTCTCATATGCTTTACCTCCTTAACTTAATCCACGACTGGAACTTAATACATATTATTTTAATTTATATATAACAAATTTTGAGGAACAAGATACGTATTAATTGCTTACGATTGTAGTGAACGGTACGCAAAGTATGCCCCTTACCTGCAACACAGAACATAAGTGTATTACAACTAAGAGTCAAGCGTTACTACAAATTACGTAAATAATCATTTACTTAATGCCTACTTACTGTACCACAACGTCGTAATTAGTAAAATTACGATTAAAGTGCTTTCGAAAATAATTATTACAATAACTTAGTTAATAAACTCTGAAGTTTTTAAAACAATAATTATATGAAATAATTCCGGTGGATGAACGATCCACCAAAAATACTAAATGCAGACCAAGTAAAAATAGCTTTCATAATAAAAACCCGTTATCCTATAAAAAGTGAGACTCAAAATAACAGTATTTTCGTGAAGCATGGGGCTCTGACTCACTGTGAATCAAGGATCGCTGGTGAATGAAACAAGGAACGATTAGAGGCGTTTGAGACGTGGTTTTGGAGGACGATGCACAAGAAGTCATGACAAGACGTCACAAGCAATGATGAAATGCTCAAGAGGAAACTTTGCAGTTAAGATAGTGGAAAACCCTTGCCAGAAGAAATATTGCTCGCTCACATATTTAAATAGATACATCAGTACCTATATATAACTATTCTATCTGAGGGAAACAATGATCGAACAACTGACAGGGAAATGACAAAAAAGGAGGTTGTTGGATCAAATAGCTGCAGGGAAGGACTACAAACGACACAGATATTTTAAATAAAAGAAAGACATTCAACAGGACTGTCTGGCCACTCACCAATCTCCCTACTGAGTTGGCAAAAACCAGAAGAGTGTAATCAAACAATTCTTTATAAATTACCAATAGTAATTCAGTATTCTTTCTTTTCTTAACAGTTAAGTATACATACATAAATCACTTGCCGAAGGACTGTAACAATAGACTACAATTAGAAACTTCGCTAACTCGAAATCACTGTAGACAATAAAGACTTCTATTTAAGATTCGATGGCGTGTACTATTATTCGTTATAAATTATCAATTAATATTGTAAATGAATAAACCTGATATCGTTTGTAAGAGTCAGTCTATCACCAACGAGGGAGAATACAGATGGAAACTCTTAATACGACTGCTTCATAACAACTTTTTGAAAAGTATTTTACGAGTACTCAGATGGAAACTTTATAAAAGGTACGTTAAGATATTATCGAAATGGTTGAATGCCTGGCTACTAGGCCGTGTTCTCATGCTTGAGAAACCAAACGTGTCGGACTCACCAGCGTAGCCCATCGTCAATGATAAAGAGTACAATTAGATGTTCGTCAGTACAGAGGCAAACCACGTTTTCGCTCGTAGAAGGGTCCCTTTTATAAATTTTCATTGCAATTTATATAATTTTACCAAACGCTAGTGAGGCCGTAACGTATGGTTCTTCAAACACCATACCACGGCCTACTAGCCCAGCGTTCAACCGTTCAGTAACACTGACGCCGGCCGCGATAGCCTACGAACTCAGTAAATTCAGATACTTTTGGTAACCAGCCAGCAAATAAGCCGGCTTGGTTGGTAACCAAGGAGCATTTACCTACAGTCCAGAGTACGTGCAGAATACCTCAAGTTACTTCGGGTTTGTATAATTTTGCTATTTGTAGGTTTCATGGCATAATTCAATTACAAACGTTCAAATACCATTTAATTAGGACTGAAAATAATTAATTAATTTTCAATTTTCATTAAATAACTGAAATTGTTTGTCTTATCATCCAGTGCATGTTTCTGACAATTTGGGTTAATTGAGATTTCTTTGCTTTGATACGAGCTTTCCGGTTTAATTTCTGACTTGGGAGCGGAGCTCGAGACGTCCTGAGAAAAACCTAGCGATGATTAACTCAGATATACTACAGGGTGAGAGAATGAAAATGTCACGGATATAATGCAGTGAGCGCTGCGTTCCTTCAGACGTGAACAAGATCAAAGCGCGCGAACAAAACAGATAGACAGTCGTAATTCTAAAAACATCATGAACTCGGTGCGATACAACGGGCTGGAAAACGTAGCTAATAATTCAAGAATAACTCTTCTCGTGTGTCTACGTTGTTCTTCTCGCTTTTACAGAAGGTACTAATTACGGCGCTCCCACGCGGATACACCAACACACACACCAGAGTTGTATCACGTAGTTAGCAACATTACAATTCTTGCGACCCTTTATATTCGCAGGCACACGATCCAACTGGGAAAAATTTCACGTATCTGTAATATTTTCTTTTATTTATATTTTTTATTAGGCTATATAATCCGTCTGTTCCAAGTTTATAATTAAAACTTTTCTCATGCTAATTCATATTTCTTTTCTACTAAAATTCCTGTGAAAATATTCTCCAACCTTCACAAGTCTGCTGAATCGTATTTACGGGAATACTGATGTCAGATATTTTGATGTTAATTTTCTGCATTTTCCGTGTTCTAATATAGACTACTGATTATATTGATTAGTGTGGACTAATGTTCATTAGAATCTTCTACCATTTTTTTCTCCACATCTGACGTTGGTTTTCATAATTCCTTCTTGCGAACAAGTAAAATTAAATTTCTTGTTCACATACAACTTTTAGTTTGTTGTGTTCATAACAAATTTACTCACAAACTTCGTTAGTTATTTCTCTCCCCTCTCTCTCATCTTCCTTCCCATGGCCGTACATTCCCTAGATAGCATTTGGCCTCGCCAAGTCTCCTCCAATACATTCTACACTGCCTCCTATCCTTTCTAAGTTTCTCCTCACCTGCTCCAACCACCTCAGTAAAGGTCTTTTCTGTAGGTTCTCTCTTGATTTTTTTCTCTACATTTCATACATCGACCCCTTCTTCCTCCTGGCAACATGACCAGCCCATCCAAGCTCTTTGCCCTGGCTTTGGCCATTATACTGGTTCAGGATACCGCGCCCGTATTTTCAGTTTTACCTCCTTCTACAGGTCAACTGCTCCTTGTACGGTTCAAACATTTTTCTCAAAACAAAAAATTTGTAAATGTCAAACGTTACCTCTCCTTGTGTTAATTTAATTTTCAAGTTTCAGTTGCATACAGAACCATCGGTTTTTCCTCTCACAAATGTTAAACGTTTTCTGATAAAACGATATAATATTGGAATCTTTTTTTATGGAAATGGGATACTAGAGAAAGCGCTAGACTTCCATTGCAGGATAGGGTTAAAATGAAGAAATAAGAAAAGAATTAATATATGCACCAGCATAAATGACATACTTGATGCAAAAAGATGAAGACTGTACCGGCATGTGTACCGTATGGGCAAAGATAGATGGCCAAAGAAATTACTACAATGAACCCCACCTGAAAGATGTAAAAGAGGGAGGCCACGAAAGACTGGGAAAGAAGGTATAAGGAATGCAATAACACAGAGAAATCTGATCAAGGGTGACTGGAAAGATCGCAAAGTTTGGAAGCAACAATGCGCGCGCGATACAATAATCATGTCATTAATCTGTTGACAACAAGCTGACTTCGGTTTCCTAAATTCAGTCGGTTCGGAATTTCTGTTCCCTCTGATATATCGGACGTGATAACTGTATCCAGATATTTACACTCAAATCCAGAAACTTCCTCAAGTTTATACCCTTTCCAGTTACAAACAGAATATTAACAATATGAGAAATATGATATTTGTACCTTCAATAGAAATACCAATAGCACCTCGTTGAAACAAATGTAAATAAAATCAAGCTTTCCTAGATGAATCATGCATATGAACGTGATATAAACCGAACACAGTGGGTACCTCAAAAACAGTGAAACTTAACTTAGCTATTTGACTACAGAAGACAATATGTTCAGACAGAAAATTTAACTAATTAAATTAAAGCCTATTAATAAATACAACATACTAGCGAATAAGCACTTAGACACTGAAATAAAAAATTCTTTGGCAAAAGGGTTTTTTCGAGTATATCACTTTACTGCACCAAAGTTGGATAATACGTGGGTATGCACCAACGCCCTGAAATGTGGGTATGGAGGAAAATGAGAAGAACAGGTTGGTTGGTATAGAGGACGAGTGTACGGGTTTCTGAAAACACAGTAGAGGGGAGAAAACGGATTAAGTGTACGGAAAAGAAAAAGCTAGGTTTACAGGTCTCGTTGTAAGGTTTGACACGTTTCTAGGCAAAATATCGAAGAGATAAATGATGAGAAGAAAGGGAAGAGGAAACGTCCGGATGACGGGTTTTGGAAGTTATGAAGAGACGTAGATAGAGCACGTAATTGTAGCGAGAAAGCGTAACCTTCAGATAACGAACGATTCTGAATAGGTTTTCAAAAAAAGATGTATAGGCCTATATTTACGATTTTCAAACAAAATTTAAAATAGTTTTTTCCATCCTAGCTTTCAAAATTTATGGTCTTTCCAATCATCATCCTTTAGATTTCTCTGCACCACTGAATTCCTTATGATTTCCATCAAGTTTAACGCGGTATCCTTCGTTTTCTACTTTTAGGAGGTGTCCATTCCAGTATATGAAATATGGACTTTCACCATCTATCATTCGAATAAGCTGTTTTAATGTTAAGATATTATCCATACAAGCGCGGCGTGCACAAAACACATTCTGTTCCTCAATACCCTCAAATTGGCTTTCAATTCTGGCTTTGATAATTTTTCCATATAACCTTGAGATGCAGTTGGTTATACTTGGTCCTCTGTAATTCGATAGTATTTTCTGCTGCATTTCTTGTGGAGGTTGGAACTATATGCAGTCTTCCATTCTAGAGGGGGTTCCAGAAAAAGATACAGACCGACATATAAAGTATCAAAGTTTCAGGGTAAGGACCGACGGCGTGGTAGTACAGATGTCCCAAAAATTCTGGTAACGAATATTCTTTGTCCGGTAACAAAGCTCCTTACTGGAGACGACAGCTGGAGAAGGCGAATCGTATTAACGCTTAATGTGATTGACTCGGGCCGTGATAGCCTATAAAACTAAGAAGCCTGAAAACGTTTTTTGAAACATACACGTGTGTAATTTTCCCCATTTCTTAAACAGATCAATGTATTTCAACATAACGAACAGACATCAATACTAATGGGCAGTCAGTGCGTTACAGCGAGGGGCGACTATAATAGTCATACTTACGGGGCAACTACTATTACTGAACTAAACAGGGATGTTTTCAGTGGCGATTTGTGACCTGATGGATAGGGCAAGCATAGACTCTAAGGACAATATAAGCACATGTACATAAAATTCTAATGTTAGAAAATCATTAAAAAATATTCAGGTGCGCACTTGTTTCTGTCGCTGTGAGAAAAACATTAATCAAGTGTAATTACTATGAGGATTAAAAAGTGTTAGCAACCTGTGATTCTACTTTCTATTTTCAAGAAATTATGTTCAGATCAGAACATAATTTCAACGATTAAGGATGAGTCGGTTCTTTGACACTTTTTCCTTATCAACTGCAGTCAAAAAGCTGACCTCAAACCGCGACAACCAAAACAATAATACATAGGTTTTGTAAAATATATAAAAACACTTGGTAAGTTTCACAAATTTACCAATTTGTATAAATTTGTGAAACTTACCAAGTGTTTTTATATATTTTACAAAACCTTTGAATTAATATATTTCACCAAGTTCCCAACGAGTCATCAATTAATATCGGCAAAACAATAATATTCAAGAGAAAAACATGCCGGATTTTCACCGAGCCGGGTCACTGCTAGCACTCCTACCGGCGTAAAGAACTGCTAAAAAAGTGTTTGCCTTTTGCGTCTCTGCGAACCAGATGCTGTGCGGTTTAGCACGCTACATGGGTACTAGTAGATCATCGAACTCGTAGGTTAGACTGTCAAAAGTTTGATTATTTCTAACTGTAGCCTAATGTAAAAAAAGTTAGATAATGAAAGCGTAGTTATGAAATCCTAAAGAAAGCCAAGCTTTCTGAAATTATGGCCGACTCATAGTTAGTGCGCCGAAGCATTTTTTTAAGTGATTACCTTGGGGGCAGAGCGATCAACCAGCTGTTACAACAGCACACAGAACTGCAAGTGGAGTGATGTTAATTATTATTATTCCGGCTGTATAATGTTTACACATTTTCCGGAACCAAAGATTACAGAAGTGATTGAATTCACATCTTCCACTGCTGCTTGTCCATCCAAAGATCTTCTTACATTTCTCGTTCCCTCGACATAGTCTAAATTTCTTCTGTCCAGGTGATAGGTGGTCTTCCTCTCTTCCTTCTTCCTGGTGGGGTCCCATTCCGTAACTCTCTCTGGCAATCAACTTTCCTGTGCCATTCTTTTCGTGTGTCCATACCATTGTAATTTGTTTGTTTGGATAAAATCAACAATTGAATTTTTAAAAAATTTTCACATTCATTCTGTCCTTAATGACTTCATTTCTAATTTTCTCACGTCTGGAAACACTTGCCAGTGTCAATAAAAACTAAATGAAGAGGCTGAGATCGAACTGTTTTCTCTTCAATTATTTGCTGCAAGGAGAAAATATGATCTATAGTTGATCTACCAACTCTGAAACCTGCTTGTTCTTCAGCCTCCGTTTCCTTATATTCAGCTTCTAAAAAATGTTTAAGTACTCTTCCATAAACCCTACTTATTGTGCTAGTAACTTTGATAGATACTTTGAAGTGATGTTAATGACTCTGATAAAATCAGTATCATTTTAACTGAAAGACAGATGACAAATGCGCCACCGATTTTCAAAAAGAAAGAGATAAGAACGATGTGAAACTGTTTTTGGTGACAACAATAATGTTTGTTACGTAATAATTTATTTACTTCTGCCTGATTTTCTTTGGCCAAGCACTGCTCTGAGGATTCTCCTCTGGATCGCGTGCAGTCGCGCATGTCAGTCAGAGGTGTGCTAAACTATTATTTGAAAATAACAGGTACGAACGGTACCGTTCCAACAAATAACACGTAAAAATACCTGTTATTATATACTTATTATACATATAGCCTACCTCTATTACATTATTTGTCATAAATTAAAACTAAAAGCATTACCAGTGTTGCTTTATGCTGTGACTTTATTAAGCTGTTACTGTTTAAAAGAAAATAGGCAACAAGAGAATTTATAGGCCTGTCTCCCTTTAGGAATACTAATTTATGTTTTCACTAGGAGTAAACAAACTAACATAGGTTTAATATTAAATTATTGATTCCATTTTGGTTAGACAAATCAGTTGCTAAACTCAGGCAATGAAATTTAGAGTCCACGTAATAGCACAACAAAGGATGTCAAAAAAATTTACGTGAGATGTGCAGTGAAGTCAAAATCATCTCCGAAATCACATTAACAGAAAATACTATATGGCCTATCAGTCACTCTGTAGGTTATAACACAATATAATTCACTTTTTCAAACTTTACCAAGTTGGTGACTTGTATAATATATAATTTGTTATTATAATCTGTATTATATTCTGCATAACACTCGAGAATACATGTAACATCAGTATGATTTCTTTTCATTTATTAAAAACAGCTTCGTCTCTTTGGCATAGAGATATTCAGAACCTCGCTGTTTTCCTCGTTTCGTACTTGTATGGCAATCGGCACATGCGCAGAATGAAGTATTCAACATCAAAAAACGGCTTTGTACTCGTGTACTCCTAATACTTTTAGTACTCGTTTATTTGTTGTTACTTGTATACCCGTAATATTCCTAATACTCGTTTACTTGTGTAGGAGGGGTCCCGCGACTCGGAACCGCGAGGCTCAAGTAATCGGAACGGATATTTCGACTTTCAGTTATTAAATAATAAATAAATATATTTACCTTTTCCTGTCTCGTGACATGTATTAACGCAATGATATTATTTACGCGTTTCGATACTATGTATCGTCATCAGAATATATATTAAAATATAATCACTCAAAGAGGTCGTTAAAATTTAAAACATTAAAATCACAATATCGAAACCAAATAAGTATTTATACGAAGCGAGTGCGCACTCGACGAAACCCGGCCGGACACTGATTGATATCAGTTACAGATAAATTTTATTGCTGTGTCATATAATGGATTCGACTTGAAATGCAAGTGGTCGTTTAATATGAAATTGCGGTAGTATTTGTCATTAAGTGCTCTATATATTTCAAATTCCTCACGTGCATTTAAGTAAGTGCCTTTACCATAGACATGTAAGGGTTTCAAATTGGTGTCAAAGCTTGTATAATTATGGTTCTCCTGTATAAGATGACGAGCATAGTTAGACTTTATACAAGATTGTGTTGTCAAGTCTTTTACATTATGCTTTGGAGTGTGCTCAACGAAACGTTTATAAAAACTTCTCCCTGTCTGACCGATATAAAAACATTCGCAGTCATTACAAGAAAGCTTATAAACACCTGTTTTCATTTCCAAAGGTGTACTGGTTCTATTACAAAGTCTATTAAACAGATTGTTACTGGTTTTAAGTGTTACAGTTCCATTGTTACTATTTAACACTTTTGATAAAATTTTGGGCATAATACTGGTGTAGGCTGTTGAAATAAAGGTCGGTTCCTTATCTTGTATCACTCGTGGTTTTGACAATATACGCTTATGCTTTTAAGGAGGTTATCAACCATGGAAATTATAAGTGACCTGGATGCCGACAGACATGTTATTTCAGTTATTGTTGAATCGGAACAGGTATTTCAACTTTTTAGTCACTGTTATATCCGTTCTACAAAAATATCGTTTCAAAATACCTGTTATAGGTATATCGGCCCACCTCTAATGTCAGTACGTTTATAAATCAATCGCGACAAGTTAGCAAACAAAAATCTTCTGTACAAACACCGCCACGTTCAAAATGAACACAAACAGAGTACAGTATATAAGATTGTTTACAGACAGGCGGCGTAGTAGGTATGCAGTTAGTGGGCGACAGCGGCGGTGGTGGTATGTGGGCCGGCGGAGTTGATTAGAGGAACAACGTGCTCTCCACTACAAAGGCATTCCGCGCATTGTAAACATCTCCCCCCCACCCCACCCCACCATCACAAAACTCCATTTATACTAACAGCTAAGTTGATCGTCACTAACGCGGTTACTACTTGGTTGGTATGTGAGTGCGCGCTACATTACTTATAATTTAGACTTTCGCAAACGCTGTACCTGTAAACAAAGTGGGTTTTTGTTGTTGTTGACAAAGTCGGCGCCACTCCAATTAAACGCACACTACTTCCTAATGTAGGCGGACATAAACGCACGCCTTTACAAGATTTTAGTGTTATCTTGACGTGTGGGCATTTAGTAGAAAAACTCTAACAGACTACTGTCTGGCCGCGACTGGATGATCGTAGCTGCTCTCCCCCACCACGCGGCCGCTTGTAAGCGAGGTAGGGTGAAATGTGTGTACTAGCCGCTAGCCGTTTGGTTTACCCCCACTTAGCCTACCGTAGTACCCGGCCATGCTTCTCCCACCGTACACTATGCTCGATCATCGAATCGTGGCCAGACAGTAAGTACAGATCATCGATGTATAATAACACTGGATATCGCGCTGGGTCTGAGTGAAAGCGCAAAAAACGGCCCGGCGGGAAAGCAGCAGCCCCCCACCATAAAAATGCAAGAAGGCGTCACTGAGCACAAGTTCAGACATGATGCAACCGTGCTTCCTTGTTTTGTTAACTAGATACGGTACTTGTCTTAATTCAGTTCAACATTTTTTAGGCGTTTGTTAGCGAAACTGTTATGTGATTTTGATTATTTAACTGTATGTAATTTTCCTACTTAGGATCTCGAAGGGGACATAATAACAATCCTAATGTCAAACAGTTTCAATGGGGCTTGAGGAAACTTATGTTGAGGAACAGCGTTAAAGCCTCTGAAAAAAAGCAACTGTTTGAGCTTTGACATGACATTTCAAAACTCTGTTACGAGTTTTGCAGAAGCAGAAGAAACAGTGGACCTAAACTCAGTCACCGTCTATGAAGAAGATATTGTAAACAATAAATGTCTGCTGGAAAATAAAAACTCTTATTATAAAGTTAATATTCTTTTTTACTTGTCTCGTTTCACTGTCAGAAAAATTAGTTCTAAGTTGAAATGTGAATAATGTATAAGACTCCTGATAGCCGATGACAGCAACCTTATCCCTTACATCCATATTGTTGATTATATTTCAAAAGGAAACTTGGTCAGGGCTTCCTCAGCTGTAATCAAGGTAGGAAAATTTATGTACTCCCTTCTGAACACTACACAAAACAGTGAGAAAAACAATTTAGATACAAAAAAGATGATTATATTAGCGTGTGGAACCTTTACTAATAACATATTTAAAGGTCATACTTCTAACAATGATTATGGTGAAGACACTCCCGAAATTAGGTTAGTAATGTTGATGGTAGTTTATTTTACAAAATTGTATGTTTTAGTAAAGCTAAAGAAAAGACGTCATCAGCTGTGTTTTCGAAACTTGGTGTGCGTCAAACATTAAGTAAGTTTGTTTTTTTTAGCAATGTTTAGCCCAGCACTGCAACTTTGCTGTGGATCATAATCTAAAATCCTGAAGTTTTATAACAAATGTAATATATTTTGATTGGAAATATTAAGATATATTGTTAATTAAATGCAGAGAGGCTGTAATCTAAGATTTCTATTTGTAAATAATCGTCAATATAAAAAAATATAAAACTATGTAATAAACATTTTCGTTTTCATTCATGTTTAGTCAGTTTCTTTATTTTATTGACAAAAAAAACTGTTACAAAAAGAGGTAATTATTACAAACTAATAAACCGCTATAGTTAGCGAGAATATGTATGCATAACTTTAATGTTACCAGTAACTTGTTTCTTGTTCATAGATCAGTAGGCCTACCAATAAAAAAAATTACGAACTTCTATTATGGACAACAGAAATTAAAATCATATTTTAATTATTTTTAAATTAGTATCAAGTGTTCCATTTAATCTGATTAATATAAAATACACAATTTTTATAACAAGATTTTTTAAGGGACGATTAAATCGGTTAAAGTAACGTTAAGATACTACTGTGAGTATGCAGGCGAAGTGGCTTTTGCCCCGAAGTGGTGGGGTAAGCGGAGAGTTGAGCGGACCGAATTCAGTACACGCAGCCCGCAATCCAGTGTTATTATAGGCCTACAGATGGTATTATAGTGTTATCGATGGTACAGATGTCCCAAAAATTCCGGTAACGAATATTCTTTGTCCGGTAACAAAGCTCGTTACTGTGATGATGACTACAGCTGGAGACAGCGAAACGTACGATCGACTCGGGCCGTAAAGCCTATGAAATTACGAAGCCTAAATATATTTTGACGTGATAACGTCTTATAAATTGATGAACACCGGCTGCACGCACGAAAAAGTGTCACGTTCCGTATGACATAATATGTTTTAGGGGGGCTCGTGTTCGATTCCAGCCAGAGACTTTTAACGATATTTCGGTGTACCGAGTTCCGCTTCCTGTACGAGAGGGAAAGTGTGTGTTTGCGGCCATTTACCCGCGTCAATACGCCAACTGCACAACAAGCCTGAGGCTTAAAAAAAACCGAACACACAAATTAATGATTTACTTAAATTTTGTTTTACAGCCGTCATGTGAAGGAATAGGGAAACTGTTGATGTTTATTAAATACCGTTAATCGAATGCGTGCACGTAAACAAGTTCGACTGTATGGAAATTATTTCCAGCGGCGAACGTGTGCGTCGTACGATTACAAACGGATCCGCGACTCTTTTTTTTTGTTAAAATAATTACCATTCACAAGTCACAAGGTGGGACGTTTGATATCATTGTTTATAAGTACTCCCCGAAACAACCACAACAGTTGGTGTACGTGGCGATGAGTCGGGTAACGAATATAGACGGCTTGCACATCATCACGGACAAAGATGCTCCCTTCATCTTCAAACACGGTCGAGATGGTAACGACTCCCAGACTACGCGAGATATTCGTAACGAATACGTTCGACTCCGTGGACACGCACTTCATACAATCACTAAGAAAGCAGTAAAATTCTGTGATGATGCTAACAACGCTGGACAAACTATAGTGATAAACCTTAATTCTCAGAGTTTGTCTGCTCATTCCATGGATATTGAAACGGATACAGTGATACCTAGGTCTGATTATTTGGTATTGACTGAAACGTGGATGCGTAACAATTGTGATCCAGTTCCAGTCAATAATTATGAGTGTGTATCCCGGCAGAATAATCGATCGGATTCTGATACAAACGCAGCTGGTGGAGTAGCAATCTATCGCAAATTATCATCGACATCCACGGCCAAAGTTCTCCAAGTTGCATTGTCGGACACAACTCGTGTCATCAAAAACACAGGTGACGTGTGCTTGGCCGAAATTACATGCTTCACTGCTGATACAACGTTTAAATTTGTACTTGGCGCCGTGTATATTCATCCTGGAGCAAGTATCCAAAATATTGGTATGTTGCTGTACCAAGCACTTGTTCCATATGTGCACAACAGCCAGTATGTGCCACCGTTCTTCATGGATATTGATGCCGATGTACCAATTCTTCTTTGTGGCGACTTCAACACAAACGTGAAAAATGATGACGCATTCCTCAAATACATGAAAGATACGTACAATCTCGAATGCGTATCAGATGTTAATAAGTCAACAACGCTGAGAGGAACAACCATCGATTTGACTTTTTCAAGACACATTACACTTGAAACACTCCCCTTGATTTCGTACTTTTCCTATCATCGTCCTATCCTTAACAGAATAACGCAGATTGGAGGATCTTAAATATAACACATGTATATAAGTTGCAAATAAATTGTTAATAGCACATTGTTACTTGTAATTAATCTGTATAATTTAAGTAAAAAAATATTTGAATTAACGAATGTAAATAAATGTTAATTTATCGAAAAAATTGTAATTTTCAATTAACTCCTTCTTTGTATTATACAAAATAATTATAATTCAGTGATAATAATTCAATTCAATTCATAAAGTATGCAATTTTTCATCAATGTTTCTTTATGACGTTATCACGTAAAACTATCGTCCGTAAACCGACTTTACAGACAACCAATTGATTTTTTAGAAACATACACGCGTATAATTTTCCCTATTTCTGAAATAGGTCAATGTAGCGTTCTTGTAAACAAAGTGGGTTTTCTTGTTGACAAAATGGAGTGTGCGCCACTCCAATTAAACCCACACTACTTCCTAATGTACTGCCAATTAAGTTATGTTCGCAGAAATAAACGCACGTCTTTACAAGACCGAAGTGTTAAGTACAGGCAAACGTGTGGGAATTTCAAAGAAAAACTGGAACGCAATAATGAAAATGCAAATCTGTTACTATCATAAGAAGGTGAAGGAGAAAAAGGCGTTGAGATAACGGTGGAGAAGATGGTGAAGAAGAATGAAAGAAGAAAGTGTGATATAAGCAGCCGCGAATCCACGGGAGAGGACATGAGGGGAAATTTCTCCCGTCGCAAATGGTCACGTCAGAAAAAATGTTTTAGTAGTTTTGTGATTGTAGAATGGTTTTATGAATGTGAATATGATACAAAATTCATATCACGTTATGTAGGTTCAATGAATGTTAAGTGACAGTGAACTCACAAACAGAGATATGATATTACACTTATACGTTAATAAACGCATTGTGTTGATAATAATACACTGTATTTTTATCTTCACTCAGTCCTGTCATTTGTACTTTAGACTATTAAAGAGTGGTCCAACTTCCATATCCCCTCTAAATTCAACCCCCCCCCCCTAAATTGCTTGCACGATCCACACGTGGATATAAGGGACAAAATAAGAAATGAAGAAATTGAAGCAAAAACAACCCGGATACGAATACTGTATAACCAAAAATAAAAAGGGAAAGACTTCTTTTTCATGTCCGGACACATTTACAACTTCTAGTCCCAAAACGTCCGCCGTCAATACCCGTCTCGCTTGCATTCCGCACGCACGTTTTTTAGTCTGCGAGTGGCTGGACTATTTAGCCAGACCAGTAGATGCTTGTGTCTTGCAGCTTTCCGCATTCGCATTCGTTAGCATTCACATTCTTAAGACCTCATTTAAACAGATTTGAGTTAATGGGAGCCACGCAGATTGTTAGTTGGTTAAGCTTCTTCCATGTTTCCGTTCCAGCTACGAACCATTAGGTAGATGTTGTCTAATGAGTAAAACTCTTAGACGTTCGATATCTACATCTGGAAGGAAGCTCTTCCTTTATTTTAGTCTCCTGGCCGTACCTTCTGCCCCAAATAGGAGGTGTCTCTTACATGCTCAAATTCCTCACCATACTGTATTCCTATCCTGCGACTACAAATCGTTCACAGACCAGCTGCTTTGTAAACAGCCCCTATAAACTGTAGGCTTCAAACGGCCTGTTACAATTCTACAAGTTTCGTTCAGGAGTATGTTAACATGTTTTACAAGGATAGATCTGCGACACACCGGACTGTCGTATTCCGAAAAATACGAGACCTGAGCGGTAGTTCTAAGTACCCTAGGGTTTCCTCCCCATTTGATACCATGCAGCTTCTTCAGCAGGTCGTTTCTTGCAGCTACTTTTTGTTTTCTCACAATGGACTTAGATGTTAAGAGTCTATTCAGGGTGAAACGCAGACCTATTACACGATTGGAAGACGCAAAGAAATTGAGTTGGACAAATAGGAAAAAATGTGGTCCCACAAAAATACGGGACTGGAAGTCAGGAACGGAAAGACAAAGAGACTGTTTGTGCATTGTATTAATTAGAAAGTACGTAGTTTTACAAAGATTACTGCGATTACTAATTAACGAGTGCTAACAAGGTGTCCATCATTGCGTTTTCAAATTTTTATCGGTCACCGCTACTTGTGTAGAGAGTGTGCACTGGTTGCGTGGATAATCACGACAAATATTGTAATACAACTCTGATTGTTCTACAGATGAGTTAACAAACGTCTGTCAATTTCTCTTCCATTAATAGCACTTACACCACTAAGGACTCTATCCAAGCTATAGTCAAAAAAACAACACATTCAAAATCCTTCACATGGTATATAGTTCGTCTGAAAGTAAAAAATTATTAATGCCATTATCACAATTTTCCGGGCTGTTGGGCCGTGGTCTAAGTTCTTCATGTTTATCACCAGACGTTTCGTCCACACCGATGACGGACATCTTCAGTCACGCGGAAACACAGATTACAACCACTCGCGAACTAACGCTAACCAAGACTGTTCTGTCAGACTTAGACCCGATGATCAGGTTTCGGCTTGCATCAGTTTCGTGTTAATTCAGGAAACACGTTGTAACTTAGGTGACTTGATCTGTTAAAAGTAATAAAAGTAGGCTAATTAAGCGTCCGTAATAAAAGTAATTCTATTACAATATTTGCTTTGTGTGCGTGACAAGAAGTACGTTTGCTTGAAAGTCGCAGCGTGAGACGAGAGACTTTGTAGTTGACCTCGGTGCAGCACATTGCACCGTATTAATCCTCTACAGGAAGAAGAAGATCGTGTTCAGCTTCGGAAGACATGAAATTTGTAAATACACACGTCACGAGTACGTTTAACAAGTCTTTGTTAGTATTCGTTCGCGGGTGTTGTGATCTGTATTCCCACGCTACTGAAGATGTCCACCATCGGTATGGACGAAACGTCTGGCGACAAACATGAGCAACCTAGACTAAGGCCTAACAGCTCGGAAAATTGTAACAATGTAAACACCAGCCATTTATTATGTTCATTTATTAATGGCATTACTTGTCCGAACCAAAAACCTGCCTTCCTTGTGACGAATGTTTCAGGCATCCATCGTCAGACACATTTACTTGTCGTCAAGCGAAGTAATTGTGCCGTACGGGTTCGTTTATCCTGTCAATTGGCAACAAAGGGGTTGTGAACTTATTGGCGGGACGTGGTGATGTGAAACGGTCTGGCGGAATTCATGATTTACAAGAGTACTACAATGTTTTGTCAATGTTACGGTCTTAAAACGTCTTCGTGTCACCAACGACATATTTACAAACTAAAAAGCAAAACTACTTGTTATCCGACATTATAAATTAACAGTGGCGCGGCCCGGCACAGTGCTTTCGCTTGCGACTCACAACGGCTGCGCTGCTGTCGTGAGGGATAGAGTCAAGCTCACGGCTCGGTCTGTCTGTCCTCCCTGTCGTTAACATAGCGGTCTTGTTCAGAGTGCCTAGCTAGTACGTAACGAAAGAGACAAACACGCACAACTCCCTCTCCATCATGCGGCTGACCACCCCACGTGGTTACTATGGCCTGACAACTTTTAAAAAAGCCAACACCGACTTCAGTACGCGCAGGGTAGAAAGAACAGCTCCTCGCTCTTGCACTTTCCCTGTCTTACTCGTCTCCTTCCCTTCCTAATCAACTGCACTCTGTACTTCAGCTAGGCTAAGTGCAACAAATTGGCTACGCTACCGAATTCACCCTAACATTACACGTTTAATGTGCATAGTTACACTGTATACCGTGGTTGTTGTAATGTGTAGGCCTATGTGTGTAAATATTATAAATCAATTCAATAGATGTGATTTCATGTTAACGTTTAAACACGGCACAATATTAACCAATATTAACAATGTAAAATATGTTGTAGGCCTACTGACCACTTTTTGTAAAAGCGGACAGCTTCAGTTCACGTACGGTGTTTGGCGAGTGGAAGATCCCCTCCACGTCAGTTGCCTTGAGTCACGTGACTTTCTCCTCTAAACGTGTCCAGTGTTCCAAAATTCTTGTACTGTGCAGGACGTTTACAACGTTGTCGAGCTATAGATGTCTCTCTGGCGATGGTGGTCCATGAGCTGTACCACTACCAGGGAGCGCAATACGCCGCAGGCCTTACGCTAGTGGAGAAGAAGACTCAAATCAATACAAAACCCATCAACGTTTTTAATCTGAAAGAATCGTAGTAAAAAAATATCCGCCAAACCAGTTTACCACGCCAAAACTGATATTCATCATTCGACCTCATTAGGCTCACAGTTCGGATTTGAAACATTCTCTGAAGTTTTCCAATTTCCGGTCTTTTTTCTCCCTCCACCGTTTCATAAGTCAACCTTAAGGTCCTCTTTCCCAGATCATGTTTTTTTTCTTTGTTCAACAAAAATCTCCTACGAGAGTACCAGCCAGAGACGCTCCAATACCGACAAACAAGATCGTGACGGTGATAGAGTTTCATACGGCTCATTCTACGGTGATGTTTCGTAAACGAACACGGGGAAGAAAGTTTCTAACTTAATGTTTGATTTAAAATTCACATGCTGTTTGTGGACTTTAGACAGTCATTTGATAGTGTGCGAAGGGGAAAACTTTATGAAGCCACGAGGGATATGGGAATTCTTTTGAAGCTTATGAAGTTAACGAAGATGGCCGTCAAGAAATACTAAAGCTAAAATTAAGTATAAGTATATGCTAAGTGAATCCTTTACATTTAACAAGGAAGTTAAGCAAGAAGATGGGATATCGGCCACCCACTTTTAATTATTGCGCTACACTGTGACTTTAAAGACAGAGATCAGCGAGAAACGATATTAAATAAAACGAGCCAAATATGTGCTTACGCTGATGATCAAGCTAGATGAAGTCGACGCCTGGTTGAGGTTTGCAAGGAGCTATATAAAAAATCCTCTGGAATGGAATTGAGTGTAAACTATATACGTGGTAATTTCTGCAAGAGAAGAGAACAAGAAATTTGCATAACTTATGCAGGGAGGTTAATTCTTTTGATGGAATTAATAAGTTCAGATATCTGAGCATCATGGAATATAATGAAGGGTCCATAAACACGACAATACATGATAGGATACAAATAGTAAGTATGGCATACTATGATGACATTAGACTATTGAGAAGTAAACTCATTAGTTGCAACAAAAAAGTGAAAATGTATAAGACACGTATCAGACCGGTTGCTGCTTATGGACGCGAGACATGGACATTGGCACAAAATGAACAAGAAACAATGAGAAGGTTTGAAAGAAATATTGTATGACCTGTTTATGGCCCGGTTAAGGAAGATGATGAACGGAGAATAAGAAAAAACTACGAGATAGATGAGCTACTGGAGAATGAAGACACTGTAAGATTCGTATATACGGGGGTCATTCAATAAGTAAACAAACAAACAGCTGTGGAGCAAAAACTTTTTATTCAATCAATACAATTTTTTTTACTTTTCAACGTAATCTCCAGCAACCTCTATGCACTTGTTCCATCTCTTTACAAGCTTTTTTATTCCCTCAGCAAAGAATTCTTTACCTTGATGTCGAAGCCAGTTTTGAACTTTTTCCTTCACTTCTTCATTGCTGTTGAACTTGACACCACGCAAAGTCTCCTTGAGTGGGCCAAACAAGAAAAAGTCAGATGGGGCAAGGTCAGGGCTATAAGGGGGATGAGGCAGGATCTCCCAACCTACTTTTTTTATTGTTTCGAGCGCCAGTTTTGCTGTGTGTGGGCGGGCATTATCGTGAAGAAGAATCACACCTTTCCTCTGCCATCCCGGACATTTCTTCTTCAATGCAGGCTTAACTTTGTTGATAATCATGTCAGAATAGTACTGACTATTGATGGTACGCTGGTCTTGTAGGTAATCACAGAAAATGTGGCCTTGGGAGCTCCAAAAGATGGTTAACATCACCTTACCAGCCGATGGCTGGGTTTTGAATTTCTTTTTGGCGGGTGAACTGGGATGCTTCCACTCCAAGCTTTGTCTCTTTGACTCAGGTTCAAAATAGTGAATCCAAATTAGTGGTTATAGTGGTTCCAAATCCAAAAATCTTATAACAGAACGCTGTTCTTCGAAAGTACTGTCCTCAAGAGGACACGCCATCGTAAATAAAACTGTATTGGATATGTTTATGCAATATATTATTGAACAGTTGATCAAAACTCACAACGACGTTGGCAGGGACACTCCTGAAAGTTTCAATCAGCTGCTACAAGTAATTTCTTTTCTACAGCTGTTTGTCTGTTTACTTACTGAATGACCCTCGTATATTTGTACGATTCGCTCAGTAATTTGGAAACAAATAAAGATAGAACATTGGGAATTCCTGAAACGTTATAATTATTTTTGTCGATACAATAAATGCTACACTTGCTTGTCAGCAGATATTTGAAACGTCGGTTTACTTACTCGATAATACATGACGATAACATACGACAAATATGACAGTCCTACTTAGGTTAGACTTACCTTCGTTATGTTAGCTTGTGCGTGGTACGGAGTATTTAAGAAAAATAAATTTACTTAAGAAAAATCTATCTCCGCCTGTGGTAAATGAAAATGTGTGGACAGAGTAGCACATTGGCGGTCCCAAGCCCGGATAAAGCAGGAGGGTTGGTGGACAAGGTTATAGCCTGACAACTTTGAAAAAAACCATCAGCGATTTCAGTAAGCGCAGAGCGGAGAAGTAAGGCTCCTTCCTCTCGCATTTTCCCTGTCTTACTGCCCCTTTCCCTTCCTAATAAACAGCATGGTGTATAGTTCACATACGGTGTTCGGCGAGTGAATGACCCCTTCCATACATTTGCCTTGCGTCACATAACTTTCTCCTCACCAAGTGTCAGAAATGTCTGTTCTGCGCAGGTCGTCCTCAACGTTGTATACCTATAGCTATCACTGGAAAAATTTGGATGGCTCACAGGAGCAACGCTCACAGAAGCAACGGACAGCCTCGGAAACTATAGAAGTGACTATATTACGGAGGGTACTAAAAAAGACAAGGTACGATAGGTTGCCAAACAATAGTCTATGAGAAACGTGTAATGTAACAGATATTAATCCTTGGATTGCGGAAAGAAATAGGATATGGAATTAGCACATATCAAGAATGGATGACACGAGACTAGTGAAAAGGGCAAGAGATGGCCAACCAAACACCAAGAGAAGCATCGGTAGGCCATGGAAGAGGTGGAGTGAGAGCATGTAGGACCATTGTTATAGAACAGGACAGAGTCCTAACTAGGAAGTTAAAGAAAAAGAAGATAAAAAATCTGAGTGCACCGGATTACAACAAAAAACGCTTTTGCGCCCTCGATAAAAAAAATACTACGGAGAAAATGAAGGAAAAGTAAACTGAACAGTACTGGAAAGTCGACCCGCCGGTGTGAAATGAAACACTGTGTAAAAAGGGCTAAAGGACGAAGCGCTGTAACAACCAGAGACCGGATCGTCTGCAAATTGTAAGACTGCAAAATCACAAAACAAATAAACTGTTAAGCGTTCCGAAATTGAAAACCAAACACATGGGATAGTACAGTTCTTCTGCTAAATTCCGGAAAGTAATGTTCTACTTCTTCTATGGCGTAGTATACGAACTGTGTTCGTAGTATACGAACACAGTTCGAAGTCGAACGTTAGCCTACATAATCATCCGCCTCCATTTTCCCTGTCCTTGGCGATCGATGTTCATCGTTTTATTTTAAGTAAAGTATCAGCATCGCTCGCCACCGCTTGCGAGCGATGCTTGATCTTCCGACAGGCCTTCTACCCTCGATTTGACTAAACACGACCTTCCTAGGTTTTCGGTTGCTTTCCATCCTAATGATGTGTCCTGCCCATTGCAGTCATATGGTGGTGGCCAGATCTTTATATAGCTTGGTGGTAGTCTTTACATAGCTTGCATAGTTCCTCATTGTGACGCATTCTCCATACCCCATTGACTTGGATTGGTCCATATATTCTCCTCAAAATTCTCATTACAAAGGTATTGACCATGTTAGCGGCTTGTTTGTTCAGAGTCCAAGTCTCGCTGCCATATATTATCACCGGTCTAATCATAAATTTTTTATAATGTCACCTTGTACTGATGGGGAAAGTAGTATAAATCTAACGCGAAACTTTTCACAGGAACCTACACGTCATCTTTTATTTGACGCCCAAAGAAGAAATATTAGATCTAAGACGCATATCCCTTCTTACCTTCTCAACGACGAATCAACAACTGAAAGAAAAATCGAGGGGAAGACCAAAAAGTGACGGAAAGGAGATAATAAATAAGAGTTAAAGAACAACCGAGACAGGAGTTCCTGAAGAGAATTCAAAGGTGAAGGAAGAAAAGAATGCGTCTTAATGTGTGACGATTTAAAAGGAATTTAAATAGCACAAAATAATTTTTATTCAAAATAACATGTGAGAAAATATTTAACCCTCCCCTGTGTACTTATATGCCTGTATCAACTTGTAAAAATCTAGTACGGACATGAAAATTACTCTGTATTGAAGCGAAAATTAATAATTATTATAATTAAATAAAAAGACGTGATAATAATAATTAAAATACCTAACTCAATAAAGAAAATGTAGGATTATTAATAGTAGTTAATTAGTATGATAATAATAATAATAAAGTACGAAATACTTTTCTCTCTCCGCGTGAACTGCTCCCTCTTCCCTACTAACCGCCGCAAAACCAGCACCAGTCGAGCCAGAATCTCAGACAAGGTAACAGCATTACCATGTGTCGTGAAGAAAAACGTGTATATATATAAAAAAAAGCGATGTAACTGAAAGTAATCTTTCGTGGTGACAGACTCCACAAGTAATTGAAAAGTGGTGAAAAGTAAAACGAGTTATGTAGTTGAAATGTAGTGAAATAACTAAAAGTAACTAACTTAGCCGACACATCTCTTTAAAAAGAAACGAAATGTTTAAATTGTAAAGTATGTTCTATCCAAATATTAAAGATTAACATTAGTGCAGTTAAAAGTAAAATGTAAAAAAGGTGAACACCGTACATCAGGAGTGAAGCAACAACGACAACCTCACGAGCTCTAGGTAACGGAATTCTTTCGTCATGATCGCAACTTAGAATCTACAAAATAAATGGAGGCACCCGAACGACAACGTAGAACTTCCAGGAAACCCAACTGAAGAGTAACAACAAGAGAACCTGCCGCTGATACACATTATATCAAGGTGAAACCAAACCATTGTAACGAGCAAAAATTTAAAATTTTTTAAATTTTCACCTCGACGGAGTGCGTTCACACGAGGCGGTGTCAACGACTTATAGTTGACGCAATAAATAAAGCGTAATGAGAAGATGTCAGAGCAGCGTCGATAACTAGACAATAGAAAGACGTTAAGTTCGACTCGGCTATAGAAATTGGTTGCACAAGATGACAGGGAAAGTTTAGTTCAGAATTATTGCTCACTACAGCTGTAACAATGTAGGCGAGGACATTCACACTTGTACTGAGAAATGTGGCAGATGTTCGACCAAGTTATGTCAGTATACGATAGACGACAAAAAGAGGGAAACTACATGTTACAATGGAACGGACGCACTGCACCTTAAGAAACAATACGAAGGCAGAGATCAGACAAAAACTCAAGTCATGTTACGCAGCTGGAGTTATCGTCTAAGTGCCAGACAGAATTTACGAGTGGAAAGTTGGGGTGACTTCACCAGCCAACAGATGTCCAAAATTATTAATAGCTACAAAAAAGGGGTATGACACAGAACAATACGTCGGGAGAACCGAAAGTACAGATAATGGCAATCTAGAGAAACACTGAGTTTACTTCAGACAATGGGTTGATAGACAAGCGTATAATAGCTAAAGTTTCTACGAAAAGGGTCAACGTTCGACAGAGCAAAATCGGGGGATGCCTAAGATCCTATCAGAAACCCAGAGCCACGGAGAAAACTTGTAGAGAGGACTGTTTCCGTAGCAACAGAAACGAAGAACCTATCGGAAGAACGATGACGGAGGGTCTTGACATAGTGGGACAAAATATTCCAAGAAAACTCAAAACTGACCAATCACGAATAAAGAAGGCGTAAACTGCGCCAGGGACAAAATTTTGAGTAGGGACGAATTAATAAAACTATATGTCCAAGACGGGGACGAGGCCAGTATATCTCAATTTTCCAAACAGTTTACTCTAATTGTTCGGAAGCCAGTATTATTTCAATTTTCTAGAGTTTACTTTAAGTACGAAGCCAGTTTTACTCAAATATTCAAACAGAGTATATTAATTGTTCGGAGAGATAACTCAAGTTCGGGAGTTAGTACGTCAACTCGTAATTTAGCAGACTTAGTGAAATCATCATGTCACGATAGTCAGACTTAGTAAACTTTTAATAGTGAATTTCGAAGTGCGATGTAACGGACTTAGATAAGAATTATTCAAAGTGAACAATCAGATCGTTACACGAACAAATATCACCACATATGTACTATACAAAACAGTTGAACTTGATTCAGTGTTACTACACCTTATTAAAACCTTAAAGAACATGAGACATTAAACTAATTAATCAATCACACGTATATTTGATAAAACAATGATATAAGTGGAACTAGACATGTACAGTAACGTTAAAACGAACACACAACATACATCGTAAGATGAAGTATTTAATTGAACACTAAACATCAATTATTCACATAAATCTACGCCAACGCGAGTGACCGAAAGTGTGTGCAACTGTTTGTGATAACAACGGCATTCAACGAGATGCGTCTTCATGTCAACCTCATCACTGAAACTGGACATCACCAAAGAATAATGGATATTTCATAAATCAAGTAACCATTATTTTAATCATTACTATTTAGTTACTTCTACTGACCTGATTCTTTCAAAGAATTCATCCCTGAGAAATTATCAATAAACGCAATGAATATAATTCAGAATTAAAAACGTAATTAGTGAATATGTTAACAAAAAACTATCTGGGATTAATGAACGCATTAATAATTAGAATATGAATTGTTATCTTATTTGATTTATATATGTATGTATGTTTTCTTTGTTTCAGCATATATTAAAACATGAATTGTTCTTATAAAATATGTATGTATTACAGGTACATCGACGTTTCATATGTATGATTATAATTTATTGTGAATGATAAATAAACTAGTAATTTAAGTTGATCCTATATATGCGTTTATTATTACCACAGATAACCCAGATATTAACTTAATTTTTGAACAAAATATAAAGTAGAATTTTAAGAGTTTCTTTTGTTCAGTAAAATAAATGAATTGACAATATTAATTTATTAAATGATATCGAGTATTTTGTTTATGAATAATCAGAATAGTTATACATTATATTAAATGATGCTTCTTACCTGGAGCATAGATAACAAAAAGTAATAGAGAAAATTTAATTATGCATATTTAGTGTAAACAATAAAAGATTACCCTTTATTATCATTGTATTAATTGGCAATTAATACGAAACCCGGGCGAAATCTTTCGCTAGCCGTAACTCGCTTACAAAGCGTTTCCGGACATATGTTTATATGAACTTTTTTTCTTCTTTTACACTATAGAACCATTTCTCAAATTATTTCCCTCTCCTCCCGGGACATCGTGTATATACACGCAAGACTTAAAAACTCTTCTTTTTTTCATAATTTTCATGGTAATATTTTCATTTCTACACATTATTCGTTATAAAAATTTAACAAAACAAAAATTTATAGCATAACGTACGAAACGTAATTACTTATACAGCACGATCTAAAACACACGCGAGCGCACCAACTTCTCCGCCATAATCTAGAAAATGAAAAATGTGAGTTTAATTGACACACCGTTATTCACACAGATGAAACTGACCTAAAAATAAATCACGTATGGGAACTACACGGAATAACAAACTAACCAGCCACTACTGACACACGTATCTCCCGTCTGACGTCAGCAATGTATTATTTACGATGCAAATAAACTCTAAAACAAAGTTATTTACCACCACAACTGAAAATTGTGTGGAACACAACAAATATCAAGTCACAAAACAAATACTCTTGTGATGTACTTTTCGCATGCACAACTACAAGTCACACCACAGTCACGTGAGACACCAGTGTTAACCGTACGCAACATACGACGAGATGTACAAAAGTCAGTCACACTTAGGATTACAATGTATTACATGATTTCTTAATAACAGGATCTCAGTTTACAACGTGAGACACGGATGATGAGTGAACAGGTAATATTCTTAGCTATTCAATCTGACGCAGGGATAAAGAGTAAGTATATGTGAATGTCAAAGGATCGAAATTAGGCTAAGCTTGCCTTTACGTAGATAATGAAAGAGATAAGGTAGGGCTGTTCCTTACAACCGATATTGTCCAACAAAAGCACTGAGCAGGCGATCGAACTGTATGAAAGAGAATTTTAGGACGGTTAAAAAAACGGAATGAAATAAGCGTACGATTGAGATTTTAACGTGATACCGTCTACAATTTTTGGCTGAAAGTACGAATGATGGGCACAAAAAACAAAACTTCGTGAGTTCGAATCAAATATGAACGGAAAGAGGAAAATGAAACTAAATGCAGTTGGACAGTAATAGTAATTGGTACACAGAATAAATACAAAACTATAAACAGGAAAGCTGGGGGACGAAATACTTGGAAAATCTACAAAATAAATTTTGGATATTACAGCCAAAATAGTTTTCGTGAAGAACGCCATATTAACATGAAGAAACTTGTATTCAATACGAGGAAAATTGCATAAGATTTTGTGTAGAACGAGTCTGTGTAAGGCTCTGACCGTTGACAAGAGAAGCGTGGAACGATTAGCTGCTTCTACGGTATTGTGTTCGAGGTTAACATGGATGGGTAGAATGAGCAGTTATGAAATGTTTAATATGAAAAAAATGTGAAAAGAAGGTTTACTGACGTCTTGATACCAGGTAATGCTAACTACGTGACTATGGTATTAGCTTCTTCTTCTCTCAGGGACTAGGCGACTCAATTGTTCCGGTCCCAAACGAATATATACACTTCACCAATGCTTTCTAGGTCTTCTTATACTTCGCTGTCCAACCGGCTTGTATTGCCAAACTTCTTTACGCAACCTGCCATCTGGAATACTATTCAGACGAGCAATCAATCTCTCTTTGGTCTCTCCAATACGATCTTGGGTATTAAAAATGTTCAACTCTTTGCGAATGTTTTCATTGTGAGCCTATCCCTTTGTGTGCAGCCTTTAACAGATCGCACGATTCTCGTCCTGTATACTACTTGAGATGGTTTGTTGCCGGAACCCAAGATTCAGAACCATACAATAACACTGCCACAACCATTACCTTATAAAATATTAGTTGAGTCTCTTTTCTTATTTTTCTTGACAGCCCTCGATGAACTATGCCACATACTGACTGAAACTTAGCCAACTTGTGATCAACATTGCAATCCACATCATAACTGATGTCACAACCAAGATAGCGGAATGTTATAGCTGCTCTATGTTCTTATTATCCAATACAATCGTAGCCCGTAAGGGGTATTTACCCATAAATGCCATAGTTTTTGTCTTCTACACAGACATTTTCATGTTGTAATTTGAACATACTTGCTGGAACTGGAACACTGATCTCTGGAGCTTGCATTCGTTGTTTTGGATGATTACTTGACACCGTATTCATCATTGTACTTCAGCACTGCGTTCATGTATGTTCTATTATTTACTTATATTCGAGGAGTCGCTCGTAATTTCCACTCACTAACTATGTCATCAATATAGATATTAAACATGCCACACCCTTGGCGCACTCCCTGCTTAATGTAAATCTCATCTGCGAAATCCTCTCCTACAGACAATACCATCCATGTACAATAGTATTCTGCTCTGTACGAAAAGTATCCGGAATTTGTAAATTCCAAATTACAAACTACTGATTTTATTCATCAAACGTTATTTTGTCGCCTTCAAAATACGCCCCACCTGAGGCAATACACTTTTTTCAACGCTTCCGCCAGTCTTCGAAACACTTTTCAAACGCTGAAGAGGGTATAGCCTTTAGCTCCTTCTGCGAATTCTCTTTAATGGCTTCAATCGAATCAAAACGCCTTCCCCAAAGCGGTAATTAGAGTGTAGTAAATAGAGAAAAGTCACACGGGGACATATCTGGTGAATACAGTGATTGATCGATAACATCTGTTGGGTTTTTGGCCAAAAATTCACGTACCCGGAAGTGCGACGGTGCATTATCGTGGTGCAATATCTATGAATTGTTTTTAAACAAATCTGGCCGTTTCCGACAAATGTTTTCACGCAAACGCTTCATGACGCTCAAATAATATTCTTTATTGACCGTTTGTCGATCCGGAAGGAATTCCAAATGAAAAACACGATATTCGAAGAAAACAGTGAGCAAGGCGCTGTTTCTTAGGTTTCGGTTCGTTTTTAACGCGATATTCCGAAGCTTGTTGACTTGTTTCGGAGTCGTAGCCTACTCACAAACCCATGTTTCATCGCCAGTTATGATACGTTTCATAAAGTTAGAAGCTCTTTATAACATCTACAACATGTATTAGCTTCATAAAAAAGTGATAGGGGAAGGCTAAGAAAATATTTCACGGAACAAGGTGCAGAAACAACTTTGGTAAGATTTCTGGATTGTAAACTGTAGGCTTCACAGTCAAAGACCTAATTAATTGTCGGTTTGGAATTTCGAGAACAAAGCATATCATATTATATTACTGACGAACGTAATTTGCTGGACGTATGAACAGAACTAGTATCTACGTATTACGAGAGACGTGGCATGTAAAATGGTCACTAATTATCATCTATCGTACACAAATAACGTTAACTGAAACGCACGTTGGAAGGGGTAAGTTAGATGTCTAAGTAGTCTGTACCCCTCGTAAATGTAGAGCTATAAACCTTTAGTCCGGACAGACACATCTCCCACAACACATGGTTTAGCATTTACATGTGGTAAAGGTCAAGTACGCGCGGTATTATCCCGTCTTAATGCCACAGTACGTCTGTAACGACTATTATCAAAAGCTCAATCTGGAATGTTTAAACACGATGTAAAAGTTAATGACATAATAAATACAAACCTTGCTTTCTCTGTCTCTGTCTGTCTGCCCCCTCTCTCTATCGACCTATCTCTATCTTTCCCCCTTATTTCTCTGTCTCCCAAAAATGCGCTGGCGTGTTCAGAAACAATCAACTGCATCTCGTAATTATTTGAAAATATTTGTGTCTTCTTCTTCTTCTGAATCCAGAGGTTGGTGTGCTTGCAATTCCTTCCCTCCCGAACACAGTCTCTTAACACTTTATTCCTCCTTTAATTTCATATACTCCTATCTGGGCGTTCCCCTCCAACTACGCCCCACAATCATTTCCTGCATCGAGGGTGGTGAACCGGTTTCAAGAACATTATATACATTTTCTATAACATCTGTGATTTCAAAACACATCTGTATTCAAAATACAGAATCCGATTTGCAAAAATCTGTTTTTAAGCTTCATCAGATTTGCAAACAATACAATATGAAAATCTAGACTATCAACACAAAGATAATGTGGTATTTCCAGGCAAAGAACCAATAACAACAAAATAATGATTAATGATCAAATTCTAGAACAGGTGAGCCATTTATAATTATTTGGGAAATGATACTGGCTATGATAGGAATTACGGTATTGATGTTAAGCTAGGTAAGTTCCAGACGATCTGTGGGGCAATCAACCGTATTTTTAGAAACAACGTACGTCGAGATAGAAAATTAAGCCATCACAAAGTTAGGGCAGTCCCTGTACTGTCCTATGGGTGTGAATTATGGATAACAACCAAGAAACGAGACAGTAAAATGCAGGCCAAGGAAATGGCGTTCTTAAGAGGAGTTAAAAGGTGATCTAAACTCTTTATACGATAAAGAATGAGGCCACAAGACGTAAGAGAAGAATTACAAAATTTTACCTTAAATTAAATATCGGTATGGAGAACCATACATGACTTCCATATTCTAAGATTTATATTTAAAATCATTTTCAGCCAAACAGCCAGGGAAGGAATTTTAACAAAAAAATACTTCTTTGTTGCCAATAACGTAGTACACATATAAAAAAAAATTATCCCCTCCCCCTTCAACTATAATTTTGATTTATAGAAAATTACCCCCAGCCCGTTCAACTAGCCTCTTCATTTATAGATATTTCATCTACGTTTCTACAGTGGATTATTAAGATCTAATCAGGATACTTTATCAAAATTAAGTACTTTACTCATGTTACAACAAAAAATGTTTCAGGTAAACTGCCCTTTCCCCGTAACCGATCTTCACCAAAATCAACAGACATTGAGTTCTCTATAGCTCAGGCACATATGTAAAAAATTATTTGATTCTGTTTGAATTTACGGCAGTTATGGTTCGTCATATAAAAAATTACCCATGTTAAAACATAAAACATGAGATTTATAAAACATATCTAAGATTTATATTTAAAATCATTTTTGAAATAAAATATTTTCATAGAACCTACTAACGCTGGGGAAATCTGAGGAGCCAATCAGAGTTGGGCCTACCTGTCACTCTGCTGAATTTGGTGGAGAGGCCTGTCACTGTCGTCAAAGTATCAGCCTTGACAGGGTCCTCTTTTTCTGCAAAATGGGAGAGGCTTGAGATGGAGTGAGTGACATGGTCCCCACCTCAATGAAGAACCCATTGTTTTATAAAAATATATTTAAATTTTGAAAACTGAAAATTCTTTTCTTGTTGTAAATATTTATATTTTATAATCAAAATGACTTTATTTTTGTTACCTGGCAACAAAATTATTTTATTTTCAACAATTACCATTGTTTCAAAAAGTTTAAATAAATTTTCAAGTACTTTACTCTTGTTAAAACGTAAAAGGTTGCAGGTAAACTACCCCTTCCCCTTAACCGATCTTCACCAAAATCTAAAGGCCTTGAGACCTCTACAATTCAGGGACGTATGCAAAAACTTATTTGATTCTGTTTGAATTTGCGGCTGTTATCGTTTGCCATAGAAAATACGCTTGATAAAAAAACGTTGCAGGTAAACTACCCCTTCCCCTCAACTGATCTTCACCAAAAACAACAGGTCTTGAGTACTCTACAAATCAGGGCTGTATGCAGAAAATTATTTGATTCTGTTTGAATTTGCGGTTGTTATCGTTTGCCATAGAAAATACCCTTGTCAAAAAAAACGTTGTAGGTAAACTACCCCTTTCCCTTAACCGATCTTCACCAAAAACAATAGGTCTTGAGAACTCTACAATTTAGGGCTGTATGCAAATAATCTTTTGATTCTGTTTGAATTTGCGGCTGTTATCGTTTGCCATAGGAAATACCCTTGTTAAAACATAAAACGTTACAGGTAAACTACCCCTTTCCCTTAACCGATCTTCACCAAAAACAATAGGTCTTGAGAACTCTACAATTCAGGGCTGTATGCGAAACATTATTTGATTCTGTTTGAATTTGCGGCTGTTATCGTTTGCCAAAAAAAAAATTTCCCTTGATAAAAAAAAACCGTTGCAGGTAAACTACCCCTTTCCCTCAACCGATCTTCACCAAAACCAATAGGTCGCGAGTACTCTACAAATCAGCGCTGTATGCAAAAAATTATTTGATTCTGTTTGAATTTGCGGCAGTTATCGTTTGCCATAGAAAAAAAATCTACAGACAGACAGACAGACAGACAGACACACAGACACTTTTCGGAAAACGACTTTTTTTCATGTTTTGAGTGTAGTAGAATCAGAATCTGCAATAATCTCGAACACGATTTTTTTTGCCATCACCATACTTCCATTGCTTAAGGAATATGGAAGTAAAAATTAAAAGCTTACAAACAACGGAGGGAAGAACACTTAGACAGAATGACAGATTCTAGACTGACCAAATAAGTCTGGAAATACAAACCCGTAGGACACAGGTGTGTGGGTAGACCCAGGAAGAGATGGCTGCAGGATGTTTGAAGGCCGAACAGGCAGCATCTTGTGTATGCCGCGATGTGAAGATGCTGATGCTCTGTAATTTGATAATGTGCACACATACATACATACATACATATACTCTGTTCCCAGAGTAACATTCGGCCAGACAAGAACTTGTACTGCGTAAACTAGTTTTCATTTCTTACTACGGTCCTATCCAGCGCGAGGCTGTGGAGTCCGTAGTATATTTTTCTGGCACCCTTCGTAGGCAAATTTAATTGTGCCGATTTTTAATATCAACGCAAGTTTCAACACAGTTTTTTTTTTAACATCTCTGTAACATAGAATTCCTTACGCTTTCACGGCTGGCCTCAACATTGTTGGAATTATTATTCGCCGAGCCGATAGGCCGTGGTTTACTGATAGTGTTCAAATCGGACGTTTCGACCCCGCCATCGAAGGCAATATTCGGTGTCAGACACGACTGGCACGGTGTCCGCCAATTGAGCTCAGATTTCAGAATTCTGAGGTGGATTGGTGGACACCGTGGGAGTTGTTTCTGACACTGACGATGGCCTTCGGTGGCAGGGCCGAAACGTCTACCTTGAAAATTAGCAGTAGACCACGGCCTAACAACGCGGCAAATAATAATTCCAACAATCTATGTACCAGTTACGCGTCTCCTCAGTATTCCCATGAATCATAGTGTTAAGTATATTCCTTTAATAATGATTATACCCAATGAATTGCCCTCGCTGACGATTCCCAGTTTTAATTTTTTCTCTTTCAACTACAGAAAGCTGCGTCCTATAGAGCTCGGTCAATTTGGTCAGCGTGTCGTCATAAACTTGCTGACATGGACTAGAAAACAGTTCGCAATCCAGTTCGAAAACTAAATAAATCCCCGTTCGATTCAGTGCGCGTTAG
Organism: Magicicada septendecula; assembly: GCA_034769895.1. NCBI lineage: Eukaryota > Metazoa > Arthropoda > Insecta > Hemiptera > Cicadidae > Magicicada > Magicicada septendecula. The sequence continues at coordinate 395,196,655 of CM068373.1, read as the reverse complement.
TCGTAACCACAAATAAAGCTGTAACCTTTAGCAACTTCTAATTGAAAAAAAAAGAGAAGTGACGAACATAAATAGAAGCTAGGATGCGATAATAATCGTCGGACACTGTAGTAAAGTCCGAACATTGATCCGTGTGGTCTCCAGATGTTCGGATCACTGAAACAGCCTTATGACTAGAGCTAGGAATTTTAAGTGCAAAATTTTGGTAAAAAAAGGTGCTTTAATTTAGCTGAAGGCGGCTCAGTAGGCCAGTGGGTATGGCACCTGGCTACTAACCTCGAGGTCCCGGGTTCGATTCCCGGGCCCGCACCATAAAATCAATGTGCGTTTTTCATCCCCCAGGTCGACTCAGCCTGTTGAAAATGAGTACCTGGGATAACATCCTGGGGATAATAATGGGCGGCTGAAGCGTAGTGCAAAAACACTACCTTCCACACTGCCTTCCTTGTATGCCGTACGGCTCACATAAGGCAGCCTACCCTGCCTGACTCCTAAGCTACTTCGCTGGTACACATGGGAGCCATTATTATTATTAATTTAGCTGAAAAAGGTGCAAAAAAAGGTGCAAATTTCGAATGTAAATATTCATACAAACAGTACCAAAACCAATTACATCACATATAAGGACTCAAAATTCACTCATGTATTAAAACGTCTGCCTAAAACAAGTCCCAGAACACAATGTTATTAAAGTCACAAGTCCAGAAAACTGTTAAAACAGATAACATTTAACATTTCAATGTTTTTTTCAGTGAGGCTGCATCTCCGGTCGCTAAGTAAATACTTGTATTTAGAAAAGGAACGTTCAATGTCAACAGACACAAGTGGTGCATATTTTGTTTGTAGTCAGTAATTTAAATCCTTGTTTGTTGCAACATCCTCAACATCAGGATTTTTGACTAAGCTCTGTTCTAGCTTCTGCTTTCCAATACCCTCCAGTGCTTCCATCACATCCATCAGAACAGCCCACTGTACATCTTTCTCAGGACACTGCTCCTCCAATGTTGTAATGGCAGTTGTCAGGAAGGTGTAACCATGCACAATAAAAAGTTCATCTTGCAACTCCTGTTTACCTGCTAGTCCTTTGGCCTTTTTTACAGCTGAAGAATCACTTGGTATAGCATCTAAGAAATCGCATATACCCTTGAAATGGTTACAAATAAACACTGCAGCTTTTAACCAAGTACCCCATCTAGTCAGAATTGGGGAAGTTGAAAGAGGAAGTCCTGTAATTTCAACATACTTTTGTATCCTAGCAGGAGCCTTTTTCATCAATTTCTTACTGCAAGACAGAAATTCATTTGCATATGAATATTCATTTTTTAGTGCTTCAAAAACTCGATGCAATGCATGTGCAATGGAGGTCACATGTTTTAGATTAGAGTACATAGGTTTCAGGTTGGCAATAGCCAATAACATGTAAGGTGCTTGGTCCGTAAGTGCTAGCCACACTCGATCATATTCTATTTATTCAGGCTACAACACAACACATGCATTGTTGAAACGGGAGTTTATTGAGGCAGAAACTAATTTAAAAGCTTTAGCCTAACAGTAATGCACTGAAGCGAAAGTAATGTGATGCCGCACACGTTTGGTGTTCCTTGTTTAATTATTATAGGAATAAAATGCGGCAAAGGAGCCAAAAAAGGGTAAAAAAAAGTGCAAAAAGGTGCAACCAAAACAGTTAGGAGTGTTCATTTAATGTTTTCTTTGCAAGACAAGCTAATTTGGGCATTTTAATAACAAAAAAATTAAGGTGCAGCACCTAAAATTCCTAGCTCTACTTAGATTTCACAAACGCCGCCCCGAAGCGCGGAAGCGGCAGCCATAAGGTTTCATCGTGAGCGGAACTTTGACACTGGCGGAAAATAAGAAAACTATAATAAGAAGTAGTAACGTCAATTTTGACAAACACATTATGAGGTTACAGTCTAACTAAACATAGTTGCGAGCTCTGACATTTTTTGCGTCCCTCGCGATTACAGCGCTCCTAGTGGGCAACAAGCACAACACGACTATGTGTACAGCAGTTACGAATGTGTTAAAACGTTCTTTTCTATTTTTACGAATACACTATTAAATTACATTCTGTAGATGAAAATGTGGAAACTAATTATACTAATAATGTAGCAATTGTTTGTATTGTTGCAAATTAAAGTAACAACGAAAAAAGCATAATAGCTTACTGTCACTGCCCACTGTATTCATTGACACTCAAAAAACTTGCAATTTTATGTTTCCACATGTATCACAAGCCTAAATTAGACACGGAAGCGAAAAATTCTCGAAAACATTTTTCAAAAACGAATTTACAAATCCAAACATGGAATTAACATACACTCCTACGTATGCCACAAACGCAAATAATAACTAATAAAGTTTAACTTGTTCCATTCTGTGGATACGTTTTAATTACTTTTATTTTGTTTTTTGTATAATACGATAACTGGCTATCAACATAAAAATTTTTTAAATAAGATTGAACATATTTAATTTCCAGTTCTGGTATGATACATTAATGCCTGACCTTATCTTATGTTCATAAATTTTGCTAGACGAGTTATTGAGATGACCGTTTATTCTGTTTATAATTTATATGCCTACTAATATTTAAAATACTTTAAAATCTCTTATTTTTGGTTATAATCATCCCATGTTAGTTCGCGAAACTGCCTTCATAAATCTCCGATAATTACTACTTTTTTCGTTGCCTATTTTTTTTTTTTTGCGTATGAAAGTAACAATTTTTTTGCATGTTTTTCCCTCATACACTATACCAGTTATAATTTGTTAACTTATTCCCTTAATAATATCCGAACCATGTCAATTCTGTTGTCTACGGTTTTCATTTTGTTTTAATCTTTTGCTCTAAACGTACAATTCCATATCTTGTGCATAATTACTTTATTGCTTATTCTCCTTAAGAATATAAATCACTTTCTAATCTTCTTCGTTGTTTTCAGTGACTATCCACGACCCTGACCTATACGTAATTATGGGGACAAGTTTTTTTTTTTAAATACTTCAACTTTTTGTTTCTTTCGGGAGTCATTATTAACTAGGAACTTGTGTTTTTATGTTACTAAATACGTGGCTTTTCATCAGTTGTTGTCTTTATACAGTTTCGTCATCTCACCTTCCGTCCTTTGATGTTTAAAGGTTTCTACATTCTTTATATTATCTAACGCTTTCTAAATCTATCGAATCAAATTTAAACAATAATAATCAATTATTTCTCTATTCGTTTCCGCTACTCTTAAAATTTATTTTCTTGTCTGTTCCTCAAACAAACATCGTTTTAGGGTTTCTTCTTCTTTTTCTTCTTCTTCTTCTTATTATTATTAATATTAATAATGTAATATTGTCAATGTTGTTGTTAATATAATTTCCCAGCCCCTGTGACGTCTGTATTCCGGAATTAACTTGTATGAAGGAGAAAGGGTTTGTGGTTTGGCGGGTTCGGAGCGTCTCAATGCCCCTTGGGTGCAAGACATTTCTGGAATGAGAATTACCGATTCCACAGTTCCCACTGCGGAATAACAACAATAATAATAACAATAATCCAACTGCTGTGCTAGAACAGAGAGTAGGCGACCTCTGCGCTTATAGCCTTTATTGTTATTACTATTGCTGTTATTATTTGCTAAAAGCCTTGCAAAAGCCTTATTTTGCCTTATAATTTCCTTGCAAAAGCCTTCCCAATTTCGGTACCTACAGAATTATAGAGATTTATCTTAGCCTGCTTAATAGAATATATACTGTATCTCCCTTAATGTGTGTGTGTGTGTGTGTGTGTGTGTGTGTGTGTGTGTGTGTGTGTGTGTGTGTGTGTGTGTGTGTGTGTGTGTGTGTGTGTGTGTGTGTGTGTGTGTGTGTGTGTGTGTGTGTGTGTGTGTGTGTGTGTGTGTGTGAATTGACGCCTCGAAAACACTGAAACGTTTTCGTTGTCAGATTTGAAAAACAAAATATTTTCATCGTTTGTTATCGAACGCAGGGTCGTCCCTTATCAACAGGCAAGACAGACGGGCGCCTGGGAGGACAGTTTAAGTGGCACAAAATTCTGAAAGAGGAAAAAGGTAAATATTACAATCTACATTTTGAGGTAAAAAAATATTCTTCTGAGATCATGGTATACATTACAAAAATTAACTCAGAGAAACTGATTTTTCGGTCTCAAGCAATAAAATCAATTTCTGTTAATTTCTCGTAATTACCTCTCGTAATTTCTAGTTACACTGTTTTCTAGACGTGCGGTACTCAGTGTAAGCAGAGACGGTTAGTTGAATCCTATATATCTTTCTCCTTCAACGTCCTACCTTACTTTATTTTTAACAGATTCCATTCGTTATTTCAACAGTAGCCACGGATTAATTTCTACTTATCGTATTTCATATGTTATTTTGAAAGCATTCTTTAAATTATGATTAAATTCGATGTTACTGATTTTGTAATATTGTAATAATTCGTAATTTTCACTCACTGATCATGGTCTTCTATTTAACGATAACACAATCTGTCATTTCCTTTTAGTAATCGTATTGCAATTCGATTATTAAATTCTTTCATCTTATTTTTAACAACTAAAAATTTACTACATACTTTCATTAAATGAAGAAAAAACGGCTTCAATTATGGTAGCCTTAACACATCAGCGAAACTAAACACATGCCGATCTTTGCATCAGTAAGGAAAATAAGTCTATATAATTTATGCACAGAGGATAATTCATTTGATGTATAAAGTTAATAAGTTCAGATGCCTGGGTAACATGACAGATAATCAAGGGTCCATAAACTTGACAATACATGACAAGATGCAAAATAGGAAATAGTGCACATTATACTAACAGTGTACTATTGAGAAGCTAACTTATTAGTCGTATCACAAAATTAAAAATATATAATCAGACCAGTTGTAGTCAGATAGAATCACGCTGGACTTATCAGACCAGCTGTTACTTACGGAGGGGAAACACGGACATTAACATAAAAGGAACAAGAAACACTACGAAGGTTTGAAAGAAAGATTGTAAGACCTGGTTAAAGATGATAATGAATGGAGAATAAGAAGAAACCAGGAGACAGATTAGCTGTAGAAGCAAGAGGACATTGTGAGATTCATAAAGGCTCAAAGAATACAATGGCTAGGTCACCTAGAGCGGATGGATGATCACCGTGTACCAAAGAAAACCCTGAGGGCGCAAGCCTATAAAAGCAGAAAGAGGAGCCGACCTAGGATAAGATGGTTGGATGTGTTGGAAGATATAAAAGATGTGATGGTTACGCTGATATGGCAAAGCATAGGAACAATTGGAGAGGATTGGTATTGGAAGCCAGGGGTCAAGTTGGTCTGGAGGAGGAGGAGGAGGAGGAGGAGGAGGAGGAGGAGGAGGAGGAGGAGGAGGAGGAGGAGGAGGAGGAGGAGGAGGAGGAGGAGGAGGAGGAGGAGGAGGTAACCTTAAGAAGTTAAGATTGTAAATAAAGTTAAAGTTAAAACACGTCTGATACTAATTTCTAGGGCAGATACGGTGTAATATTTTTCCCTCTTTGTTAGTTGAACGGGCCAACGGTACGTCTATTACTCGTCTACAGTGGCAAAATACTTAGGGCCGGCTCTAATCGAATGGTATTGCACAATCCAGTAGTTTCAAAGAGTGGACTCACGAATGAGTTGCGAAACACTGCCAATAACTAAAAACCTAATAATAACCACTGTGTACACGAAACAAATACTGCAGCTGACGTTTGATGAAAGAGCTGATATTTATGTTTCAGCTGGAACGTTAATATTGCATTAATAGATAACATCGATATGTATTTCACGACATGTTTGTACATTAATATTATGACGATGTACGTTAATGTTTATTTTAATTCGTTACAATAATGATTTTCAGTACTGCTACACAACCTTATCATTATTAACCCATTTTAACTTCGGTTATTAGATTTCATTTGGATTCAATTTGTATGATTTTTTATTTCTTAGCCCCTACAATAAAAATGTTCTTCAAAGCCAAAACAGACACTCTTTGAATGAGCGAGACGAGTTCTCAGTTTTAACTCGGCCGTTTGGCATTTGTCTATCTGTGTTTTGTCACACGATAACTTTTGAATACGTTAACCGAGTTTCGTGAAACTTTCCACGCGTGGCCATCCTTTTACCCTACTGTTTTTGACATTGATCGTCCGCTTTCCCCCCCCTCAAATATTAGGCAAAAATGTTAGGGGTCAACGTAGTAAAAAAATCGCAAAACTCCATGTAGGGGGTATTAAAGATAAATTTAACAAAAATCTGAATATAATGCTTTTATCAAAATTTCAAAATTTTGGGACGTCAGAGCTCACAAAGTGGGTCGAAGTTTAAAGCTTACGTGGGTCAAACATTCTGTAAAGCTTAAGAAATTTCAAAATTTTACGACACCAGGTCCTTAAAAAGGGTTCAACAACTTTAAAAAGTTATAAACATCCATCCGGTGTCAGACCAAAAGGAGTCTTATCCGAAATCGAAACGTACCGTTTACTATAATTTTTTTTGCCTTTACGGATAAACCAAATACAAAATGTTAAGAAATTTGTAAAATTTTATGTGGGGGATCAAGTTATGACGAATTCTATTCATACCAGACTCCGTATTTTGAATAATTTGCCAGAATGAAAATATCTTGACATTCAATTATATTTAAAATCACATAATAATACGAGGGTCATCTCAAAAGTAAGTTTCCCTAGTTTTTCTTTCAAAGGGAAATGGCGCAAGCAGGCTGACGAAGGTTGGAGAACTTTTATTTGTGTGTAGTGGCAGTAGTGTCAAAACCTCATCCGTTGGGTGGCAACGTAACAACACGAAATTTACAATCATGGACGCGCTCCATTTACCAGCGTGTACGATTGCAAAGTGCGTAGTGTGATTGGATTTTTTGCTATAAAAAATAAATCCGCGGCTGAAATTCATCGTCACTTAGTTTCTGTGTACGGACCTGAGCCATTGTGTAAACATGACCATTCAAATGGTCCGCTGGTTGCTCCGACCATACACCGTTCATGAAAGGGAAGTCTTGTTGAGCAACAAAGTTCTGCTTCACGACACTGCTCGTTTTCGTTCGTCGCAAGTCACGCAGAATTTGTTGGACTCCTTTCGAAGGGAGATTTTCGACCGTCCCTCATGTTCACCCGATTTAGCTCCGAGTGCTGTCCATATTTTCCCCCTTCTCAAAAAACACCTGGGATGACAAGGTTTCTAAATGGATACGGAAGTAAAACCGACGGTTGAGCCTGGCTCCGAAATCTGGACACGCAGTGCAAAAAAGAAACTGAAAAACTGCTTGTACGCTATAGAAAGTGTATTGACAAGGCTGGAGATTATATTTAAAAATAAGTACATGTTTTTGAATAAAAGGATAGTTTTCTTTTTAATATTTACATGTTTTTTTTAATGTTTCCAAATCAGGGAAACTTACTTTTGAGATGACCCTCGTAAAACCATTGTGAGACGTGGATCATTCGTGGATGACATGGGTTCCAGAGGATGACATAGGAGGAAGAGGAGCAGGAGGAGGGGGAGGAGGAGGAGACACGTTCATTGTGTGTGTGAGTGTGTGTGCGCGCGCGCGTGCGTGTGTGTTACTACCGTGATAAAATGTGTCGCTCACTGACGCGCGCGCGCTCCCACGGAACAGAACAGTTTGCCGTTGGTGTGTGTGTTTCGTAGTATTTAAATGGTATCCCCGGAATGCTATTAACATGATTAAGATTGGTGAAACTTCACCGTGAGCCTACGGCGGTATAATTAGCGGACGAAATTACTATCTTGACTATGTAGACCGAGCATGCTTCTGCCGGAATGTTACAACCTCCGCTGGAGCCCTAAGATGTTAATGTAATGAAGCAAACGATTGTAACATGTGTTTCATACATATTGAACATTTTTTCAGCACATGGGAAATGGGAAATTTGTATGCGTGCGTGTGTGTGTGTGTGTGTGTGTGTGTGTGTGCGTGTGTGTTATAGTACATAGCAAATAATTAATTACGTCTGCAATGTATTTTTTTAAATTTTTTACCACTATATAACAAAATATACTACGTATAATAATAATAACAATAACACTTGATCACAGACATAATTAGAAAAAGACGAATTACTTTCTACGGAGTTTTTAAACTATTTCAGAAAGCTCAAAATGCCCAATACGAGGTTCAAAGAAACAGAAATAGACATAGAAGAGCTCCAAATTACTCAAGAAGACATTGAAGAACGCTTACCACTAAAAAAAAATTAAAAAATGCCCAAGGGTTTCACCAAAAACCCAAGAAGAGGACAGGTAAACTGCCGAAAGGCGGGAGAGACGTCATTCAAGAATGAAGGAGATGTGGGAAGGAGGAGGAAGAGGAGAGAGAGGAGAAGGGAGGAACTAGTTGAACCAAACGTAATCAACAGTGGCTCATACGAATAAAGAATAATAACACTTACAGAAGTATTTTATTATTTGATAATGTAATTATATAACATACAAATACTGCAAGAAACTCAAAACGCCAAGAGTTACTTACAAAGAAAAAACGAATACCTACATAAGTTTTGACACACTGAACTATTGAGTAGTAAGTCTCGTACGGAGTTACAGCGGAGTTACTATTGAGTAGTAAGTCTCGTACGGAGTTACAGCGGAGTTACTATTGAGTAGTAAGTCTCGTACGGAGTTACAGCGGAGTTACTATTGAGTAGTAAGTCTCGTACGGAGTTACAGCGGAGTTACTATTGAGTAGTAAGTCTCGTACGGAGTTACAGCATGAGTATACTTTATTATACTGTTAGGCCGTACAGAACATTCTACATGGTTCGCGGCTGTCCCAGCAGAGCCCATGTGTGCGTACATATTGCGGCTACTTTGAGATGAAAGACAATTACGTGACACTTATCACCGAGGCTGTTCCAGACTACACCAGTCCGCGCGCACTGTGTTCAAGGCCGCAAGCAATTACGCTCTAGTGTTTTCTAGCGGTGTTGACGCGTATTATGGATTATTTTGGAACACTTGTGTTATCTATTTAAACGACAACTTAGTTTCAGTTTCAGTGGCGGTTTATTCCGGCAAGGTTCGAAGTATTGTGGCGAAGTGTTATGTGTTTTATAATTGTGCGGGACTCTATTAGTTGATATTATTATTACATGTAGAAAATTTTAATTTTATTTGATGTAAGAGATAACTTGTTGATTACAAACTGTTTAATTCTGATAAGTAAAGCTGGTTTTAGTCACTTCATTGGTGTCTTTTATTCTGTTTTCCATTGTACCATAAGACGATCAAGGAGTCCATCGTAACAATTCAGAAGATCATAAAGAAATAACTGTATGAAATTTTAGATTTGGTATATAATGTTAGTTTCAAACAACGAGAATATTAAAAGAAAAATGTAGCTACCAACTAAGTTTATTAACAAACCCGTGTATTACTGAATGTGGTTATTAAACAACAGATTTCGTACCGTAGTAATAATTCAACTTAACCCCACTAAAAGAAACTCTAAGTAGTAAAGAGGTGGGGGAAATGGAGGGATATTTTATGCTTCTTCGAAGGACATTTTGAGACAAACGGTCTGGCAACACTGACGAACATGCCTCGTAAATACTACCGATTTACCCAAGTACAACCAGGCAGAAGACAGGTTAAGCTGTTAGCTTGATCCGCTCGATGTACAAGGAAGGTATACGACCACATAACGTTACAGCCCTCATTCATATTTCGGGATGTCATTCATGTTCTCATTCCCATAGGGCGAGTCGATACGCAAACTGAAAAACGCACCTTGATTTTACGTGTGCTGGCCTGAAATCTAGATTACCCAAGCGTCAAACCCGCGGGTTTAATCTCTAATTCAAATTCTCTTTTGTGAATAACTCTTTATTTCTTGCAGGATTTCTATATAATATGTGTGTGTGTGTGTGTGTTTTAAAATAATAAATATTTCTGCAGGTATAAAACAAAGGTTTTTAAAAATATATAAACACTTGATACGATTCACATATTTTAGTTAACTTTGACAGCTGTTTCCACTTCTTAAGCCATTGTCAAAGAGATGAATGAAAACCTAAACAGAGGATATAAGGGTGGTGGTAGACATCTGTTTAGGGCGTGTATTGGAACACGTGTGAGGTGTGAAGATGGAGAGGGGGTTGCAGGAGCTAAGAGAAGGTCAAGTGTCTGTAAAAACTAAATACAATCTGAATACAAAATATAAAATTAACTAAACTAAATATAATCTGAATGTCTGAAAAAATACAATCTGAAAAAAATAAACTTAATAACATAAATTTAGTTTAGTTAATTTTATATTTTGCATTCAGATTATATTTAGTTTTTACAGACACCTGACCTTCCCTTATCTCCTGCAACCCCAACCCCCTCTCCACCCTCACACCTCATACATGTTCCAATACACGCGCTAAACACATGTCCACCACCACCCTTACATCCTCTGTTTAGGTTTTCATTCATCTCTATGAGAATGGCTTAAGAAATCGAAACAGCCGTCAGAGTTAAATAAAATTTGTGACACGTACCAAGTGTTTATATATTTCTAAAAACCTTTGTATTAATATGTTTCACCAAGTGCCCAACGAGTCATCAATTAATATTCTGAAGGTATATTTTGTTGAATAATTACCGTTGTATTTTTACCTGTCGCACTCACAGAATAGATCTGTATCACACAGAGGTTTCTTTATGAGTTAATGGATAACCTATTTCTTTCGATTACAATATAAATTAACGGTAGATTTTATTTCGATTAAAATTTATAACTGTTGTAATGTTTGTTTATGTAATCAGATGTTTTGAGTGTTATATTAAAATATTTAATGTTTATATTTTCTTAATTAAAAAAAAATTATAATTTTAAATTGGTATTTAGGAAAATCCCAATATTTACAATCACACTAATAATAATATGCTAATTAAAGAGCAAATTCTAATAAAAACGAAGACGATTTTTATTAAAAATTATAAACGTATTAAAATAATGAAAATATAAACAATAAATATTTTAATACAACTATCAAAACATCTGACTACGTACACAAATGTCACAACTCTGTAAAAAATTTAAATAGAAGTTCAATTGACTATTCGTTGTTTTATATTGTAATGGAAATAAATTGATTATTCGTTAATCATAAAGAACCCTCTGATGATACAGATCTATTACACGAAACGTGCGTCAGGTAAAAATACAAGGCCGGCGTCAACATAGCTGGAAACTTTATTTGTCGAGCTGTTAGGCCGCGGTCTACTGTTTGGGTGGACAGACGTTTCGGCCGTACCACCGGAGGCCATCTTCAGTGTGGTAAACAGTTGGCACGGTGTCCGCCAATTCACCCCACTGATAAGGTAAAGTCTATGTATTTTTACCTAAGAAGGCCCACTTATATTAACTTTGATACCAGCACGATTTAAGCATGACCGGATTAAGGCTATGACGGCCCGGGGCTATTTAAGAGCAGGGGCCCAAGTATGAAATTTTCGAGTTTTGCACAATACTTTACTTTATTCAGACGATCATTTAATAAATATAATAAACAAAATATTGTTGTTAAACCGTATTTTTACTTACACATATTGTATATTTTATACCGATTAAATAGATGCTGAAACCGTTATTTTATTTCGCAGATATTTTACAATAATCAACAGCACAACAAAAATTAATTATTGAATTTCAAAGGGACGTATATTTTTCTCGAGCCTTCTCCAAAAACCATCAAAAAACAATTGTGATAGCTTTTACCATGACCTTATGTACCTAAACCTGTCCCCAAGTTTCATTTAAATCCGTGATCCGCACTTCAGGTACGCGCCTTGTCAGTGCGGTTTTTAATATTTCGCTTGCTCGGAAAATTTTATTTATTCGTTCGAAAATGAGATGAGAATTTTTAAATGGTCGGGCCTGCCCCCCCCCCCCACAAGCGGGGCCCCGGCCTTTAGCCCCCAAGCCCCCCTTTATCCGGCACCGGATCTAAGTTGGAAAGCAGCATCAACTAATCAGTATCCAGCCAATAAGATAGCACTTGATCTGTCTACGGTCTAACAGCCCCGCAAATAATGTTTCCAGCAATGATAATTATTTAACAAAATATACGTGCAGAAGTATTTATTATTTGAAAACATATATAATCTCTAATTGTAAAAAGATTCTTCTTAATCAATATTCAATATTCGATAAAATTCACATCAGTATTTGATATTCAATCGATAAATTGTTTTGATTACTACAGTACTGTACTCTGAATGTTTATCAAGTAGAATTTCCTAACACAGGAAACCCTAAAACAGAGGTACAAACATCGAGTATTTACTCACAAAGTGAAAACATCATAAATTGATCTCAAATGTTATTGGATATCTGTCGTTTATTATTGGGTAGAAATTTAGTGATTTACGGGGGTAATGAAATGCGTGGAGAGCGGTGGCAACCGTTTGATGCTGTGTAACCTTATTTGCATACACACACAGTCCTGCTCCCTTTGACCCTACACAAACGCTTTGACGTACTAACCGTATACGGTGAATTAAATTTTTCTTATCCACGTGCGAATCGATACTGTTGGCTGGAAAATTCACTGCGCGAAATTAACTTTACGGCGACAGAAAATGTAAAGACGTAATATTTACCAAAATGTTATAGCAGATATGTCGCAAAAGCGCTACAAAAGTGGAAAAGGAAGTGTAAAGCAATGAGAGCAGATTTTGGAGGAGGGTGTTTGCACAGTCTGCAGATTGCGGACGACCAGGTGATTATTACGAATGAAAAGGAAATTACGACTAAAGTACGAATGACATTATACGGCTTGGAAATTACGAAAGGAGTACAAAAAGTGGAGCGTAGAGATAAACACACAAAAAAAACATATTTGTCTATTGCATTGGAGTTGATACATCTTTGGTTAATGAGTTTAGACATGAGTTTGGATAATGAAGACATACAGCCACGTGGGGAATACACATACTTAGGAGTCATTTTTACCATCATGTCACTGGTAATGACGATAGAGAGATTACAAGAAGGATACTTCAGGTCGGATACCTCAAAGGAGCAGAGGAAGTACGAATGTGCAACACGACAAAAGAAGTGAATGGAAAGCCAACTATGGGCGTCGAGAAAAGACCCTTGTTTATTCCTGAGTTAATGGAACCGCCCGGGAGAAACGTTGCTGAAGATGAAGTTACGCGAGAGGTTGTTGACGAGAACCAATGAGACTTGGACCAGCTAATGGCGTATAGGTCATCAGTACATGACGCAACGGGAGTGATTCCCGCAAAACTAGTGGTTGAGCGGAAGATTCATATTCTCGGGAACTGGATGTTCGTATTACACGAGACTGAATTCGGAGAGCCGAGGACTTATCTTTCGCAAGTAGACCAGCTATGTTGATCGCCTGGCCAAGTAGGCCTATTACTTCAGAGATGGTTTGCCAGTTCGGGACAACAGGCTTAAGGAGGGGGAAGTGATACGCCAACACAGAACGTTCTACATGTTTCTCAGCTATCGCAGCAGATAGTTTGTAATGTTTGTGTGCGTATGTGACACTTAAAATGCGTCAACAAATGAGGCTATTCCAGACCATACCGGTCGGCGCACTGTGCTCGAGGCCACAATCAATTAGGCTCTAGTGTTTCCGAGTAGTGTTGACGCGAATTATGGATTATTCTGAAACACTTGTGCTGTCTATTTAAACGACAGTTGCCGCTTAGAGGTCAGTTTAAGTTGCGATTTATTGAAGTGAGTTTCGAACTATTGTGGCGAAGGTATTATTGTGTTATAATTGTGCGGAACTCTACTAGTTTACATTATTATTGCGTGTGGACAGATTTTGTCGGATTATTGTACAAATTGATTATAAACTGTATTTGTGATAAATTAAAGTGGATATTAATGCCGTGATTGGTGTCTTGTATTTTGTTTTCCACTATACCACACGACGATCAGTTAGACCGTCGTAACAATATTTATGATGCAGTGGTTAAAAGCAACTTACTGTGGAACAGAAGTACGGCATGTCAAAGAACAAAGCAAAAGAAATTAGAGGCAGTGGATACGGATGTGCTCCGGAGATCCCTAAGAATTTCTAGACGGGACAGAATTTCAAAACAAGAAATTATAAGAAAGAAGCAAGATAGAGGGAATTTAGTTGCAAGTAACTGGATACTGACAGGTACCAGTAGGTTTGGATGAGAGACTTCCAAAGAAGTGATGCAGTACGTTCCTCTCTGTGGTCTGAAGCTGGGAAGACAGAGAAAATCCTGAAAAGACGGCATATTTAGCATGCTTTAGTGTAATTCTGTCCTTCGGAGTGGTAAAATAACCCACAAAACCCCCCCCAAAAAAGATTTACATTAATCTTGGACACTATAGCCGCCACCGTTCTGAAACTTGGAAAATACATTTTAAAAAATCCCGAAGAGTCCAACCAGTGGAAACGGACTTATGCAGAAGATTCTAAATGGACTTCTAGTGAAGATTCCAAATGGACTTCTTGTTGGATGTCCATGGTCCAGTGCATTAAAAACAACAATCTTGTTGAGGAAGCAACTTCTTGTTGAGAAATACAAAAAACTATAAATACAAAACGCCTCGTATAGTACTGCACCTTGTACTGGCCACGTGCAACGGATTGGTGGCCCAAGAAGTTGTTAAACTAAAGACGACGGAAACGGGGTAGACTCAGAAAACGTGGACGGAAGACATATACGATGAAATGGAGAACAAAGTTTTGCAACTTGGTGGCTGGAACAACGGAAGCCTCTGGGATGCGAGAGACGGCTGCATACAGCACTCAATCATAGGTGGGTGGATCTATAACATTATCATCATCATTCTAAAGCTTTCACGGCCGGTGTCAGTTATATTAGAAGTATGTACCGGGCTGTTCGGCCGTGGTCCAGGGTTTACATTCAAACGAAACGTTTCAGCAGCACCACTGGCTGCCATCTTCATGGAATTCGAGTCTACGTGAACGTGGGGTGCCAAACGCCAGCCCGGTAAATACTTCTAATACAATTATCATCATCATTTCCAGTCCACGATACAGGTCACTGACCTCATCCGTGTTAATAAGCTTATGGCCATCTGGCCATCTTTTCTACGGCCTCCTCACAAGTCGTCTGCCTATCAGTCGGTAAACTGGCGATGAACTTGGGGAAGCATGCTACCCATATGCTCTCGCCAGTTGTTTCGGTACGCTATTGTAATCTTAATCGTACCATATATTTCTATCAGAAGGGTTAGGTCGGACAATCACCATCGTTATAATTTATCACACAACGTTTCGACCAGTAAACAATCTGTGGCCGTCTTCAGGTGCAACTTGAACTAGTACACTAGATCAAGCCTACTCGAGATTCGTTCACTAACAAGCGTGAACCCACCACCTACAAAGTTAAACAGAACTATACAAAAACTATGTAAAAAGAACCGCTACTTGCCCTCTAAGTCCGCTGGACAGAATCGGCAAGCATCACCGCACTGACACAAGTTTATTTCAAATGTGGTGCGAAACGAAGGACTGTACCCTAGGTAGAAAAACAAGAAAGGAGACCCGTCTAAAGTTTTACAGAGGCATATGAGTCCTAACTATGTTATGCCTGAGAATTGGGTAATGATAAAAAGAGATATGAACAGGATTCAAGCTTACGAGAACTGGGTAATGATAAAAAGAGATATGAACAGGATTCAAGCTTACGAGACGAGGTTTCTGTGTTCTGCGAAGAGATGCACACGAACAAATAGAATTCGTACGAGGGTATACACCGGGAATTAAAATATTCCCTCACTGAGTGAAAAAAGTCGGGTAATATCAGAGTCAATGGTTGCGTTATGCAGACCGCCCGAATGACGGCTGGCAGGTTCCCCAGGAGAGTGCTCTTTCATACAAACCCAAAGGGAAACTGTCTCCCGCAAGGCGGAGGAAGAGATGGCTTGCCTCTGCTGACCGGAACATTACATTATAACATAAATAATCTAAGAGTTTACGAGAAAATTTCGCTACAGTCCACAATATTCTATCTGAATTTGTTTGTCAGCGGCGCCATAATTTGAACTCACCCGTATTAAATCCGATTTGGACGATGAAAACGAGAACATTCAGGTTAGCATCCTTGTTAATAATGGTCAGCTGAAATGGTTACTCGGGTCACACTTCACATTTCTTATTTTCGTAAAGCTGAGGTATATCTGTCTGCAATCGCTGACATCGACTATGCCGTCGCTGGTGTCACCGCTACGTGGAAAGGTTCCTGTCGAGGCCATACAGGTGGGAGTCATTTCTATCAATTTCTTACCGACGCGCAATACACTAGGCACATCGCACAACACGAAAGTACAGTTCTATCTTTAAATTTTCTGTCTTCGTCCCATATGCTAGTGGAAGAAGATTTCCAGCTCTGTGTCTGGAGGCTAGTCGAGATCAAGAAGGAAACGACACTCCAGGCAGGACATCGGTTCGGAACTCTGGATCATGGAGTACATTTCTCATACGAAGCGTCCACGTATTTATGAAGTTTTATGTACACTGATTAGTTCACTGTATACGCAGACTCACGGTAAGAATAAATTTAATTTTCATTATATTGAAGATCATAAAGAGAACTATAAAATATTAAATTTTATAACAATGTGGGTACGCGCGCGCGCGTGTGTTTAATAATCGTAATAGCTACAATATTCTTGTTATTTAAACATTAATAATAATATTTTATATTTCAAATTTATTTTTATTTTAAAAATATAAATTATTATTTATTATAAATGTGTGTGTATGTGTGAACTTCGTACACTTCCCTCGAAATATTAAATTTCATTAATTTCCATTAAACCTATTTTCAAGAGGTATTACTCAAACAACAGTATTTTGGACAACAAGTTCTATGATGATGGCTGAAAGGGTTGGAAAAGGTTTGACCAAACGGCTGTTGAAATATGAAAAGTTTAGGGATTTTGAACAGAGTGTTATTAACAGGATTGTCTGACTACAGAATATGGCCACGCACTAATTCCTGGATCGAGGTCAAGGAGTACATTAGTTAACATTAGAATTTATCTTTACAAAATCCTCATATACATTAGTTTAGTGAACACTCGGTACTCAGATTACAATTAAGATTTACAGTCTCAAAATAACGGGCTATGCTACAATACGGTACGTACAACTTATCTAACGAGTGTGTAGCAGTATCCATGACGTCATTGCGACGTGTTTGCATGTGCTAATTTTTTTAGCGCCCACACGATTATGGTATGCGCACAACCATTTCATTATGTTTTACAGCTGTCGATTAGTATGTGTTTGCACAAGGTAATCGCTGTTGCGTGCTGCAAAACGAAATATTTTTTCTCGTAACCTTTTTTATTTACTTTTTTTCATTAGCGTGTTTGCTTTAAGTAATCTCCGTTTCGAATCTCCCACTTCCTGGTACGTTCCGTCTGTGTGTTGACTTACTGACTTCCTAGCTGAAGTATTCGATATTTCCTTATTTTCCTAGAAAAAAACCTTATCAACTGTTTGAAATAGCACTATAGTAGCCTTCAAAATCATTACAATAATTGGACATTTGCGGGCGGGCGCGGGAACGGAAAATATATATGTTCGGTAGATACGTTACTAGCATCTACTGAACGTAAATATGAAAAAAAGATGTTGGTAGCCTCGAGAAATGATAGACAGAACAGTACGGAAAATAATATATACCTTTTTGTGTGGTGCAAGCATGGCTCGCAAAGGCACCGGATTACAGACCGAGAAGAAAGACAAGGAAATACACACCCGAACGTTTATGACACGTGGCTTTAGAAACTAAACTTTAAAACGTCAAAGTACCATAAATATTTCTTGACTCGAACCTAGCGAAAATTTCATTTATTGTGTACCTTAAAAGTGGAACTCGTACTTGGTCAATCCACTGTCAACAGGATTTGAGAACAGAACGAAGTCTACAACACTGCAACAGTTTGAATGGAGTTAATCGACAGTGGCGTACGCAGAAATCAATCGTGGGGGGGGGGGGGGCTGAACCTTAGCAATCCATATATTAGCCTACTCTACTACAACTCATAGTATAAGATAGAGTACATATGCCAGTTAATTGTTACAATTTATTAGTAGGCGTATTATTTTCAGTACGTTTCACATTTTCTTTATAAAAATACATTATTCGTGATTGGGGGACTTATCCAAAAATTTAAAAAAAATTATCCAAAAATTTCCTATAAATGTAAAGTGTTTTTAAAGTAAGTTTTTCATTATTAAAGCAGCATTATTCAAGATATGAAATTAGGAACATTATTAAAATTATCGTTTTATTTATCGACTGATATCTACAAAAAAGCGCTGAATTTAATTTAAGCATTAAATAATATTTTTATGAAAAAGGTTTATGTACTTATTCAAGTTTTATAAAAATATTATTTAATACTTAAGTAAAAATTTACAGGCATTGCACAAATGCAATGCACAGAGAAGGGGATTGAAAATGCTTCAATAAATCTAAAAAATATATATATTTATGTTCATTCACTAATCAATGAATTCATTCTTCATTTACCAATGTACAGATTATAAGTTAAATATAGTCGCATTCATAAGCGGAGTTTTATATGTGTACTACGTTATTGACAACAAAGAAGTAGTTTCTACGGAAACTCACCGGTTCCCATTTTCGATCACGCACCAGCGATCGGCCGCAAATGTGCGACACGTCCTTATAAACATTTTCAATGTTAAAATTCACTGGCGCCGTCAAATGAGAGCGAGAGAGAGAAAGAAAACAGGTATCTTTTTTTTTTTTTTTTTTTTTTTTTTTTTTTTTTTTTTTTTTTTTTTTTTTTTAATGCAGTTTTACAATCTACTCATTTTACAGAGTAATAAGTAAAAGTGGAGTATACGTCGTCACTTGAGGTGGGAACCATCCAGCGATGATTACCACGTTCACCGGGTCAGGTCATCTGGCCACTGTCTCTTCAGCCTTCTTACATCCAGTGATGGATTGAGGAGCTCGTTGATCAGGTTATTGCTGTGTCCTATGTTGCGGTTCCTGTACTTAGCGGCGTGCATCTTGATGACATCAGAAATGTATGGAATGTTGAGGTCTTGTGAAGAGTATAATTAGAGATGAACCAGGGAGCATTCGTTATGCAACGCAAGATTTTTGACTGAACTGTCTGCAGAATCTTTGTGTTGGAAGGTTTAGAGCAGCCCCACAATTCTATACCGTAAGTCCAGATTGGTCTGAGCACAGCTTTATATATGATGACTTTGTTTGCGAGAGATAGCTGAGATTTTCTACCTATGAGCCAGTACATTTGCCTAGCTTTTAAGTTGAGTTGTTGTTTCTTAGCCCGACTGTGGGCTTTCCATGTTAATTTGTCGTCCAAATGCAGCCCCAGGTATTTAACTTCTGATTTTATAGGTATGGGGGCATCGTTTATGGTGACTTGTGGACAAGAGCTACGTTTCATGGTGAAGGTTATTTGAGTGGATTTTGCAGAATTAACTCGGATCCTCCACCGCTGGAACCAATCTTGCAGGAGGTAAAGATGGCTTTGCAGTTTCTCAGAGGCTCGTTCCGGGTTGGGATCTACTGCGAGGATAGCGGTATCATCAGCGAAGGTGGCGGTGGTAGTGTAGTCTGTCACAGGTAGGTCGGCAGTAAATATAAGATATAAGTATGGCCCCAGAACGCTGCCCTGAGGCACTCCCGACTTTATAGGAGAGATTACTGACACAGTGTCTTCGATTTTGATTTGGAAGTGTCTATCTTGCACATATGATTTCAACAGTAAATATAGTTGATCAGCAAGTTATTTCTTCAGCTTGTACAGAAGGCCCTCATGCCAGACTTTATCAAAAGCCTGCT
Organism: Magicicada septendecula; assembly: GCA_034769895.1. Lineage (NCBI taxonomy): Eukaryota > Metazoa > Arthropoda > Insecta > Hemiptera > Cicadidae > Magicicada > Magicicada septendecula. The sequence continues at coordinate 395,176,750 of CM068373.1, read as the reverse complement.
GAATATCCAGGAAGACAGCTGCGCACATCGTCTTCTTTTCCAGGCTATCCCTAATTTTGTTCACTATTCTGTGGCATTGCTGCACTGTAGAATGTTTTTCTCTGAACCCAAATTGGTGTTCAGGGATCAGGTACCTAAAGGGCACTATTTGTTTTAGTCTGGTGAGGAGAAGTCGTTCAAATATTTTTGACAAGAGTGGAAGAAGGCTTATTGGCCTGTAAGATGTAGGGTCAGTAGGGGGTTTGCCAGATTTTGCGACCATGATAATTTGGGCAAATTTCCATTGGATTGGAAAGTAGCACAGTCTGAGCATACTGTTGTAAATAGTTGTAAGTAGTACTAACGCTTTTTGGGGAAGATGTTTCAGAACTTCTCCAACTATTAAATCGTACCCGGGGGCTTTATGTGTCTTGGAATGTTTTATCTCCCTGAGAACTTCAGAGAAGGCAAACGCTTTGATTGGAGGAGATAATTGGCAGGGAGCATCAAGGTAAGTTAGAATTTCTGAGTCATCAATTGCTGATGAGGTTGGGGTGAAAACCTGGGAAAGGTGATCTGCGAACACATTCACCTTATCTTCATTTGTTCGAGCCCAACTACCGTCAGGTTTACGAATGGGGGATACTGGGATTACCGGGCGTTTGATTTTTTTTGTCGCCTTCCATATTGAATGATCATGGGGTGTTAAACGTGTTACGTAGTGTTCAAACGATGCGTTTCGGGCCTCTTGCGTAGCTGCGCGAATTCTATGGGTGAGCCTATTGAGAATTGTTTTATACTGGGGGTTTCTCGTTCGTTGCCACTTACCGCGAGCTTGTCGTTTTTCTTGAATAAGTTGTTTGATGTGCAGAGGTATATTATGATAATCAGGTAAAACTTTTCTTCTTTCCGGTGTAGCTTGCCATGCAGCATCCTGTAGTAGTTTAGTAAAGTATTGAACGGCTTCTTCAATGTCTCTGGAATCCGCAATGCGAAAGTTAGAGTTGATATTCTCATTGATAATGTGTTCAAATAAATCCCAGTTAGTCTGCTTAGTGCATAAAACAGGTGGAGTTTCCCTCCAGATTACATTAGTGCTTAATGTAATTATAATGGTGCTATGATCAGAACTTAAGTCGAGATTTGGTTCGATTTTGGTATATAACTGCGAGATTCCTTTTGTTATCGCAAAATCAAGAAGATCTGGAATTTTATTTAAGTCTGTGGGCCAGTACGTAGGTTCTCCTGTTGATAAGTAGCTGAGATGAAGATGGTGTATAGCTGCCAGTAGATTTCGACCCTTTGGTGTGATAAGCCTTGAGCCCCAGGCAGTATGCTTCGCATTCCAGTCCCCCGCTACAAGAAAGTGTGGTCCCAGAGTGGCGAAAAACTCTAGATATTCGTCTGTTGATATGGAATGGCGTGGTGGGCTGTATGTAGCTGCTAAGGTCAAGGGCCATGGAAGGGCGAGAACTTTAATGATAGCACTTTGGATTTTTGCAGTGACATGTGGCTCCATTACATAATGATGAAGAGTGTTTCGTATGATGACAGCTGAACCTGCGTGAGCTGAACCGTCAGGGTGGTTAGCATAGAATATGTTATAATAAGGTATTTTGAAGACTGTTCGATCCGTTGAGTGGGTTTCTGAAATTAGGAGGATGTCAATTTTATTGATATTCAGGAAGAGGATAATTTCTTGTATGCGGCCGGAAAGCCCATTCGAATTCCAGACAGCTATTCTGAGTGCCGGGGTCATTGCTGAGGTATTCTATTTATGACTGTAGATAACATGTTGAGGATAATGCTGTTTTGATTAATGAGTTGAGCGAACATAGTTTTGAACTCACTTAGGAAAATTGCCAGTTGGTCCATTACTTCCCTGTTAGTGGGGTTTGCGTGGCTGTTGCTAGTAATTTGTGTCTTTCTACTTCCGCCCGTGATTTGAGCATATGTAGAAGTTGTATTTCGCGGTGGTGGTAGAGGGGATGGAGAATTATGAATCACATTAGATTGTGTCTGTGGAGTAGCACTACTTAGCAGTTGTGGATTGCCCCTAAGTTTAGATCTTATCAGGTCTTGGTAGACAGAACACCCTTTATAATTGGCTGGGTGACTCCCATCGCATAGTGCACAGGTAGCAGGGGTATCCCTAGGTTTCTTGCACGTTTTAGTGTCATGAGATTTTCCACACTTTACGCAGATAAATGATTTTCTGCAGTAAGTTTTGGAGTGGCCATATTCCTGACATCGTGTGCATTGGATTATTGCCTTTTTGACTCTTGGCGGTTCAACTTTAATTTTTGTATTTTGTAGATATTCCAATTTATATATTTCCTTATTGTTATCTTGGGGCTCGAGGTCTACAAAAAATAGAGGCAGTGGATCCTTGGATTTCCTGTGTCTCGCGTTTATGATATTCCGAATTTTGTGGCCATATTTAGCTAGCTCGTCTTTAATTTCTTCTAGTGGCACTGAATAGTGAAGATCTCTTATGACAACACGGTAGGCTCTCTCATGTTTCAGCTGGTAGGTGTGATGGACTATATTTTTTTCACAGAGTAGTCTAATTAATTTTCTGTAAGTGTCAACGGTGTGGGGGTGAATTTTAACTGTGTTGTTTGAGAGAGCTTTGCTGTGGTATGTTTCGTCTTCTGCAGCCGATGCCAGAAAGTCTGTCATTGCTTTATAGTTCGTAACACCGTATATATAGATTGGCGGAGGCTTTGGTGTTTTCGGTTGATTGTTTTTATTAACGTTATTTGAGTTGCCAGAATCGTCATGATTAAGAGACGTATCTATGTTGGACAAGGGATCGAATCTATTTGCTGTTTAAGGTAAGTAAATGCTTTTAGTTGAAGTAGCAGATCGTTTCCTTTTTTTAGAGGGGCGTTTAACTTGCTGCCAAGGTACGCAAGATTCATTTGCAGTTTCAGTTTCATTAGGTTCAGAGTAGGAAAAGTCTTCACTTAATGAATCATAATCTATGTCCTCTTGGGAGTTCTGTGTGATGTTGGTAGGACAGCTGAATGGAGGTATTGCTTGGGCCATATTGGTATTAGTGTTCGTTAATATTTGCGATGACATTTGGTTCGGGAGTTGATTGCAGACAGTAGGTGCCGGCATATTTGAGAAAGGACAACTAGTTTGTTGTTGATATAGCTGCTGCATTTGTGACTGAAAGTGAGGTTGCGAATTACCTCTAAGATGAGTATTTTGTTGTTGATGCTCATAACTAGGGTTATAGTGCTGGCTACTTACATAGAAGTTTGGATTGTACGGAGTCTGAATATGTTGCTGATAAAGTCCATCGCTATTTGTTTGCATATTTACCTTATCTTGTAGCTGAGTGGATGCGATGTAGAACCAGTCCGAACCGGGTCACAAGCCAGATAACAGTCAAATGCACTTGGCCGATAACCTGAGCCGCCAAGCACGACCGAGATAAATTGTAACCAACAATAATTATTAAAGTTTTAAGTACTCACTGAAAGCCCTTTTAGAACTTTGAACACAAAATAATATTATATCTGCACTGATTACTTAGCACAAGTCACTAACAAGAGATAAACTATATTTAAACATAACATAACATAACAATACTCGATAACAGCGCACAACAACCGTCTACACGGTTCCACGGCTAAACCGCGACTGGAGGTATCTTACTGAACATTACACTCAGCGTAATACACCGCTCAATGAACTATAAACTATAACTGAAGTAATAACTGTTATTATAAACTACTTATTTTGTTAGTATTTATGCCCCCGTCCAAATCGACCGAAATATACAATTTTGTAATTTTAAACGAGAGACTAAGTAAATTAAGGAAGTGCATATTACATTTTTGCGGTTGGGGGGAATGAGCCCCCTGAGCCTTCCTCTGAGTACGCCACTGTTAATCGATAATGATGTTTGCTAAAGCTAAGTATGCTTCTAAACACCTGTCAAACCAAATTAATTAACTCTGCCTTTGAGCCATTAACACAGTATGCTCTGCATTACACAACTCTTTCTCCGTAAAATTGTGTCTCTCCTCGATCTCAAACCCTTCAGCACCTTCACGTCCCACCTGACTTCCTCAGTGTCACACAGAATAACACGAGTATAAAAACTAACGATATTAGAAGATTCGTATCCAATTCCTTAAGCTTTCACGACCGGCGTCAACATTGTTAGAATAATACGAGTTATTACTATCAGTTAGTTATTACTAATAAAAAGTCGTAGTTATTACTACCCGGGCTGTTCGCCTGTGGTCGACTGTTATTGTGGACTGACGTTTCAGCTTCACCATCAGAACCAATCTTCAGTGTCAGAAAACGTTTGGCGAAGTGTCCGTCAATTCACCCCAGTACTGAGGTAGGCCTACATACCAACACCTGTCTTTCTCAGTACTGGGGCGAATTGGCGGACGCCTTGCCAAACATTTTCTGACACTGAAGATTGGTTCTGATGGTGGGACCGAAACGTCTCTCCACAATACAACTGACCACGGCCTGACATCCCGAGTAGTTATAACAATAATTTTAACTATTAGAAGAGCTTAAAGATAAACATTTTGTACAAAACAAGATAGTAGTCGGATAGTAAAAATCGGCCATCGGAACAGCCAAAGTGTGAGAAGGAGTTCCCTGTCTGGTATATATAATGTGTTAGTTAAATATATATTAAAATGTAGGGTATGGAAAAATATTGGTCAAAAGTACAACAAAAAGCTGTAAAATTATTTTCACATGTTTAACATAGTTCGCAACAACATTTGACCACAGTACGCTTCATGACTTTGGCATGACTTCGGTACGTGACGCTAAGCTTAGGTGGAAAGAACATGTACCGAAAACACGTGAAGAACTTAGAATAAAACGGTGACTACAGGGGAAAAGTGATGGCTACTTGAAGACACTGTGAGCTGTCGTTGCATAATAAACTTTTTTTTTTGTATCGGCCATCTAAGGACCACATGTCAATTACAATTCTTTATTCTTTGTTCTTTTCTTCATAATAAACTTTATTTATTTAGGTATTTTATTCGTTTTTTTCAGCTGCGAACGCTAATACAATAGTAACTCTTTTTTAAATATACAAACAGGTTTATTACACAGCATTTGTGTATACGTTTGAAATGTGAAATACAGGAAAATCAATTCAGTCAATATGTATCTTGTACACAACGTTTCAATAACGCGTATTTTTATTGTGTTATTACCGTTTACTTCCCGTATGGAGTTGCTAGTCTCCCATCAGGCGCCTCTCCAGGTGTCGGAAAGGAGAATGCTCACCAGATATGGTGGGTACCGAGGAAATAAAATACCCGGGGGGGGGGGACGAAACTAGCAACTGCTGCCTTGTAGTTGGATATGGGTTTATCAGAGGCTAAAGGAAGTAAACCGTGATTTAAAATTGGACCTGAAGTCCTCCAGACTGAGAGTTGATGAAAATTAAATATCTTTAACAAAGTAAAGCATACAAATCCGCTGTCGTTGTAATGTCGTTGATGTACATTTAGAAATAAACCTGGTTGAAATACCGCCGCTATCAAAACTATATTGAATTCCACCGTTGGTTCTCAAACGTTCAGCATTTGTTATCAATGAGCCGTTGCCTGTCTTTCTCTACCGTCTCGGTGTATTTATTCTTAAAATAGAATCGTGAATCAAAATGATCAATACTGAACGTGACATTCAGCTGCTATTAACTGTTGGAAATCACAACGAACGATTTCAAACGTCTTTGGTAAATATAAAGGGGGCTATTTGAGCGGACTCGATTCCGTTTGAGAAGATATTCTTCTTCTACCGTTTTCCAATTATTATTCAAACAATCGTTGCCGTTCAAGTTTTGCAAGTGACAAACGAACGCATTACTTCATTCCCGTTGTATCAAGTTACTTCTTTTATTCCTCACAATAACAACTTTAGGCCTACGTAACGATAATTTGCGCATGTATATTTCATTAAGACAATTTCTGACGATTATATTCGGGGCTTATTTCAATTATTTTTTTTCAATTTTTTGGAATGGCTTAGGCCTATATGTCCATTCACCTTCCCTACCTAGGTGTTGTGTCTAGCACAATACCAATTAATGTTTCATCATTACCACCATCATCTGCAAGCATTAAAACAATGATGATTTGTTCCGGTCTCAAACAGTCAAAGAGTGCCAGAGCTTGTAACTCCAGCGCTTCCTCGGACGTGCCACACCTCTCCGTCAATTCGGCTTATAGTTTCCATAGTTGATTGGGAATGCGGTAGTCATCCATTCGGCAAATATGTTCCCACCAATTCAGCCGATACTGGGAAATCCTGTCGAGTATACTCATAATATTAAGTTGCTGCCGTATTTCTGTGTTTCTTCTACGATCATGGAGAGTATACCCTGCCAAGTGCCTGAAAAATCTCATTTCAGCCGCTTGTATGCGACTGGCCTGGAATTGGTGACTTGTTCCAGGACCGTACCACCTATAACAATTTTTGCTTATACGGGATCAGTTCCACGAAAAGCCATCACCCTGGTCTTAAGTGCGCATATTTGTAATCCAAGCATATGTGTGCATATTTGTAATCGCGTCTTTGCAGATTCGATTTAACAAATGTACACCCACCTGTGTCAATTAACATTTATTACTGTAATACCTCTAACAGAATCATGGCTAGTAGAGATGAAACAGTAAGACATAAAATGGTTCGCGAAGACCGTAGCGGGGAGCAGGGAAGGTAGTACTGGGAGTGAAGTGAGCACACGCCAACCATGCAGCTGTTCTGAACACAAAATAATTTTTCCGTTAACAACGCGTCATAGCTATGCATCAACTCTTCCGGGATGTTAGGCCGTGGTCCTCTTCTTGTACAGCCAAATATTCTCTAAATAGTCGCCAGAGGAGCAGAACAGAAGACCCACTTAAGACGACTGGCGCGGCTGCAGTCGAAACGGCTGGCTGTACAAGAAGAGAACCACGGCCCAACAGCCCGGAAAATAATTTTACTGACGATGAACCCAAAAGAAATACAAAAATTATGGGACTCGAAATCATACGAGAATGAATAACAGTGGCGTAACCAAGTGTAGTTATTACTCCTCCACTGGGTTGGCCGCCATAGAGGTCTTACACGTAAAATCTGCAAACAAGCAGTTATACAGCCAGCGGCCGTCAAATAGAACACGCAGGGCCCATAACTGCTGAATTTCGTATACCTCTTCCCTCCACTTATCAATAACCCGCCATCATGGAAAAATCATGATCTTATAGATTTTAACCTAATAACCCACTCTCACCTAATACGGAAAATTCTTAGCCAATAACCCCCCATCCCCACCACTATCTTCACTAGAATCCACGTGACACTGCTAAAACGCAAACACGAAAAAATTCCAAAACCAATAATGGCAAAGGCTAGAAGTAACTAAGAAGTTACAGACAAACACAAACGGTTATCAAAACAGATAAACACCGACGAATTAAACTTACGAATCAATCTAAATGCATGTCAGTTTTATTAACAAAGCCTTAAAATGTAGCCTACAACCGATAGTCTAGTCATTCGCTGGACACTGAGCTCCGGCGAAAAGCTCCAGTTCCCTGTACGAAACAGATAATCAAATGAAAAAGAAAACCGCACTGAATGATGGGATGAGTTCCTCTCAATCAATCTGTAATTGGCGTATACTTACGTGAAGCTTATGCAGATGTTTGATGCAGACATCTGAAGTTAACTAAATAAATAACGCTAGTATTATGCAGACTTGTACTGAAGACCATCGTTGTTCATGTACCGTGTTATATCTTATAAACGAACAGCGACCTCCACGGAGGTTTGAAAATGAGGCCCTCAAACAACGACATACGACAAAGGTTTGCAAGGACACGTGAGAACAGGCTACTTCGCATGAAGAAGACTTCCAGCTGCTAAGGTGTGACGGTTCCAAAGAATAAAACTATTTATAATGCACCGTGCTATACAGTGTACACACGTGGTGCTAGTGGTTGGTGTGTGCTAGTGTGTACACCTATAAATTAAGCTGAGACACTAGGGACAGATTGCTTACGTCTGTAGGACTAAACCCACTCAGTAATAATAAGATACGATTATAATTATGAAGCCGACCAAGTGTTTTACAGATAAAATAGGAAGACATGAAATGGTCCGCGCAAATAGTAAGAGAAGCAGGGAAGGCAGTACTCGAAGTAGGGATCGCACACACCAACCATACTGCTGTTTTGTCCACAAAATGATAGGTACGGAAACAACACGTGAAAGATGCGCATGCGCAATGAGATTTTTCACACGACGCAACCAGACCCCGTTTCATGTTACTTATTATTTTAGCCGTACATATTTTATTACATCACACAAGAGCGCGTGCGCGCAAAAATTAAATTTTTCCGTTGGCTTCGAAGGTAAAAAAAAAAAATATGAGAACGTACAATTATTTAAGAAAATTTTATTTCATAAGTTAGCTACAGAGCATTAACAGCTGACCGCCAATTAAGTTGTGAATATTGTTACATGATATTTTTCCACTCATCTTGTTGATAGTAATAAACTTTACTAATCCTACAAAAGTACCAAGAAACATGATGTAGCTTGTTTCAAGAACTACTTATTTAAATATTATTTATTTAACTATTATTTGATTAATGTTAAATAATGCACTAATAGTTATGTTTAAACTATTAAAGTTAGTAAGTAAGGAGGACAATGTTTTAGAAATACTTACTATGATAATACTAATCCTACTATGTGTGTGAGAGTGGAAATTAATTAATAAGGTTATTAAGAGTTGTGTTATGTTGATGAGGGAAGTAATTAATAATAAACAATGTTCTAATAGTTATGTTTAAACTATTAAAGTTAGTAAGTAAGGAGGACAAAGTTTTGGTAACTACTTACAGTGGTTTATTATGTTTATAAAAACTGGATTGTATACAGAAGTTTAATAAGAATTGTCATATGTTTACTAATAGTTATTACTAATTAATTTTTCTATATTGATTAATACTATATGTTGTAATATTAATAATACAAATGTTAATGTTAATATAAGAGTACCAAAATAATAATAATAGAGATTTGTAAAACTAGCCATGTTAGGCCTAGATAGTTAAGGGATTTGAAAAAAGAATTTATATTAAAATTAGAATAATCAATGTCAGGTTGAATTATGTTATTACTGATTGTATCCAATAGTTTTAGTAAAGTGAAGAGTACAAGAAGAGCTAATAATAAATAATTTTGGTACAAATAATTAAAAATGTAAAATGATAACTCAAGAAATATGTAATGGAAGATAATCAAAAGTGGTATCAAAATAATCAGTGTTCCATCAGAAACTCAAAGATACTAGTATATTGAAGATCAAAGATCTTATAAAAAAGTTATAACAATTTAAAGAAAATGGAAAGTAAAATATTAGAAGTTTGTTTATGTTGAGGCTCAGAGAGAACCATAGTAACACCAAATGTTACAATTCACACCAATGAAAGCCAAGATAGGCCTTAGCAACTGAGATGTTATAAATTGAATAAAGAGGAGTGCATTATTAGATCTAAACGAGAAAGGTTGATATAAAAATAAGAGAGACCAATCCAACATATTGTGAATTTCATATCAAGTGAACCTAAAGTAAAGTTAAATTATATTACTGAACTAAATAAATAGAAGAAAGAAGTACAACATTATTCAAAAGAAGGAAACCAAGTAACATATGAAGAAATAAAATCAACCTATCCAGGAAGGGAAGTATTTTTGATAAATAACTAACCTGAAGAAATTTCCTTAATGGCCTAAGTTACACTTTTCAAAGACACTGTTTACACTTTTGATTAAAACTATTTGAACCTTCACTGTGAAAATAATTAACGAATAATCTTATTTTCAGTGTAAAAAAAACTATTAATATAGGGTATTAATACACTTTAAACAAACATTTAAAGTGTATTAGACATTAAAAACACATAAATCAACATAACCTACACACTGAACATTGTATAATTCTTAAAATACTCTTGTTAAGACACTCTGTAATTCATTATAATCCCATGTATTTTGGTACTTTTCTTAAGATATTTGTCGTTTATACTGTAGTCAAAAGGACCTAATTTAAAAACATTCTACTTGAATTTTATTTAGCAATTATAAAAAATGCAAATATGTTTGCCTTCAGACATAAGAGCTACTGGTGCCATTCTGAGCATATTTAAAGAACAGCCGGTCAGACTTTGTTAATAATTATATTTGACTTTTAAAATAATTTAAAAAGGATAATAAAGGATTTGAGTTCAATAACAACACATAAAAGGTTTTCTTTTCTTTATTTAATGGATAAATAAATGTATATATTATATAAACCATATCAATGAATATTAATTTTTTCATCAACTAGCATAGGTTGGCAACACTCTCAACAAGGAAAGTATGGCACCCGATTTGAATATGCCTTGCTGAGCTTTAGTAGTCACAATCTTCTGTTAAATAAAAGATTAAAAGAGATAGAATTATAGCAGAAAAAGAAACCCTTATGCTATTTAAAATATTACTTACCAATTTACAAATACATTTTATTTGCAACATCTGATTGCAAATTGGTGCTCAACTAACATTACCCTAATAATATACTCATCCTTAAAATATAAACAAAGTACAATTTACATTGGGAACGAGTCAAGTCGTTACAAATTAACGCCCACAACGTGTGGCTACATAACCTGTAGGAAATAAATAATTTGTACGTTACAATATGTGTCTTAAATAGTTCTGTAAGCTACAAACGTGACAGACGTGACAAACGTGTACCAATTCTTGTAGTGTCGCGTGATGTTAGGGCACGGTTACACGAGCGTTTTTCCCTGCCGTTTGCGTGCGGTTGGGAAACGCATTGAATTTAACACACAGGCGGCAATGAAATTGGTCACACGGACGTGGAAAAAACGCACGAGTCGTCAAATCTCCTGTGTTTTCAAGGTCTCCCGTATCAAAGCCCAACCTGCTGAGTTTTTAGTCCGTTTTTTAACAAGCACGAGGGTGGTGGTCACACGGACTGTTCAATAAAATAGCATTTGTTTATTTACGTGTTACTATGGTAATTAATTTTGGTCTTCATGGTATTGTTGACATCTTTATAAAACAAATATGTAATGTAAAAAATTTGCTTAAAAAAGATTTATTTACTACTGATAACCAATGTTTTCTTTGATCTAAACACGGACGTTTCTGTGCAGTTGCGTTTTAACCTTTATATTGTAACGTGATGTTTCCCTCTACATAAAGAATATACCCTAATATAAATAAGTATATTACCACAATAATGAAGAACAAAATCATAAGTAAGTGAAGGAAGGATTACATTAACTAGGTCTATCAACCAGGAATAGATAAGGAAATAATCGTTACAGAATCATGAACAGAATGAAAACATGCAGTAAACTTGAAAGCCAATGTATTATATAACTTGCCAAACAGACATCTAAAAGACTAGACCAGACTATAACTTTGACAATAACAGTTACCCCATAGAATAGTAGATTGAGGGCATATATAAAATAACAATGTAGAAACCATAAATGATTAGTATACGAACCAAGGAATATTTGAGAATAAGAGAAATCAGTCATGTAACAAGAATAACCATTAAACTAGAATACAGATTTAAGACTGAGCTTGTAAACTATCATACGAATAGAATTGTAATATCCAAACTAGAGATTTAGGAGCATAATCATATGTATTGCCAAGAAAAATTGATAAACAATGATAATTAAAATATGAAATAACACAGTTAAACCATAAATAAAATGTCAAGTATTATTAACCATGTATAACTAGTAACTGGTAACATAACCTTGAAAGAAATGCATGAAAAGGGACTATAATCCTTGATTAAATATAAAATATACTGAATGTATAGATACTATAATATCTGTGAGTAAATAATATATATACCATGAGACAAGTATAGTGGATAAGAATATTACCTGATAAGTATGTTGTAAGAGTGTTAATTTTGTCTAATAATGTAGTATAGCATGAGGTGAATGAAGCCTAATTTTGTATATTGAAGAATAATAGGAGTATAAGAGAGAATGTAAAATGACTCAAATTGTAGTATAAAGTATAGCAATTGAACTGGCTACTGGTCAATTATGTTAAATCAGCCAATATTATTGTTTTTGAAGGAAGAATACCATAATTAGCAAGAAATCAATGTCATACCACAACATACTTCTAATTAATAGAAGGACAGACACCATATAAGGTATAAAACTTATAATAACCTATGTACCATATGTCAAGAAAAGAATTATGTAAATAGATTAAAACATGATTAATCTAAAAGTGTTTGTAAATTAATCATGAGAAGATAATTAACCAGATAGGTATTTGGACCTAGTGACCCTACCTAGACTGAGTATGACTAATAAAGAGATTGTAAAATATATAACCTGTGTTAAACAACCAAGTTTATATCAAAAGGTTATAGTGTCTATTAGAATTAAGTATGAATTGTTACAGAGTAGAATAGTTATGCCATTTTGTTATAATAAGTAAAAATAGTTATAGTGACCCAACAATGTTAGGCATAGTGTAGAAATTAAGAGTTTTATTGCAAGTTCAGATTTATAGTCATATTCAATGTTATTAAAAAGGTTTGTTAATAGAGTACTATCATGTAGGCCTACACAAGAAAGGAAACTAAAATTGTAACAAAAAACATCAATTGTAAAATAATGTATCAATATAAGCAAATCGTTAAAATTGTTTATTTTCTTATTAATGTATAGAAATATATCATGTAAAAGTTCAAATGTTAAGCAAGCAATGCAATACGAATAATATTTTAACAATTGTAATTATCATCAGAAACCTATGTTAGTTTTACGAATTTTGTGAAATTAGAATATGGAAGCTGAATACTAACATCAATGAAAGTGACGCCAAGTTCAACTGTCTAATTAAAATGACGTAATTTTCAGCCAATAAGAATGTTATGTTTGGAGGCGTGTGACCCCCACAGCAAGAAGTCTTGATATCAAAATGAGACGCGAACCAGCGACTATAAATAAAAAATCTCAGCGCATCGCAATCAATTCGTGTATCGTCATCCAGAGGACTAACTACGGTTCTTCGTGTCAAAATTAACCTAAATTAATAGTACGAATCAGTTTAAACTAGGTTAGGTGTTCCATGTAAACAAGGAATCATAACCCCGAAGAAGTATAAAGCGTTGTGAGTGAATAGTGAATTAATATGGGCAATCAAGTGAATTAATCAGTGAATGGTGAATAACGAACACTTTATAATGAATAACAAAAAGGGAGCATAGTGTGAAATACTTCGAAAATATTATAACCAAACTATAAAACATAATATTGAAATAACTTCACTACTGTATTTACACTAATGTACGATATTTCACTACACCATAACAATAACACACTAGTAATTTTTAATTTATTAATTATTATTCAAAGAGTTTCATGTTAGAAACTAATGAATACTTTCACAGGAGGATATAACTTCAACTCAGCCAATGTCCGGCCTATATGAACATTTTATCATTGTTAGACGTAAGATATTACTGGTGTCTACCACAATCAAGTAATGATTGTAAAGTTTAATAACTAGTGGCAGTCAATTTCGTTAGTATTGTTGTAGATCCAAAGAATTCTTGCCTGAGAAAAAATATAAATAATATTTAGTAAACTTAAATTAAAGTAGTGTTGCCACCTACTGAGCTAGAATTATCATAAGCCAGTTCGATTTATTGTCGAATAAAATTTTATTTAAATGAGATAAGAAACAATCAAAAATAATCGAAAGAAAATAATAAATGAATTGTTGATCAAATTAATTTCAAACGACTTGTTATTTTCATAATTGATATTTTTATTTACGAAAGTTTGAATTTTTCAAGCAACCTTAACGATTACGTTGGCAGTGGCGAATCTGGAGGTGCTACGTATTATTTAAATTATCCAACCAAAACAAATGAATTAACATCACTGTAAACAAGAATATTTAGATTCAATTAATGATTTCAAAACACCGAATACATTATTGATTACTTTAATAACAATAAATTTATGGAATGCTAATCCAAGGTTCCATATGGCGCCCAATTTAATTTAAATCCACTCTTAAAATAAATTTCGATAGTGGTGATTAATTTCAAATGACAATTTAATCAATTAATTCAAAAACATTACAAAGATATAACCATATATTTATCAAACACAAGATTCGACATCACTACGACGTATGACTTAGTAAGTACAGTATAAGATAACAATCGAACAATACGACGACACGTTAACGTACGTAACGCATAGTTTCAATATACACAACTAACCTTTATAGCGCAATGACAAATGTGTACATACATAGTGAGATACTGAGAGCTGTAGGGACGCGCGTCCGAGACGTCCCAACGGTGCCGTCCGATTATAAACCGCCTGTGTGACTACACGTCCGTCCGTGCACGTACGAGAAAAAAACGCGCGTGCACGGCCGGAAAAAAAACGCTCGTGTAACCGTAATCTTAAAGCTAGCAGGTAGCCGTTGTCCTCTGACTACAGGCCCGACAATTTCTGCGTTGCTGGTTCGTTATAATGCTGTACTTATTTACGTGTGAGAACTAATAGTCCAGTCGCCAGAGTAAAAATAATGGTAAAATTTCGTAAAAAATTGAGGCAAAGTGATATTTGGTATAGTTATTGAAAAAGGTCTAAATATCGGTTTAAAATCATCTTTGCATGTTTATAAGGTCAGGCTTTAAAAAAAACCTTATTTAAGGGCAGCGCGCGGTAAAATCGATAAAAACGTTTACATTCCGTGAATTTCTTTTCTTACTACTAAATAAACCATTGGATCATGATAAAGTCTTCATTCTTTTTGTTTAAAATAGTTCAAATTTTAATAGTAATAAAATCAAAATAACGATTTTGTTATTATTTCATCGTTAGGAGTATTAAATCGATAGACGGAATGGTCAATTTTAACAAATCTTCCTCTGTTGAATAATATTATTAAATATGTGTATCTTAATATACATAAAAGTCATTGTGTGTATTTATATTTCACACCTCCTACTAAACCACTGGACCGATTTCAACAAAACTTAGCACAAATATTTTATGCAACGGGAGAACCAACATAAGATAGGTGTTTTGGGCCCTGGGGGATGTCAAAAATGGAAAATATGAAAATACCGCATGTAGGGTATCAAATTAAAGGGGATTTCAATGCAAGTAACAATTTTTCATGCATATAAGCACTATTGAAAATTCTTGGGCCCTGGGGCTCAATAAATGGGTGTTTTTGGGGGAGGTCAAAAATGGAAAATATGAAACTGGACCGATTTCCACCAAACTTGGCACAAATTTTTTACGCAATGGGAGAACCAACATAAGATAGGTGTTTTGGGCCCGGGGGGATGTCAAAAATGAAAAATATGAAATATGAAAATACTGTGGGGTATCAAATTAAAGGGAATTTCAATGCAAGAACAATTTTACATGCATATACGTACTATTGAATACATTTGGGCCCTGGGGCTCAATAAATGGGTTGTAATGGAGGGGTGTCAAAAATGGAAAATATGAAAATACCGCACGTGGGGTATCAAATTAAAGGGAATTTCAATGTAAGTAACAATTTGACGTGCATATAATTTATCATATAATTCTAAGGCTGTTTTCACAATTAATAAGTCTGCATCATCGTCAGCTTGTTTAACGTTAGCTTTCTTCTTCCAAATATCTCGTTAGAATTTCAGTAAATCGAGTTTTATTAGTTTTATTCGAAAGAAATTGTTCTTGGGTCACTGTGACACACATATCTTCATAGAATAAAATATCTAAAGAGGAATTTTGATTGGTACGGCGATAACGCTCCATAGCTTTGATGCTGTTAGAATTGTTTGTATAGCCATCAAAAACTACAGTAACTTTTGATCCAAAGTGTCTCTTGACATAATTTACGTATCTTTGAAAAATACATTTGAACTTGTCATTTTTTGACCATACTACTCTATGCAGTAACATACCACCATCAATGACGTAAATGCAATCTTCAAGGTTAATCTCAGTGCGGTCCACTTCAAACATATCATATAGTTTAGACTTATCTGTTTTCCGAAATACACCTTCGTATAACATAGATGTTGGGTACGGTGCAAGTTCATAACGCATGTAATCTTTTAATTCGTCGTCACTTTTTCTTGCTACACAAATGCGTTGAAATATAAACATTGGATCTATAGGGACAATTTCCTCTTGAATTTTCAGACTACTATTAACACTTTTTAATGACAGTACTCTATTTTTTCGTTTAAACGAAACTTTATGGAAGTTTGTACCAGCAATTTCTTCTAACCCTGCTTTTCCAACCTCAAAAGCATTATGACAGTTAATATTATTACCGCCAGTAACTCCAGTAGATATAGACATTATTGAATCTTGATAAGGAAATGTCTCGTGACAATCAAACCAGGATTTTATTTTGAGAATATCTTCAGTATCTCGTTTTATTCGAGAATCTCTAGCATCTACATGCTGATCGGAAGTAGAAAATTGTATACCACAAAAATCTTCTACTTCTTCGCAGATATCATGTGTATATGGCATCGCTAAAATCCATTTATTTGCAGTACTGGTAGTTACTCCCCGTCCAATCATACCACCATCAACTTTCATGACTCTCATTAAGTCCTGTTCGATTGTCATATCAGTATGAGTTCCTGACCAGAATTTCTCAGTTCGTCTTACAGTACAAAATCTGTTATTTATAAAATTTTGAAGTTCTTTAATTTTTAAAGCGGTAGTTTCTGGAATTACATTTTGGTTTTGCATTGAGGTGAAAAGTTTTTCAGATTCTTTTATAAATTGATTCATATATTGTACATATAATAAGGCTGATTTCGTATAATTAAAATGTCCAGTCGCATAAAACTATGGCAACATTTGCTGAATAACTTGTAATTGAATTTTTATATTACCCATTTTTTCAGAGCGCGCAAATGCTTTTGCAATAGAGATCATTCGTATGTATTGTATCCATAATTTTGCAGTTTTACCGCGTTCCTCAATTTCAATAATTTTTTCTAGAAATTTACCATTTAAGATGTTAAAAAAATTATGATCTTGTACTTCTTTGTAAGTAAGATTGTCATCTAAAAATTCTTGTAGTAAAGATTTCATATTTGAATATTCAACTTCTGAAAGATTAATTTCCTCAATAATCTTTTTACACAAAACTATCACAATTAATGTGTGGCCTCGTACTGCTCTAGCATAAGCATGGCCATCTAACATCTTATCTACAGTTCCTGGCGCATAGTAACAGCTTAATGCTTCTTTTAAACCGCTTCCTGCCATCACATAACCGATTGAACCAAGAAAAGACATAAGCAGATGAAATCCTCCAAGTCGAACAATTACATTATGCATATCATCATCAGGTGAGGATTGGACAATTTTAAACGCTTTCTGATACAAAGGTTGATCGAAAGTAACAAAACAATTAAATAGATTTAAGTTTTCACTAGTTTTACAGCGTATTTTAAAACGGTGTATATTGTATTTTTGTCAGTTGGAGGAGAGTGTACAAAAGGCAAGCAAACAATTCTAGATAATGTATACGTCATATTTTCCAAAAGCTTGGACATAAAGGCATCCCAGCCAGTAATGCCTGGTTTGGTCACTCCATAAATCCAAAGCAAGTCAGCATTAGAAAAATCTATATTATTAAAACTCGGGTTATCTACTTTTTCAAAAACAATGTTTTGGAGTGCATGTTTATTAATATTTTCAAAAATTTGGAATGGTATTTTGTCAATTTTGCTAATTTCTTTTGCAGTAGGCTTAACTGTCAATCGTTTTAAGGGAACTTTGTTATAATAACAATCTCTGGGACTTACAATCATAATACCTCCCATACTATGAAAAGTATTTTTCCCGTCTATAGTATTGATGTTAATATCTGAATTGTCAAATGCCAATTGTGCAAAACAACCAGATCTAAATGGAGAACGTGGACTAAGCAATACACTATCCTCATAAAGTGTTGCTTCTTTGTATGATGAACACACTCCCAGATGCGACAATATATCTATAATTCGTTTTGAAGCAAATTTCCTGTGCACCATTACAGACAGACCAACTTGCAATGGTGATAGAAAGGTTCTAGGTCTTATGCAACTCATAATTGAATGAGTAATTGCTGTGCATTTTGTTTCATATGAACTAATATCACCTTTTTTATTTTTTAAAATTATTTCTTCTATCAGAAACTGAAGGGATTCTGGGATATTCTCATTAATATTTTGGAATATATTATCACTTGGAGGATAAAATTCTGTATTACTTTTCTTCAGATTAACATCGTTTCGAATAATTGCTGCTGCAGATTTTAAGATTTTTCTTTTTTCTTCATTTTCATCTTTTTTTGAGGCTATCCATGTCTACGTTTAATTTTTTTAAATGGTCAAAAAATGGTGTCAGAAAGGCCAAAAAATTTTGTTAATTAACCACCCGAAAGTATTTTTAATAAGCTTTAATTTAAGCCGTCGTACACCTTTGTGCCACAATCTTGCCGTACTTTATGAGCACTCAAAGTTTTTTTGTGAATTGCGATTTTTTTGAGGTAATATTCCACATTTCAATATGAAATTTTTGGGGTTTATAGTACTCCACAAAGGTTACCTTTCCCTCAAGTTTTATCAACTTTCATTAATTTGTGTTAAAACAACAGCAATTTGTTTATAAACGCCATCGCCACTTTATTTATTTATTAACAATAATAATAACATCGACTTCCGTATTAAGGCTAGAAATGTTCTTAATTTATTATAGAATACTGAAAAAAATTCACATTAAAATCGGCTTGTTAGGTCCAAAGATATTTATAAAAACGCTATTTTGCAACTTAAATTGTTAATAAAAAAAATAAACGGGTTGTTTTTACACAAAACTTAACTATTAGCTCAACTTGATCCCATTAACCAATTTAGCACACAAAAAATCGACTCCCAAAACAATTCACATTTGATTTTTATTTTGACTCCACTACACGTGCTCACAAATAAATAAATATTAGCATGTATAAAAAGTGTAAATAAAAACTTTAAACTGCAATTTTTTTACCTGTTTTATATGATAAAAACAAAAATATTTGTAATGTTTTGATTATAACCTTTGAAGAAATATCAACTGCGTTACTGCTCCGTTCTTGTATAGCAGATGTTTGTATGGCACACCACAACAATGGGTGTTGCGCGCGCAGCTACATTTACAGTTGCACACTCGAGGGGAATAGAACGCCGCGCCGTTTAAAAATTTTACCTGTTTTCTAGGGTCTTGTTTTTAGAGTATAGGTATAATCAGGTAAGAGAAATAACATGAATAGATAGATTTAGTATTGTAGTAGCTGTAACGTTAATTTCAAGTACTCAAATAAACCCACTTAAAAGATACATGTATGTAACGCAAAGGAGGCACCTTTTTTTAGTATACACAATTTTTATTTATTTTTTTTAATTTCGAAAATGATTTTAATTTTCATGAGTATAGTTTTTGATGCAGAACACTTGCAGCTTTCAAATACAATTTTTTGTATTTCGATATCTCTATTTTTAAGATTAATAAAGGCAGATAAACTCTGAATTTTCGAGTAAATTTAAAATACGTCGAAATACTCACTTTTGAAAAGGTGTTTTTTTTTTAAATAACAACTTCAAAAGTAGTTTTCATTATTATAAAATAAAAAGTTTATCTCTTTTAAAGGTAAATTAGTAAAGAACTACTATTTTTTTAAATTTTATTGTATAGTACTTGTAATTTTGTGGTTTCACTTCTTTTTGTATCTACAGTAAATATTTATACACTATATTCTTTATGTTCAAATAAAATATTTATGTAAAAATCAACAAATTTTGAAAGCTATACTGTTCCCCTTCAAAACTAGCCTTTATTTAACTGGCTATGCTTAGATTAAAGAAAGTTATGATATTTTTGAATAGACGCGCCTGGCTAATTTAGCGAATTACGCAAGATCGGGGGCAAACGCTCTTTTTAAAACGCAGCGCTCATCATTACCAATTTTCAGGAAAACAGTTCCATTAACGTAAAAATATGTAAGGAGACTTTCTGAAGGAAATTGTTTGCTCTTCAATATACACCTTTTTATTTCTTCCAACTGTACATATTTACGGAGTGCTTTAAGAAAATCTGTCTTTACGATTTTTCCAGACCATTTTCAGAAAACCCTAGAAAGGTAAACATGCAAAGATTTTTTTATATTAATTATTAACGTTTATTTAACACGTGCACCAAATATTGCTTTGCCCCAATTTTTTATCAAGTCAAAATCTCTGGCGACTGGACTATAATGCGATATGGTGTTTATTTCTGTTGCATATGATGGTACTGCTAAAATCTCTGCTGGTGAATGTGAATGGTGATAACCGTAGAAACTTTTTAACTTTCTGAATATATGTTATTTTTCTTTATTTGGAATAAGTTCTGAAAGCAGAGGCAAAACTACATGAATCATCTTGTGTGTGTGTGTGTGTGTGTGTGTGTGTGTGTGTGTGTGTGTGTGTGTGTGTGTGTGTGTGTTTACATAAAGCACCTATTAAGTATCGTATGAATGTGATAAGTAACACCGTTCCTCAAGATAGTAAAATCATGTCTACGTATACTTGGATCCACAATCGGATGAGACAATGGACGAGATAGGGAAATACACTGCGTTTATGGGTTTTACGTTCGCTACTCTGACGCAACTTGAAAGCCTCAACCGATAAAAATGAAGTACTAGATAAGTCTACAAAATGTACACAGTAATAACAGTATTTTTTTATATTCTTCATATTTTTGTGTATATTAAATAAATTTAGCCCATAAACTGAGTCGGTAAAGATAAAAAAAAACTTAATAAAACCATGGCACACTCGGTTTAGTACGGATTAAAATATAAACTGTCTTTACGCAACATGTCTTTGCTCCTTAACAAAGGATTTGTTTGTACGTCGTTCAGATCACGTTCACGATGCATATGCTATTTAAATTTAATAATATCCTCGTAATAAGAAAATAAAAAATAAAATTTCATATTAAATTTTAATTTTTTTTCAGTCGTGACGCATAAAAAGTAGCCTACGAGAAACGTTTTTCCTATTCAAGATAGACTAATACATTAAGCGAGCGAATTGTACAGAAAGGTCAAATTTAATTTTGATCTAACTCCCAATGTTCTATTATATTAGAAGTATGTACCGGGCTGTTTGGCCGTGGTCCAGGGTTTACAAACAAACCAAACGTTTCACTACCACCGCTGGCTGCCATCTTCAGTGGAATTCGAGTCTACCTGAACGCGGGGTGTCAAACGTCAGGCCCACAGTACTGTGGTGAAGGCTGTACGTCAGCCTAAATTTAAATAGCATGTGCATGTGCATGATATTAAATATCATGTACGTGATCTGGACATGTACAAAAAAATTATTGTTAAGGAGCAAGGACATCTTGCGCAAAGACAGTTTATAATTTAAGGCTGCACTCTGGGCCTGACGTTTGACGCCCCGCGTTCAGGTAGACTTGAATTCCACTGAAGATGGCAGCCAGTGGTGCTGCTGAAACGTTTGGTTTGTTTGTAAACCCTGGACCACGGCCAAACATACATACGGCCACGGCCACGACCCGGTACATACTTCTAATATAACTGATACCGGCCGTGAAAGCCTTAGAACAATATTCCCAATGTTCTATCTTTATTGGTTTCCAAATTATTGAGCGAATCGTACAAATATACGAGGGTCATTCAGTAAGCAAACAGACAAACAGCTGTAGAAAAGAAATTACTTGTAGCAGCTGATTGAAACTTTCAGGAGTGTTACCTGGCAACGCGTTGTGACTTTTGATCAGCTGTTCAATAATATATTGCATAAACATATCCAATACAGTTTTATTTACGATGGCGTGTCCTCTTGAGGACAGTACTTTCGAAGAACAGCGTTCCGTTATAAGATTTTTGCTTTCGGAAAGTGTAAAACCGTCGGAAATATTCTCTCGTATGAATAAACAATACGGTAAAAGTTGTATGAATCGTGCGAGTTTCTATGCTTGGGTGGAAAAGTTTAAAAATGGCCGAACGCGCGTGGCAGACGAACACCGTTCCGGATGAACAGTGGAAGTTTCAAATTCTGCACTTGAAAGTCGCATCAACTTACTTATCCAAGAAGATCGACGAATTACAGTTGAACACATTGCTGAAGAATATCAAGTGGGTGTTGGTACAATTCATTCCATCATTCAAAACAGGCTAAATTACCGTAAAACTAGTGCAAGGTGGGTTCCTAGGGAGCTTACCGATAACCACAAAGCCAATAGACTTCGCATATGCACTGAGCTTAAAAATCCCTTTATAGCTGAAGGTGATGAATTTTTGAAAAGAATTTTAACGTGTGATGAAACTTGGATTCATTATTTTGAACCTGAGTCAAAGCGACAAAGCATGGAGTGGAAGCATCCCAGTTCACCCGCCAAAAAGAAATTCAAAACCCAGCCATCGGTGGGTAAGGTGATGTTAACCATCTTTTGGACCTCCCAAGGCCCAATGTTTTGTGATTACCTACAAGACCAGCGTATCATCAATAGTCAGTACTATTCTGACATGAATGTGAACAAAGTTAAGCCTGTATTGAAGAAGAAATGTCCGGGATGGCAAAGGAAAGGTGTAATTCTTCTTCACGATAATGCCCGTCCACACACGGCAAAACTGGTGCTCGAAACAATACAAAAAGTAGGTTGGGAGATCCTGCCTCATCCCCCTTATAGCCCTGACCTTTCACCATCTGACTTTTTCTTGTTTGGCCCACTCAAGGAGACTTTGCGTGGTGTCAAGTTCAACAGCAACGAAGAAGTGAAGGAAAAAGTCGAAAACTGGCTTCGACATCAAGGAATAAAAAAGTTTGTAAAGAGATGGGACAAGTGCATAGACGTTGCTGGAGATTACGTTGAAAAGTAAAAAATAAAAAACTGTATTGATTGAATAAAAAGTTTTTGCTCCACAGCTGTTTGTTTGTCTGTTTACTTATTGAATGACCCTCGTACTTCGGTCGCGCTGCGTACTCCCTCACGTCCGTTTCCCGTGTTTCTCGTACCGTTTTTTAACGCATTTCATTTAATAGACAAGGCGATTCTGAGACCCCTACCGAGTGGGCATGCCGTTTCTTCCTGAAGTAATACGTATTATAAAATGCTCGTATAGGCTTTTAATCCTCGAAATTCGAAAAACGACATGTAAAATTTACTGTTTTTACTAAAAAAAAATCTATTTCTTTCCTGTCACTGCATCAACGTGCCGCAGAAATGCAAGGATACAGTATATATTCCTCTTTTTATAGCGTCGGTTCTGCTACGTACCGTACTTCATAAGCCGTAATAAGGAAAAGCTATAAAAACCGTGTGACTATAAAAAATGTTTTTTATCACGTGCCATCAAAAAATGCACAATACCTCGATAAAGACTACAGACGAACGATCACTAAACACGCCAAACTATAAATATTGAGTTTTCAAACTCGTAAAAAACTAACTGCGTCACTAAACTTCTCGCTATTAAATTCTCTATCACCTGACCAATAAGTTTCTACGCTCGCAGTACGCATCGGCAGCTAGGTGAACAACTTAACGCTGGTTTCACACTTCCATAGTATAACTAGATTAGTATAGATCTACGACAAAACTGCCTTCAGAACAATCCGTTTTAACAATTAAATCAAAACAAGCGATACTGATTAACTACTTTGTATTTTAGATTGTATAGTCCAGCTGCACGGAAGACACGAAAAGAAAATATATTAGTATAAACTGTGCAGGAGAATGAAAAAATACGTTCACACATTTACGCAAATGAAGAAAGAAATTTTAAAAATATACGTCCGCAAAATATCCGGGATTTGGACTGATTATTGGAGAACCATTAATGACAGAGCGTACGGGCAGTTGTCCGGATCTTCCAGAAGGTTTTTAGTACAGACTTTTGTCCTTCAGCAGACTCGTTTATGACAAATTAGAATCCATCCTTCCGGCAAAACGCATTCTTCTGGCCAGCATTTGTCGAGTTGGAGCGTAATATTTTCAGCGTTAGAAATGACGGAGCGTCTTGCATTACTTTTCAAACAGTTTATTATACAGCTAAAATAGTTGGACATGAAATGGGTGTCTGGCTGCGCTGTGTCAAACGGTCTTACTTCGATTGCGTAGCTTTGACGCGTTCTTTTCGGAGCAGTTATGTCGTGTTCCCAACGCCTGCAAGATTGGTGTGTCATGTGTCATGGTTGGCCACCTCACACCCCACTTCCTGCACTGCCTCTCTGCCCCCACTACGATCTGCGCGAAACCTTTCACGTCTTACTATTTCGTCTCTACAAAGTAATAAAGCATTTAGTTGTAGCATAGACACTGCCATAAAGCGGATCACTCTAGGAGCATTTTCAGTGTTAGGAGCGTCAAAATACATCACGGAAACAAAGAGACGATTACCCTTTCTTATCTCGGTCGCTATAGTCAGCAGGCAAACGTACCGACTTCAAACGCAGGTGCGCTAATTCAGCACTTCCCGCTCTTTCCAGTGGAAGAGGCCTTTACGGTTCTTCTAACACATCAAAGGCCTCGTACGGCCGGTCATCTGTCGGCAAGGCCTCGTACGTTCTATCATTAAGGCAGTTGTCGAGGGAGGCTTCAGTAAAATAAACTAATTTCACGCACCAAAATAAACAATACAGTACATCGTTAAAAATAATGTATTAAAATTATTATCATTCCACATTACCGTTGTACATTATATATTATGTGTATTATTTGTTATTGATATTACTTTTAAAATATTAGTAGTTACCGATAATCAATAAAGATAAAAGGTTTTGCGAGGATCCCTCATAAGTAGACACAATTTTTATACCACCTATGACAGAACAGTTGTGTTTATGGCGACATAACAACTCATTTACAATTGTCCTAATGATGACAGAAAAGACACTTTTGAAGGACACAAATGGAGCAAAACTGTCTGTACTTAGTGACAGATCTTTACAAAACCTTTCGTCGTTTATTAATATTGCTACGACAATCGCGTAACGCTGTTCGATTAGCCCAGCGAGTGCAGCGCCTGTGTTAATGCTGTGCACTAACGTAGCCTCCAGACTGTTCGAGTAGTTGTAACTACGCAAATTATGCAGATACGCCGCCAGGAGAATGCGAAATTATACTGTAACTTCTGCGGGTTATATAAATATAAGCGTTAACAGGCGGCTTAGAAGTCGGTTATATTGGCGATTTATTCAAGTGCGGATCGGAGTATTATGGCGAAGCGATTATTGTGTTAATGAGTGTGGAACCATAATAGCTGACATTTATTATTTCTTGTGGACACATTTAAATGGAATTATTGTATTCGAGTGCCTATGTTGACTTCTAATTGTTGTCTGTGATTAATTAAAGTTTGTTCATTGGTGTCTGTATTTTGTTTCCACTGAACAATACGACAATCCGTGAGACCGTCGTAAAAATATCGTTAACATTCTTCTTCAAGATTTAAAAACACATTCGTTCAAGATTTAAACCAAGAATGGTTTGTTCCGGTCTCTAATAGGCAAATATTAGAGTTGGTCACTCCAACGCTTCCTCGGGCGTCAAACACCTCTCCGTCCCCTCGGCTTATAGTTCCATAGTTGTTTGGGGATGCGACAATCATCCATTCGGCAAAGATGTTCCCACCAATTCAGCCGATTCTGGGCTATCCTGTCGAGTATACTCATAATATTCAGTTCCTGCCGTATATCTGTGTTTCTTCTATGATCATGGAGAGTACACCCTGCCACGCGCCTGAGAAATCTCATTTCAACCGCTTGGATGCGACTGGCCTGGCCTTTCGTTAAAGTCCAATTCTCAGACCCATAAATAAGTGTGGGAAGAGCCATCACCTCGTAGAATTTTAGGCGTGTTCCTTTACTTGCTGACTTAAGGGTTCGCCTGATGGTCCCGCACATAAGGTTGAACTTATGCAACTTATGCACCACGTCGTTGCTTGCATTATGAGACACACTGTAGCCCAGGTATTCAAAACTGCTAACTTGTTCCAGGACAGTACCGTCTATAACAATTTTTTCCCGTACGGGATCAGTTCCACAAAAAGCCATCACCTTGGTTTTAATTGTGGATATCTGCAATCCAGAGTCTTTGCAGATTCCATTTAACAAATGTATACCCATCTGCAATTTGTTTTCAGAGTCCGACAAAATACCCTGATCGCCGGCAAACAACAAAGTGTCAATTGCAGAGTGATCATCACAAAATGGTCTTGAAGACACATCTGCCAGTTTTGTATGACATCGTCAATATATAAATTAAAACGGGAAGGTGACAATGGACACCCTTGTCGTACTCCACAATTGAACAGGCCAACTCTACGAGCTGTTCTCGGTCTCCCTGCTTCTATTAAGATTTTGTTCTCCATATACAGACTCTGTATTCCTTTAATCAGATGTTGTGGTATCGCTTTCCTTGCCATTACTGCCCATAGTTTGCGCTCCGATTCACTCTGTCAAAAGCCTTCTCGAAGTCGATGAAAGCTATGTATGTGGGCAGCTGATACTCTCTACGCTTTTCAACAAGCTGGGTTACTGTAAATATACAATCTAAACATGATCTGCCCTTCCTGAAACCGTTCTGGGCCTCTGAAAGTATTGTCTCCGTTATCGCATTCAGCCGTGTTCTTAATGTAGATGAATATAATTTATATGAAGTATTAAGAAGGCTGACTCCTCTGTAGTTCCTGCAATCATTAATATTTAAATATTAAATATTAATATTACAAGTTAAAAATAATAATAAGTCAGTATTACCAAAAATTTAAATGAACATATAAAAATTGATATAAAAAATATTAATTCTAAAAATAAAGTTTCAAGTAAAAAACGTTAAAATCGGCATCTTCACAAGGATGGGGTTTGGGACAATGAAATCCTAAAGATTAGAAACATACGTTCGGAAAGACTAAGTACGTCACGATGAAATCTATAGTCGTCCAAGTAAGTGCTAGACGATGCGGAATGACACGTAGACTCAAAAGATGAAAGCCTATCGAGTTACTGCTAAGTGCATATAAAATGTTGTGTCAAGCTTAAACACATATCACCTCTCTGTAGTGCATACGAATAATACGCACGTACATTAAAGGTGTAATTAGTATTCAGAGATGAATTTAAGAGACGTTGATGCACGGGAAACAGTAGTCAGCTAAGTCACAATTGTTCACTACTCAGTGACAACACAGCAGTTACGTTTTTAAGTGGTGCTGACTGAATGTCTGAACACACACACAAGTTTTAGTAGGTTGTAGTTTCTTACGTGTATTTGCTGAAGATCGTATCTCGTTATAGTATTTTCTTGCCGACGGTTCCCAATTTGCGGAGTCGAAATGTCGTCGTTTTTTACTAGTGAAATGATGTTCTTAAGCAGGCTTCCGCGGCCGGTGTCCATTATGTTTTCGAAGTCTTCTTGAAGTCTTCTTCTGCTGTGGACCGAGTCAAGATTGTCTTGCATGTAACGTTTCACTCATGATACAGTGAGTATCCATCCTCACGTCCTTGTGTCGATGAGGCAGGTAAGCGAACTCATTTATATAGTATAGAAATGGCGGTCCGCGGTCCCGTATAAGTGGACCCTGTCGTGTAGGTGTTACGCGGCTTGCATTACTTGCGCGGTCAGTCAACTCCCGTACAGTCAAGCGAGAAAGTAGAGCGTACCAAGTTGTGCTGAGCGTGACTGCTTATGTGTTGCTGTTAGCTTTGTGTTTATTAAGTCTATTGCTTCTAGGGCCACTCTGTTTTAATACCTATTTCATGAGCTTATAACAAATGCGTCTTTGAAGTTTATCATGTGATCAGTTATAGCTGAATGCTCAACAATTGCAGACTTTTTGTATGTCTGAAATATTCTTGGACACTTGTAGAAATCAGGCGGCCTGTCTGGCCAATGTACACGTTTCCGCAGCTGCATGGAATTTTGTAATTCCACAGGTTAAAAAAAATATCAAATTTTTAAAATCAATCAAATCAAAGACCGAATCTCGCTTAACACTGAAGGCATTTCCACTGACTTTATTTGAGAGTGTTCCCTCTTAAAATAGGGAGCTACCGGCAAAAATGTGAGAAACAACATTTTGAAAAAATCCCAAAAAACCTTGTGGAGTATCAAACTGAAGAGAATTTTTGTTATACAATCGGAATATAGTAATGTGCAGTTTTTTAAATTTAAAAACTTTGGGACATCAAGGGTAAAAAATTATCAAAACTTAAAAAAATCTCAAAAATCCACGCCAGGTATCCGATTAAAGAGAACTTAAACTCGATTCCGAATGTAGCGTTTACGTTGAAAATTTTTCAACTTTAGGGGCACTACGAATCACAAATGGAAGTCAACAGTTTGAAAAAAAAATGTAAAACTATATAGTGTCCCAAAATTGTTTTATTTAAAATACGAACTAGGTATCTTTAACAGTTTTTTTTTTAAATTTATATCTATCGACACCAATTGCAAATTTCTGACCGCCTTGAAAAAGTTTGTAAGCTATGTGTCAAAAAATTTGACATATTTTTTATTATTGTTATTATCATATCTATATACACATACAATTGTCATTTAGGCGTTATGGTTACAAACGTAACTAAAAAAGTCAATGCAGTAACTCGGAAATTTTAGTGTTTATGTATTCATAAGAATAAAAGTTGTTTTACTTAACAAATAGAGTAATCAGGGCGTAATTTTTCATTTATTTATTTTTTTATTATTATTTTTTTACTGTTTACAGCAAGATCTCCCCTATGGGTCGTAACGAAGTATGGCCGCCACTTCTCCTTCCTCGGCTAACGTTGCAAATCATAAATACGAAAAGCCTATCTCACAATTTTAACAAATAAAGTTAATTAATTTCTTTTATTAATATTTTTATTTCAATATTTATTAATTAATTTGATTTTGTCAAATAATAAATGTATTTTGTTTGTACTCTGTTCAAAATTGTGAGTTACTTTTGCAGCCCAGTGAGCTTACTATTGAGTTGTGAATTATTTGCATAAAAGTGATAAATATAACTCTCCATAAATATGATAAATATAATTTACTTTACTTGCACTCTGCTGTCTCTTTATTGGTACCGTGAGAGGTCGATGCCAAGAGATAGCATTAAACAATTTCTCTAGGTCTAAAAAACAGCTTTCCAAGATCTAGCTGCCCTTGCCGAAAATTACTAGTGAATAGCCTCTAGCCAGCCAGGACTTGTAAGCTTATGTCCGGAATTCGCAAGCTTACGTTCAATATTATTTCTTCATACATGTTCCTAAACCCAAAGCTTATACTTGAAACGTCAAGAATTTTCCAGCGATATACTATCATTTTTCTTTTAAAGACTAAATTAAAACAGACATACGTTCAGGTCGATAGGAACTCCACGATATGGCAAATCTCAATGAATGTATTGAGACTCATCGTCAAGAATTTGTGAATGGGATGCTTCATTGTAGTATGGGCGAATGTGTGTTAAAGAAAATAAAACATGTGTTAAAGGAAAAACCAATTATTTTCTTGAATTAATATGCCCTTTCCCGGTAATAGAATTAATATAACCTTTCCCGGTAATAGAATTAATATAACCTTTCCCGGTAATAGAATTAATATAACCTTTCCCGGTAATAGAATTAATGTAACCGGTTTTGTAACTATAATTAATAAATAAGTATTTCATAAAATTGCTGCATTCTAATTAACAACAACGGGTCTATCGTCAGCGTTATTGCTGAAAGCATTCTTTAAGTGTACCCACTGAACAAGCGCAGACGAGAATTTATTCCGATTGCTCTTATTTGAATAAGCAACGAACGGGAAAATACGGAGCTGAATATGTTTCGTACAACGAACGATGAGACTATGCTAGCCGGTATCCGTATACATTACCGAATGTATACTTACTCCAGTGCATTTAAAGATTTAAACTGTACAACTTGGAACAGACGGGAAACCCTACAGTTATTGCTGACTGCTCATGAAAGTCGTGTCGACGTAACACTACTGTACTATCAATAAATAATTTTCTGAAAATCATCTTCTTCTACACTTCACGGAGTAGGCGCTTTGCCTGTTCCGTTATCACAGAGTATCTCTCTATCTCATTCTCGGTATTACAACATTGTACGAAAGGGCCTATATCGAAACCCAACCTTAGGTTGTCGTCCATCCATCACTCTGTCCAGATTCTGTAACCGTTCCCTGCGATATGTCTGGATTTTATAATTTACAGAGAATACCTGTAGTTCTTCTCTCTAATATCCTCACCGCGTAAATGATCCTGTCTCGTGCAACCCTTTGTTCTTCTCAGAAACTTCACTTCCGAAATTTGAATCTGGTTATTAATCTTCTTTTTTTCTGAAAACACATAATGATATTATAACCAAATTGCTACAAGCAACATCCTTTTATCATGGTTTGCGTATTTCACGGCCCGGTTACCAAGCTCTGTGCACGGAAACACAGATTTCTAATCCACTTTTTTCCTAATTTATTGATTGTACAGCCAGTCAGAGGAGCAATAAGCACATTTTATAAAAGGCCAACATTATGTGTCTTGCAACGACTACCAATATGATATTACTCCTTATTTTATAATTCTCTAGCACACGACGAATATATAGAGCGGTCGACTGTTTTAGAGCAGTGAGTTTGACACGTGCAGTGGACACACACTTTGTTGCGAGGCTAACAAAATTCTTACTCATTTCGCCACACACGCAGACCAGCAGCTTTGTACAGTGTTTCATAGTGTGTACATCGAATACAAAAAGGCTGGCGAGAACATTACAAGCACGCAAGTTTCGTTTGTATATGAAGAGCCAGAGAGAGTAGGTGAGACAGTTGGTTGCGACCCACAGAAGCCGCCACCGCCCCTCGGGCTCGTAAGTCAGGAAGATTTGTTGCCCGAGGCTTCTGACTCCGGGCTATTCTCTAATTACTCTTCCTTAATATTGCCGTATCGCACACGGTCTAACCACCAACCAACTTCACTATCCCGTATCCCCTGGCATTGGGGAGACGACGCTAAGCCAATTTACCATGACGGCCTTCTATTCCTGTGCCCTCTTTAAGTCTTCCAACTTATTGGCCTACTTTCGCAAAACCCTTGAAATTTTCTTGGTATTGAAATAACATTGAAAAAATACAAGGACGAGCATGCAAAGAAATTTTCCATGGCGATCCATGTTGTCATTATAAAAATGACATAATGTTGTCACCAGAGTACCTAAAGTAGTGCTCCACTACTTTCTCAGATTTATTAATTAGTACTTTCTAATTAATAATTTTAATTTTAACGCTCGTCGCTACATTGTATTCCTCGCTTTTAAACGGTCATTAACGTACTAAATTCTCACAAGTGAAGATGTCAAGTTTATTGTTTTATCATCAACACATTTGGTAAGTTATCGTTGCTCCGTTTACCTCGGCATGTATTTTAACACACCGGGGTTTTACCCAATCATTCTAGTCTTCGTAAAAAAAAAAAAAAAAAAAAAAAAAAAAAAAAAAAAAAAAAATTTGGAAGGCTGGTTCTCCCACTGAGACTAGAATCATAATACAAAAGAATACTTAAAAATACAGCTTACCAAATACAGCGAAATGTCTCTTTACTGCAATAGCATTAATTACGTTTTACTAATCCATTACCTCTCACTTTACCGCAAAACCAATAAGGCGATTGCGTGCTTGGGCCATTGGCCCTCAAGCTTTAGAGAAGGGGGGAGCCAGTTCCTCGTAATTGTACGGTACCATCATTAATTTGTATACCTCATTCAATTAAATACCCATTTTTTTTTTGGTCGGCAACCTTAAGATAAGGCGACAAGAAGAGACAAGAAAGAGATTCGTTTCGTCAGGTGTCTATGATATAATCAGTTTGTTTAGTACGACAGAGTTACGGTTGCATCAATTTAACACGCATCTACGCATCCTATGACAAAATCTACACAAGTTTCTACATCCCATGTGAATCGATTTTTGGTTTTCTGTCTTGAAAAAAAAATCTTTAATATTTTCTGAGTAATGTGATACCAAATTTATGTGGATACGCCTGATAATAAATGTTTTTATGATTTTTAAAAGAACAGAGATCGTACGAAAAGTTCTGTCAAAAGTGCTGATAATATTACCATTTTTTACAAATCTGTAACTCCATTACAACAAATAGTACAGACGTGCGGTTTTTACCTTTTGGAAAGAGAATTTTTGTGTTTACATAGGAAAATCTTATATTAACACAAATGTTTACAAGCCAATATTTGCTGATCTGAGTCATTCTTAACTTGTCAAAAAATGTCTTCATGGAGTATTTGATTGCAATAGATTGCCAAAAAATAAATTTGTTGGACTTGATACTTTGGTTTTGAGTGTACATGATGCTGTGTTAACCTTCAATAAAGGTAATATAAGCAAGTGTCAAGTCTGACAAAAATTAGGGACCAAAGCAGGATCAAATATGGGTGAAGTAATAATGAAAAAAATTGACTTGCAACGAATACTTGAGGCAGAGACAGCGGTAGACGAATTCATGAGAAAAGTTAGACAGTCTGGCTAGCAATGTGAAGAAAAAAACTGGACGACCAAATGGACTTAACTGAAGAACCCGAGTATGGAGCTGGACTATTTTAAATCAGGTAAAACAATGAAAATCTGTTTTAAAACTTTAAACGCGTTTTTCTCAAAATCTACTTTTTTAGATAAATGACTCATTATTTCAGAAACCAAGTAAATTCTATCAATCTGAATTTTTTTGTGTGGATTTTGGGGTAGCGGAGATATAACTACACTACTAGAA
This sequence comes from Magicicada septendecula, assembly GCA_034769895.1. NCBI lineage: Eukaryota > Metazoa > Arthropoda > Insecta > Hemiptera > Cicadidae > Magicicada > Magicicada septendecula. Next base: position 395,143,849 of record CM068373.1, on the reverse strand, counting down.
CTATGTAGTTTCACTGAAAAATAAATACGTAAAAAAATATTAGGTATGCTATATGTGTGTAAATTTTTAGAGTAAAATATAAAAAATTATTAAAAAATCAATAAATTGAGGTTTCTTTATAATTGTAGTATCGTTTGAAGAGTATAATATGCTAACCTGCTTGCTAAAATTTCAGACTTCTATCTTTTACAGGTTCTGAGATAATGGGTCTCAAAAGTGATGAATTTAACATGGTAAGCATAGCCGGTTACGAGTGCCCTTAAGTTCCTATGTTTATTTTTGAGTTATTGTGAGTGAAGTGAATTTATTTAGTTAATAAGTGAAGGCATACTCTCACAACCGTAGTTGTCATAGTTGTAAGAACGGTTAACCGCGGTTCAATATTCAAATTTCTTGAAATACCAGATGTTTCGGCCGAACCAACGTACTGTACTTTATTCTTAAAATATTCCTCGGGCTTTCACGGCCGGTGTCAGATGTATGGTTCATGTTATCCGGGCTGTTTGGCCGTGGTCCATGGTTTAATACCAAACCAAACGTTTCAGCAGCTCCAATGGCTGCCATCATCAGTGGTATAAAAATCCTGAACGTCGGGAGTTCACGTACAGGCCCACAGTACTGTGGTATAGGTATATACCAACCTAGGTATATATATCAACCTATACCACAGTACTGTGGGCGTGTACGTGAACACCCGACGTTCAGGATTTTTATACCACTGATGATGGCAGCCATTGGAGCTGCTGAAACGTTTGGTTTGGTAATAAACCATGGACCACGGCCAAACAGCCCGGATAACATGAACCATACATCGTACTTTATTCTTCATCGGACTAAACTACCTCGTTCCAGCTGCACTGAAGGTGGGCTAATAGCCCAGTTAACATTTCCAACAGCTTGTTTAGTTTGTTTCAATATAGTTCCACACTGTTCAAACTCTATGAGCTTACTGATATATCCAATCTTTTCCAGACGATTAGTAAAAATAGACTAAAAAAGAAAAAGAAGAATAACGCGATATCAGAGTAAAAAACGAAGCACCACGCTAATCGGTACGGAGAGGGAACTCTGTAATAGAAGAATAATAAGTAGAGGACGCCGAGGTACAAAAAATCCATTCCGTTAAATCCCACTGTCGATGAGGCCAATCCATCACGCATGCAAAGCAACGTGTGGTGAAGAAATATGCATACATAAACAGCGAGCTGTACGTCAATGTCATCGTTACTCAATCTGTGCGGTGCCGCTTCATTCCTCTTTTTAATGGCACTTTATTTCTAGCGTAATCTGATTCTATTCCACAACTCACAAGTAGACCCGTCTAACCAATGTTAAATCAGCAATTTTCATACACATTTTTCTCAGGCTCTGTAAAAGATATTCTAATGAAATATTTTACAATGGTATGATTCGGCCGTCCGTTATTACCCTAGAATGTTATATCCCAGGGACTCGCTTTCACAGGAGAGTCGACCAGGGACCTGACAAACACTCCTAGTTTTCGTCTTGTCCGTGAACTGAATTCAAGATCTCTAGATTAGCCAGTTACCCGCAGACGCCTACCCACTGACCTACTAAGCCCTACAATTAAAATTAAATTAAGAACCTGGATCACAGGTTACTCGGGAATCTGCTCATTCGTTTACAAATCGGGTCTTATGAGCGTTTTTCAGGAAGACCAGCTTGGACTCACAGCTCCAACGGGAGGAGCCTGGTCTTGTCAGCTGGGTGAGGCTCTTAAACGCATCGACCTACTTTTATCAGGCGCGTTGAATTTTGTTAATCTCTTAATTTTTAGGCTATTTTATTATTTTTTAAATCGGTGTGCGCTAATAGAGTAGAATTGTTTTTTTTTTTATATACAAAGAGGCTTATTACACAGCATTTCTGTATACGTTTGAAATATGAAATATAGGAAAATCAATTCAGTCAATAAGAATCTTGTAAACAATGTTTCAATAGCGCGTATTTTATTGTGTTTTTACAGACAAAATGGTGGGAAAAAGAAAAAATCGCCCAGCACGGATTCTCGTCCAAATATTAACCCTCACAAATCTCCTAACGTGAAAATCCTTTGAATTCCGAGACCACCGACGGAACGAACACCACAGTGTCCTTACCGACAGGTCATTTTTCTGAATCTAATTCTATCCGAAAGACCATTTTTCCGAACGTTAAAATTTCCTACGTCCAGTCTACCGATCAATACAAATATTTCGAAAGTTATTTTCCGGAAAAACAGCTAAGATGGTTTGGACATGTGCAAAGAATGCCGGATAATCGACTCCCCAAACAAATTTTGGGATGGACACCATATGGTCGTAGGGGAAGAGGAAGACCTAGGTTGAGTTGGAGAGAAGGCATCAATCGGGCAATGAGAGACCGGGAATTGGAAGAAGAATCTTGGTTGGATCGAGACCAATGGAGACTAGGGATCGGAAGACGTAGGATAACGTTATGAACCGATTTATATATATATTTTCCGGAAACTTATTAAATCAGAATTTATTAGGAATTCATTCTATTCAACATTGTCCCGGAAATAGGTGTAGTTATTTAAAAAATGTATGACTAAAAGCAAATGTAAATAAAGTTTTTAACATACAGCGTTTTACAACTACGAGGGTTGTTCAATAGAAACACGTGTGATATGCGCAGCCGTGACTTCGTCGCCATGGGAACGGAATTCATTTGTTTATACTGTCTGTTTAAGTACTAGTGACGCGTCTGTCAAAAATATTTGCAGTTTGCTCTTTTCTAAACGTTGTGACTGGGTTGAAACATGGCATCTATGATAGAAAATCCGTCCAAAGGTAATCTGCGTGCCGTTATCCAGTTTTTGGCCGCTGAGAGGCGTCAGCCACTGGAAATTTATACGAGAATAAAATCTGTATATAGTGACTATAGTTATTCTCATACGGCAGTGGTTGTATTATGCAATAAATTTTGACAATGAAGAGAATCCACTAAAGATTTGGCCCGTCCCGGACCTGCACGTGTTGCAGCATCAGATGAAAATGTGAGACAGCTGAAAACTGCTTTACGCGCAAATAGGCGCATCAAAGTTAGAGAACTTTCTCAAATGTTGAGCATCAGCGTGGCAACTGTTCAGTCCATCATTCATAGTTTTGGCTATCACAAAGTGATAGTATTCAGTGGATTCCACGACTGCTTACTGATGAGCAAAAAAATTTCCGTTCGGCCTTATCATTACAGCATTCGATGCACTTTCAACAATTAGGTAATGCCTTTCTACACCAAATTTTTGCCGGTGATGAGTCTTGGTGTTATCAGTACGAACCAGAATCCAAACGTCAGAGCATGCAGTGGACGCTGGCACAATCTCCGAAGGCGAAAAAATATAGGTCCTAATCTTCGGCAGGAAAGGTAATGGTGACAGTACTTTTTTATTATCAGGGTGTGCTGCTCTTAGATTTTAAAGAACCTGGTGTCAATATCAAAGCTGAGCGATATGCAGACAGCGTAAAACGCTTACGAGTCAGCATCAAGAATAAACGTCCCGGAAAGCTCACAATGGTGTCACTCTTCTGCACGATAATGCTCGACCCCGTGTAGCCCAGACGTTTCAAGATCTGCTTGGTCGTATGAAGTCGGAAGTCTTGCATCTACCTCACAGTCCTTACTTGTCCCCTTGCGATTATCACGGTTGTGGCCCATTAAAGAAATCACTAAAAGGACGGCGGTTTAAATCGGACGCTGAGACAGAGTTTGCTGTTAGCGAATGGTTCCGCAAACAACCGCAAGAATTTTACCAGCAGGGAATCTACAGATTAGTGCAACAGTGGGACCCATGCCTTAATGTTAATGGAGACTTCTTTTAAAATCGTTGAATAAAAAATGCTTTACAGCCTCTAAACGTGTTTCTATTGAACAATCCTGGTATTCTGAAGGACATAATACAACAGACGTATAAAGACGTAATTTTCCAAATAAACAAAAACTGCATGAACTTGGATTGAACCTCGTACACACTAACTACTTACGGTTGACGAAATCAATTAGTGCAAAGTGCGGGTCGTACCTGTAACACAAAACACAAACATTTATCTAAGTATTACACTGTACAAATAACTAACAATTCTATATATATTTACACTAACTGATGCTAACGCATTTAACTGTCCTACAGTCACAAAATTATTAACACTACACTGTAAAGTGTACACTTGCTCGGAGTAATTAAATTAACTAAGTTAACAATAACTAATTACGAATCGGTGTTCAGTATCCAAATCGCTTGCATCTGTGGGCAAAAAAAAATTACCTCAGTCCGTATTGTTCTTTTTCGTTTGTTTTTTGTTTTACACGTCTCGCGGACGTATGTCGTACGGTCAGAACCATGTCGGCCTATCGACGTCGTTAGAACATAAAACCTACACATCACTGTCACAACAATCTTATATGTAATACAAATTATTTGAAAGTCATCTTGGGCGCGTGATGGCAACTTTAAATATGCATATACTTTACTAACGTTTTTCTGATTTACAGTTGGCGCAAATTTTACACTAAAAATCGTGCAGACAATGTACAAGTAATTATTCACAGAACAGGTTCATGAACGAGGTCCATCTTCTGCTCGTAATAATCTACTTAAATGTTTTAATAAACGACAACACACTCTAGATAGCAACGAAACGGCTAAAAGGACCTCGCATACCGACGCATATACATGTGCCCCAATTGGTAAGCCCGACGGCGAATGGACACGGTCTGTCGAAGGAAAAGCTGACCTCTTTGCCAAACATTTGAATGAAGTGTTCAAAGCTGAGCCCGGGGACGATGATAACGAAATAATGGACTTCATTAATGTACTATGCCAAATGTTTCCTCCTATAAGAGTATTCACACCAGTTGAGGGCAAGGCACTAATAAGCAAATTGAACACACGCAAAGTACCAGCCTTCGATCTGCTCTCAGGCCTCATTTTGAAACAGTTACCTCGAAAAATCATCTTCCTTTTAACCGCCATTTTCAACCGCATGTTAACCTTAGGTTATTTTCCCGCAATATGGAAATATGCTGAAATTATAATGATTCCTAAAACAAATAAACCTCTTCATGAACCGACCTTCTACCGTCCTACTAACTTTCTGTTCATATTCAGTAAAGTGTTTGAGCGACTATTACTAAACAGTATTCAAGATGACCATGATATTCTAACACTGCTGCCCAACCGTCAGTTTGGCTTCCGGGAACGCCACTGGGCAACCCAACAAGTCCACAGAGTGTCGAAGAAAAGAAGTTCTGCAACGTAGTGTTCATTGACATCTCCCAAGCGTTCGATAAGATACGACATCCTGGTTTGCACTTCCAACTAAAAACGACACTGTTCGCCAACTACCACCTTCTACTAAAATCACACCTATCTAACAGAAAATTCTCAGTTAAATACGACTCCTGAAGTCCACCTACTACTGTGTTGAATCAGGTGTTCCTCAAGGCAGCGTTCTCAGACCACTACTCTTCCTTACATATACAGACGACTTACCTGAAACAAACGCCACCACGATGTTGCAGTTTTATCCGCAAGTTACTTCTGACAACCTACAAGTACATCTAAGTCTACTCAGCAAATGATACAAGAAATGGCAAACAAAAATCAACGAAACGAAATCTGCGCAGATCACACCGACTACTCGACATGACATCTGCCCACCTGTAACAATTAAAAACACTCCTGTACCAGTGAAGACATAAAATAAATACCTTGATCAACGACTCACCTGGCAGAAATATATCCAAATCAAAAGAAGGCGGTTAAATCTCAAGTTCAGACAGATGTCCTGTCCTTGGCACAGATGTGGGCCGAAAGTCTAAGCTGGCATTGAATAACAAACTGCTACATTACAAAACCGTGGTCAGACCTATATGGTCCTACGGACTCCAGCTATGGAGATGCGTTAAACCCACAAGGACAAAAACCATGCAAAAATTTCAGTTACAATTGCTGCGAGTTGTAGTAGATGCCCCGTGGTACATCAGCAATGAGACACGTCACACCGACCTGAAAATACCTCTTGTGAAGGACGAAATCCACTGGATTACAACAGAATACAGCCGTTATCTAGTAGACCACGAAAATGAGCTATATAACAACGGTAAGAAGACTCCGCAGAACTTGGCCTCAAGATTTGCTAGATCCTTAAAAAAATACTCTTCTACAATGTGAAAAAACAAGGGGGGGGTTCTCTCACAAACCTAACTCTTCCACCTGATCACTTTGTAATACATGTAGATTGTAAATTGCAATCTGTCAATTAAAAAAAATGTTTTCATAAAAATGTTAACGTTTCGTAAAGTACTAAAATACCGTAACAGGTATGCGTATATATGCTATTTTCCGTCATCTCTCTCGTCAAATTCGCTGCTCCATTTAATACACAGTTTTCACGTAGACCATTTTAAGAAGGTTATTACTGTAATTAGAAATTCCAATAATTTAGGCCGAGGTGAAAAGATTAAGTAGCGAACTGCGGATAAAAGAAAACGGAAACCGTCGTTCTGATTAACATAAATAAGAAATTATTAATTACTTGAGATTGATTTAATTACATTTTACCGACAACTTAAATATGATAACTAGCAATCTGACACAGGAGAATGAAATTGTTTTTACATATGGTCCATATTAAAGTTGACAAGTTAACATATGTATAACATATATTAGCATTCATTAACACATATTGTCATATATTTACATTTATTAAGTCCGAACATCACTGAGTAAATAAACACGTACAACACTCACATGTAAGCAACTGAGAAACACACACACAGTCGTACAGCTGATTGCGTAAAACAACGATCAAAACAGGCACATGCGAAAAACCAATAAACCAAACGAGGCACAGTATTTGCGTTTTATCGTCAACACAGTAATTACGCACAACGCCATCGACCTCGACTATGATTCTATTGTGGAATAAATCAATATGCATACCGTGTAAATATAACGGACTTGACACGGAAAACAAAGTTCCACAATCAAACGTCAAAATTTTTACATATATAGATGTTCTGTTGAAGAGAACTGGAACCGAACAACATGGGCTGTAAAACCAGACGTGAACAAATTGTGATGAAACATAAAACTGGAATTAAAACAATTAAAGGCACTATAGTCGGCGCACACACTTGGAAAACGGGACGGCGTGATTTTAAATCCATCTCTGCGTGGACAGATTTTTTCAACATTCGTCTGGACTCTGGGAAGAGTCAGAAACTTTTTATAACAACAAAAATATTTCATCTTGAAAAATTCTCCATTTCTTTTTCATTAAGAAAATATATAGTTTAATATGCTTTTAATGGTCAATTCGATGTTAAAAAATTAATAAATTAAAAGAAATGCGCCTTATTTATACGATCCTAAGTTCTCATTTTATGCACAATACAACCACTTCAATAAATATTTAACATGTTGTGATCAGTTCAACAAGGCAAGAGAAGAACAATCAACAACATGAGCACTCCATACCAGAAGCAGTAGTGGAAGCTATATTATGTAGAGACTTGTCTAATCTCTAAAAACGCTGTCTTCACGGGGAAACTAGGAACACAAACGAAAGTTTCAATAGTTTTATCTGGAAAAGACTTCCAAAAACTGTATTTGTAGGCCTGCAAACTCTCAAACTTGAAGTCACAGATGCAACTGTATGCTTTCATGCCGGTTGCATTGGAAAGATAAATGTTCTTCAAAGGCTTCAGATCAATCCTGGAAAATTTATGGTTGAAGGTCTCAAACAGATTGACGCAGATCGTATACCAACGGCTGATAAGGAGACTGACGAACAAAATAAAAAACAAAGAGTGAGATGAAGACTGTTAAAAAGGGAAGAATGTGAAAATGAAAGTTATTGTCCTGGTGAATTTTAGAGACATAAAATTCTTTAAATTCTGTTTTCAATTTTTAAACCAGCTTTTCCGAAAGTTACCATTTAAAAAAATTTACAATCCTGATGTTTTGCAGACATGTTATTTACTCTTATGCAAGTTTGACTTACCAGAATTATACAAAAAAAATTATTATCAGAACCTTTAATAAAAATATTTATTAAATAATAAAATTTTATAGCTCACCCTTATCATTAATGATTATTTTTTAATTATACTGACTTAATTCACGTTATTAATAACAGCGGACAGTTTAATGTGTTTATATGGAAAGTTATTTTTGTTATTTTACTTTATTAAATAGCTTTAGAATATCACTTTCAAATTATTTTATTTTCACACGAGCTTTTCAAAGTCAAAAATTACGAACACGCACAGTTATAGTTTTATTATTAGCTGAGGTAGAGATAGAATTTTCCCAAAGGTGTACTGGAAAGTGTTTTCTTCGATACAGAGTCGGTGAGCTAAAAGCGTACTGTAACACGGTGTTTAAACAATACAGCCTGATTACTCTGACCTTCAACCCAGTCAAGAGAATCAAAAACATTAATTACACTGATAAATAATGACAGAACAAATTTTAGACTTACTGAAAGGAAAACGATGCTTGTGTGAAAAACTGAGAGGATTCATGTGTACAGTAACTGGAAACCCCTGTAGAGTATGTAACTCGCAGACTAAGAGAAAGACTGCGGTGAATAAAACGGACTGTTATACGTGTACATTCGGAATTCATGTGGAAGTCAAAGCATCACAGGAGACGCACGACAGACGAAGCTAATGAGCTGCTTCAAACTAGTCATTACACAATCGCACAAGAAGAATGACTTACGAGTTTACAATGAACTCGATCGGAGGTTTACAGAAAGTAACAGGGCCAGAATTTACAATGACATCTCATTCTTCTTCTTCTTCACAAGTAATCGAAGATGCAATACAAGGGCGGAGTAACAACACGGGCTAGCAGAGAGAGACAGATCAGTCCACTCTTGCGGTCACTTCTGTAACTTCTTCTTCTTCCTTTCCTTCTTCCTCTTATTTTTCTTCTTCTTCTTTTGTCGTCGTCTTCTTCTTCTTCTTCTTCTTCTTCTTCTTCTTCTTCTTCTTCTTTTACTTCTTCTTCGTCTGCTCCTTCTTACTGCAAGGATTAGGTGATATCACCCACTCCGATCAGGAAAATCGAGCCACTTCTTTCTCGGTTTCCGGGGGGGGGGCATCCATTTGGGCTATAAAAGAGAACTTGCCTGGGCAACCTGTCGGACGTCATTCGGTCTGTATGATACAACGGTCGATTCCGATATTCCAAGACTTTTCACTCAGTGAGACAATATTTCGTTCCAAGCGTTTATCCTCATCGCGAATTCTATCTGCACGTGAGCCTCCGTTCAGAGAACGCAAAAATCTCATCTAGGCAGGGGCGGTTCGTTCTTAGGGCGCTAAGGCGCGCGCCCCCCAGATTAAATCATATCATTAAACAACCCATTATCACTACTTGTGGAAAGTCATTACATATTTCTTTAATACTTCGGACAAGAAAATATTTTTGTATTAGATAATAGCATAAATGTTTTCGGAACAGCATGCATTACGGCGCTCTGACAATCGCGCCCAATTCTCAATTCCCCCACTCTATCCAAAATTGAACGAAGTTGTAAGCTTAAACAAGGCATTTAGACGTTCGCTCGGCGCGCCGGCTTCCGCGCCACGTTTAGCAGAACGTGGCGTGATTCACTCAGTACAACTAATCGTAGACTATTGATAATAATATGAGATTTGCTCTTTTTAGTGTTTATAGTTCCTCTGGCGTGGTTAATTGAGTACCGGCATTTGTTTAGGTTTAGGTTTTGAGTTTGTGTGTTTTTTTAAATAGCTTCACAAATAATATTTAGGGAAATACTGTAGTGTCGAATTATTAGGTTTTGTTTCAACATTTAATCCAACATTTTAACATTCAGTGCAGGCCCTTAAAGCAATAACTTTTGCAAGATCGAAAAAAATTGAACTAAAGTCATTATTTAGGCCAACTCCTGAACATGATGCAAACAGAAATTAAGAAAAGTGGGATTCGTGTTTTCAGATGGCAACTGTTTTCAAAAGAAGCATACCAAAAAAAATGACTGGATCTGGGTGGCTGCGACGTTCAGAAATCTTTGTTCTGTTTTCCATGTATTTTATTGTCTCCCAGAGACAATGGTGATCCAATAATGTTGGATGCAGGACTAGAATAGGGGATGCAAAAGAAGTACGTGACATCATTATAACTCACGTAAAAGATAGATTTACTTACACGGGTCACCTAGAAGCAGCTTCATTGATGTCCAATGACTTATTTCCACTTTTTTCTACAAACTTTCCGGAAGAAAAATTCAAGCTAGTGATTCGGTATTAACCTTTCTTACAAGAAAACAAACTCCAGAGTGAATTGGAACTATTATAGGCTACAGACAGCATGATTATAATATTAAAGGCGCAATAAAACTTCTTAACTTTATAGAAGAAAACAATCTTACGTCAGTTTTCAAAGAAGTGTTGATACTTCTGAAAATTGTCATAACTACCCCCATGACAACTGCCGAACCTGAGCGCTGCTTTTCGACTCTGAAAAGACTAAAGACTTTCTTGAGAAATACAATAAAAAACGATAGACTGAATGCCCTTGCGGTGTTATCTATCAACAAGGAACTTGTTAAAGAAATGAAGGATTTTGATGCTAGAAAGTTCGTTAATTTAAAGGAAAGGCGAATGGACTTTGTATATAAATAAATGGTCTGTTTAAAGTGTAAGTATCATAAAAATAATATAATGTAAATATAGTATATTACATTTTTTGTGGAAACAGCATAGACATTTTTGTGGACACTTTCGACAGTTTGTGGTTATGTTTATTAATAAAGCTGCTGACTCTCTACAAGAGCTCACAATATTTGAGGTGAGATCAAATTTTTAAATAACCGTTGCATGCTGCACGTGTTACTATTCTTATTTTATTAATGAATTATGTGATCAAATATTGGCGACATTTTTACTGTGCGTTAACTTCAATATTGATAAATAATTAAGAAGCCTAAAGGCCGCGCCCTCCAGCCTCTTAAGTCACGAGCCGCCACTGCATCTAGGATAATTGGAACCTGCTTATATCTCTTTGTATTATTACCCAATTCTCAGACCTATATAGCCTAACATAGTAAGGACTACAATGACTCTATAAAACTTTAATTTTCGTGACTATATTAAAAATTTTAATCATAGACATGCTTCTTCTTGTTCTTCTTCAGGACTACAGCCCAACGTGAGCCCTGCCTTCCAACACCAATCGTCTCCAAAGTCTCCTATCCATTGCCAGCTCAGTGTAACCCCTCACATCCGATCTTCTGAGATCTTCTAGCACATCATCCAACCATCTTATCCTAGATCAACCCCCCACTGTCTGCCTTTACAGACTTGCACCTTCAGGATTTTCGTTGGCACACGCTGATCGTCTCTAAGTGATCTACCCACTGTATTCGTTGTGCCTTTATGAATCTTACAATCTCTTTATGATTCAACAGCTCATCTACCTCCTGGTTATTTCTTATTCTCAATTCGCCATCTTCTTTAACCGGGCCAAAAACACGTCTCTTATGATCTTTCTTTCAAACCTTCGTATTGTTTCTTGTTCCTATTTTTGTAAATGTCTATTTCTCGCCTCTGTAAGTAACAATCGGTTTGATAAGTATCATATATACTTTTACTTTTGTGTTACGACGAATGAGTTTGGTTCTCAATAGTCTACTTTTGACGTAATGTGGCCTATTTCCCATTTGTATCCTGTCGTGTATTTGCCGTGTTTATGAACCCTTCATTATCTATCATCTTCAACTATCATTTTCATTTATAGAAAATTACCCCCACCCCTTCAACTAACCTTTTTATTTATAGATATTTCATCTACGTTTCTACAGTGGATTATTATCACCTTCTTTTCAGGATATTTTATCAAAATTGAGTACTTTACTCTTGTTAAAACGTAAAACGTTGCAGGTAAACTACCCTTTCCACTTAACCGATCTTCACCAAAATCAATAAGCCTTGAGTCCTCTACAACACAGGCACGTATACACAAAATTATTTGATTCTGCTTGAATTCACGGCACTTATCGTTCGTCATAAAAAAAATTACTATTGTTTTAACATAAAATGTTGCAGGTAAACTACCCCTTCCCCTTAACCGATCTTCACCAAAATCAATAGGTCTTGGGTCCTCTACAACTCAGGTACATATGCAAAAAATTATTTAATTCTGTTTCAATTTACGGCAGTTATCGTTCGTCATAGAAAAAAATTACTCTTGTTTTAACACTAAACGTTGGAGGTAAACTACCCCTTCCTATTAACCTATCTTCACCAAAATCAAGAGGCCTTGAGTCCTCCACAATTCAGGAATGTATGCAAAACATTATTTGATTCTGTTTGAATTTACGGTCAGCTATCGTTCGCCATAGGAAAAATTCTATGGCGAATTTTTATAATAATAATAAAAATAATACTATCAGAATCAACCCTTATCTCGAAAGCGATTTTTTTCTCCATCACCATACTTCCATTTCCTTATGGAACATGGAAGTAAAAATTAATTCCGACTGATAGTAGCTGCTTTGATGCCGACTGGTAACCGTTTAAACGAGGGAGCTATAACTGCGAGTCGGATCCGGATCGATGCCAGCCGTACTGCAGGGGAGCACCGGACGGTCTGCTGACAGATCACGAATCCCTTGAGTGTGTAATGAGCACTGCAGACAGCCGGCTGATGAATAAACTAACTGCGCCCTATTAAAAATGCAGCGTCTCCATGCTACGTGATGCACTCACTTGACAAAGTGCAAACGTAAGTCTTATTCACAACCCGCATTCCCGTTGCTGCTGCTGCTGACTCTTACATCCCACTTCTCGCTCTCTCTCACTCACTCACACACTCTCTCTCTCTCCTACACACGCCTCCTTTTGCTAATTCAATACATTCAACGTTGTTCTTCTTAATGCCACACTAGTTATTAACGCTGCATTGAATATTTCATCATTTTAATTATTTCTAGTGAGACATCGCTTATGATTATTATATGGGGAGCGACTAATAAGGCTGAAAATACGACTGTGTAGGCCTATAAATATAAAACGAATAAAGATCCAACTAATCAATTAATGAAGTTGGTACTACCTACCTGCTTCAGGTAACTACTCAAATATCAGAATGAAGTGTTCCCCCCTGACTCGAAGCAGTTCCAACATTAACGATGGTTGTGGTTATAGCAATGCACGGCAAAACAGTCTCTGATATAACAAACAGTACGAAGACAGACTGCCGAAATTGTATTCTTTCGTTTGATGAAGGGAGACATAGCCGTGTGGATAGATTGGAACATAGGTACGACTTGGACGAGGTGTAATTATATCTGTGTTTTTACATAGTTTTGTTACATATAAAAATAGCATACAAAACTAATAAAAATAATTAACAAAAACTAAATAGCCCACACAACAAAGATAACACAACAACTAACGGTATATACAAATTTGAATGCCAAGATTGCAATAAATGTTACATAGGACAAACCAAAAAACAGCTGAAAAAACGTTATTTTGAATACCTAAACGCATACAAAAAACCAGAAATATAAAAGCCAATTTAGCCACACATGCAATAAACACAGGACATGAATTCCCAGACATAACCAATGTGACACTAATAAAACATATACCACACAAAACAAACTAATACCTGAACAAATACAAATCAGTACAAAACATGACACAATATTCAAAGAACTCAACATCGAAAATACACAAAATACAAATACATATACCACAATCACACACAACAATACAACTTTAAAAAACCAGAGACCAACAAGAAACCTTAATAGCATCCAGCCAACACACAAATCCTTCACCAGACGCAAGATCGGAAGGCTGAGGATGAGAGCACGGGAGCTCTCGAAACAAGTTCCAAATAAGGAAAAATAACATGTTAAGGTAATATAAATATAAATTTTAAATACTTTATATATACCAAGAAACGAACTGTAGCAGAAAGTGACTGAATATATATATATATATATATATATATATATATATATATATATATATATAAAAAACTCACAGTCTGAGGATTTATGTGTACTGAATATAAATCCACACCGTTACACCGATTGCCACCAAATTTTGCACAGGTAACCTTTGACACAAAGCGAAAACCACTGTCTAACTTGGAATTTGATATTCTGCCCCGGTCGCACGATTTTAGGCCCTTTTAATTATACCTTTTCGTTGACGCGTATAAAGATGTCAACAACCCATGGAGACCAGAATTAATTACCATAGTAACAAATAAATAAACAAAAGCTATTTAGCGGCTTCGGAACTGTACATTTACGAACTCTTCGCTGTACTCCTGCAGTACATTTTCGATGTTTTATATAATATGCGATTTTATCGATATATTAAGATGTGGAAAAGAAGAAGTGTAAATTAATTGTAAATTGTCCCATTACTTAATGCAAAGCGAAAATACGTGGTTTTTATTTGTGAGGTTACGTGACAAAGGTTTTTGGTTTTTAGTTTACAGCTGAAATAAATAAAAGCCATGGTTGAGGAAAACATAACGTTTAATGTGTTATACATTGCTTCTAACACAGTAACACTTAAAATAAAGAATTTAGAGTGTTTGATTTAACAAGTACAGTACTTTATAAATATCTCCAAAGGCTTTATAAACGGGTACTTTTAAATCTCCAAAGGCTGTTGCACCAATATAATAATTTAGTACAAGTTAAAATAGTACAAGTGTTGAAAACAACTTTGGAGAGAATTTGACTAATGAGTACAAAATTGTCATACGAGCTGACAGAACGCCATATAGACATAGACAATTAAAATTATATTAAAATACTGATTAAAAGTCAAATATCCGCGTGCGAAACCGCGGGTAACAGCTAGTTTAATTATAAAATTGATTTAGCATTTCAGTTTAGGTACGTGAACTGCAATAATTTTAGGGTTATAAATAATTTCAATTTCAAACACTATTTAAATATAGGTAGTTTACAAGGTAGGTTTTTATATTAACAATCCTTTTAGTATTTCTACCCTGATGCTTGTAAATTATGAAAATATAACTTCTTTTTAATAAAAAGCAAAGGGTTCAATTATTATTACTTAATGATAACTGCAACGATTTGGTTTCTGCTGGTGTGTGATTACTTTTGTTATGTATAGCCCCAATAAAATGTTTGCCCCCCCCCCCCCCACAAGCAGTCAAAACGTCACCAGTCGCCATCGAATCTTACAATGTATACGAAAAATTTCAGTTCTACCGCTACACTGTAGGGTCGCTCCTCAAACTTTCCAACTGACCCTCGTATTAAGACAGTACAACTTGGATAAGAAAATCGATACTTATAACTAACGGTCACTGCCATACAATGTTATTATTAATAAAAAAAATTTGCTGCGCTGAAACAGCCTATACGACACACCACGTCTTTACGTAACTGCGTTTATCAGATCTTCGTTTAATCTACTTGCAGTGAAGCACGCTGTCATGAAAACACAGAAGTAAAACAACAGAACATAAGACAGGTATCGGGTAGCTCAGAGGTCAGCGGATAATTTTCTAAAGCGGGACTTCGTATGTTCGACTTCATCTCAGCGCGCGCCCATATTTTCAACTATGTCTAGCCATTCTGGACTTATCTGACCACAAGGGGGCTTCATCAGCTGGGGAAGTTACACAGAGGGTGTAGGTACAGGATTAGATACCTGACCTACAATCGTCTTAATCGTCGGGGGAGGGGGAGGAGGACGGGGAGGAATTAAGGATGATGGGAGGGAAGGAGGGGAGGGGAGGGGAGAAGGAGAAGGAGAAGGGGAAGGAGGAGGAGGAGGAGGAGGAGGAGGAGGAGGAGGAGGAGGAGGAGGAGGAGGAGGAGGAGGAGGAGGAGGAGGAGGAGGAGGAGGAGGAGAAGATTTAATAAAAAAATAATTATTGAAGGTTACACTGAAGGGAAAAGAGGAAGAGGAGGATCGAGACTCCAATATATGAAACAAATTATTGGTGATATATGTTGTAATTCCTATCAGGAGATGACACGAAAAGAGAAGATCGGTGTGAAGAACTGCTACAAACCAATCTGTGGATTGCTGGCTAAGGAAGAACATAACTTAAAATGAGTAGTCTGTACTTTAAACTTTGTATGAATATTATTAAAAGAACAATGGACTGACAAACACATGATTGTATACCTGTACGTTACTAAACTTATTGTGCTGATAATAACATCCTGTACTTTTATCTTCACTCATTCCGATCGTTTATACGTACTTTAGACCGCGTTTCTCAATCTACGGGGCGCGACCCACTACTGGATTCCGAGGGAGCGTTTGGTGGGTCGCGAAGTCGGGCTCGAAAATTTATTTATTGTGTCTTAAGAACCCATTATATTTAGTAGTAAGTATAATTTGTTTAAGCGTAAAAGAAGGCTAAAAGTACTTGGTTAGCAAAAATATGATTACTAACAGGGTGCACATCCCTACAAGTATTCTGCCGGCGCCCACGTTTATAGGTCTCATGAAGAGTAGAAACCTTCAAGTCGGGTGCCGGACTTAAAAAGATCGAGAACCACTGCTTTAGAATATTAAAGAATGGCCCAACTTTTAATATCCCCTCCCCCCAATTCAACTCTTCGACCTCAAATTGCTTGCTCGATCCGCCCCTGATGTAATATAATTTGATAGATTTATCTGTACCTTCATAGGGTTGACCCATTCTGACCGTTCGTCACCGGTGCAGAAACAATGATTCCCAGAGGAATGTGGTGGTCCGTTCCTGCCGTGAACATTCAATTCAATTCTATGCAAAGCAGAATGGCTGGTATCGTGCCATGCTGTAATTCGCTTCTACCTTCATGGTTGTATGGTGGCTATGTACACATGACCAGCTAAGACTGAGCATACAGTTTATCACTTGACCATTTCGTTCATTATTCACTGCTTTGGACAAGTTTAAAGTAAAAACATATCATGTGTATGTAAGGTTTTGACACGAACCCTTATTCGTCCGCCATTATTAAAAACTGAGGTCCCTGTGTAAAGTCAGAAACCGTTTGTTCGTCGGTTGGACAAGTTTAAAGTAAAAACATATCATGTGTATGTAAGGTTTTGATACGAACCCTTATTCGTCCGCCATTGTTAAAAATTGCGGTCCACGTGTAGAGTCAGAAACCGTATGTCCGTCGGTTGGACAAGTTTAAAGTAAAAACATATCATGTGTATGTAAGGTTTTGATACGAACCCTTATTCGTCCGCCATTATTAAAAACTGAGGTCCCTGTGCAAAGTCAGAAACCGTTTGTTCGTCGGTTGGACAAGTTTAAAGTAAAAACATATCATGTGTATGTAAGGTTTTGATACGAACCCTTATTCGTCCGCCATTGTTAAAAATTGCGGTCCACGTGTAGAGTCAGAAACCGTATGTCCGTAGGTTGGACAAGTTTAAAGTAAAAACATATCATGTGTATGTAAGGTTTTGATACGAACCCTTATTCGTCCGCCATTATTAAAAACTGAGGTCCCTGTGTAAAGTCAGAAACCGTTTGTCCGTCGGTTGGACAAGTTTAAAGTAAAAACATATCATGTGTATGTAAGGTTTTGATACGAACCCTTATTCGTCCGCCATTATTAAAAACTGAGGTCCCTGTGTAAAGTCAGAAACCGTTTGTTCGTCGGTTGGACAAGTTTAAAGTAAAAACATATCATGTGTATGTAAGGTTTTGATACGAACCCTTATTCGTCCGCCATTGTTAAAAATTGCGGTCCACGTGTAGAGTCAGAAACCGTATGTCCGTCGGTTGGACAAGTTTAAAGTAAAAACATATCATGTGTATGTAAGGTTTTGATACGAACCCTTATTCGTCCGCCATTATTAAAAACTGAGGTCCCTGTGTAAAGTCAGAAACCGTTTGTTCGTCGGTTGGACAAGTTTAAAGTAAAAACATATCATGTGTATGTAAGGTTTTGATACGAACCCTTATTCGTCCGCCATTGTTAAAAATTGCGGTCCACGTGTAGAGTCAGAAACCGTATGTCCGTCGGTTGGACAAGTTTAAAGTAAAAACATATCATGTGTATGTAAGGTTTTGATACGAACCCTTATTCGTCCGCCATTGTTAAAAATTGCGGTCCACGTGTAGAGTCAGAAACCGTATGTCCGTCGGTTGGACAAGTTTAAAGTAAAAACATATCATGTGTATGTAAGGTTTTGATACGAACCCTTATTCGTCCGCCATTGTTAAAAATTGCGGTCCACGTGTAGAGTCAGAAACCGTTTGTCCGTCGGTTGGACAAGTTTAAAGTAAAAACATATCATGTGTATGTAAGGTTTTGATACGAACCCTTATTCGTCCGCCATTGTTAAAAATTGCGGTCCACGTGTAGAGTCAGAAACCGTATGTCCGTCGGTTGGACAAGTTTAAAGTAAAAACATATCATGTGTATGTAAGGTTTTGATACGAACCCTTATTCGTCCGCCATTGTTAAAAACTGAGGTCCCTGTGTAAAGTCAGAAACCGTTTGTCCGTCGGTTGGACAAGTTTAAAGTAAAAACATATCATGTGTATGTAAGGTTTTGATACGAACCCTTATTCGTCCGCCATTATTAAAAACTGAGGTCCCTGTGTAAAGTCAGAAACCGTTTGTCCGTCGGTTGGACAAGTTTAAAGTAAAAACATATCATGTGTATGTAAGGTTTTGATACGAACCCTTATTCGTCCGCCATTGTTAAAAACTGAGGTCCCTGTGTAAAGTCAGAAACCGTTTGTCCGTCGGTTGGACAAGTTTAAAGTAAAAACATATCATGTGTATGTAAGGTTTTGACACGAACCCTTATTCGTCCGCCATTATTAAAAACTGAGGTCCCTGTGTAAAGTCAGAAACCGTTTGTCCGTCGGTTGGACAAGTTTAAAGTAAAAACATATCATGTGTATGTAAGGTTTTGACACGAACCCTTATTCGTCCGCCATTATTAAAAACTGAGGTCCCTGTGTAAAGTCAGAAACCGTTTGTCCGTCGGTTGGACAAGTTTAAAGTAAAAACATATCATGTGTATGTAAGGTTTTGATACGAACCCTTATTCGTCCGCCATTGTTAAAAATTGCGGTCCACGTGTAGAGTCAGAAACCGTATGTCCGTCGGTAACCACTTTTGCATTCGTTTCACAAAACTTCCAACGTAAGTGAAAGTTGGCAATTCCAACTAGCTGTAACAATTCAATTTCGTTACCGGGGACAGCAAAATAATAGGTTAAACCAAAAGGTCCCTTACACTAACTTACCTGAACTTATTTTAATGAGTTCGATATTTTCACTTCACAATAGGTAAAATAGTCAATGAAACACAAAACAGTAATATTATCCGTCCATACTTAAACTTCTTCCACCAATCAGGAATACAAACAAAGAGAATAATAATAATTTCCACTGTCTACGGTTTTATAGTAGGTGTTTTAATTCACTTATTTATTCCGTAACCTGATGATAAAAGACACCTCGACTATGGAGAAGAAAAACAAAGACAGAGGCTCCAAAATGAAAGCAACAGCAGCGTAGAAACATTCTTAGAAGCTGCTACGCGCAAGCAACTATACGACAGATGGCTATATATAGAATATTTACATATTCATTGTAGGGAAAAGAAGCGCTGTACAAAGAGAATACATTTTTAGAGTTGCAATAGTAAAGCCGTAATGAGACAGATAAAAACATAAAGTTGACGTCTCGATGTAACAATGACGACCTCGATAGTGTTTCCGTCATTATTCAATGGTTGCGTCCGCGAAGTGACGCCTTGGGTAACAGTAAAAAGTCCAAATTCTGCAATCCGACCGCAGATATATTTCAATATCTGTGTACCTGATACACAGAAATACTTATTGTTGATGTGTCCGGGTCGCAGTCCGATGAACACCAGGTTCCTCCGGTGCAACGCGGTCACCAGGTGTGCAGGAGAGACTTTCTTTCATTGCTCCGTCCTGCCTTCACGCCGGGGTCACAGCTCCGTGGCTCCCTTAAGATTCGCCTGCAGGATCTTAGGGCCGCCATGGCGCGGATCGATGAGCTGCCACGCAGAGGCGGTTGGTTCCCGCAGTCATCCACTTTCACACCTCCACTTCCCATGCCAAGGGCGACAGCAAACATCAGCGGAAATGGCTTGAGAAGATGCAAACCATTTAATTTTGTTCAATACTGTTTGCGGTTTTATGCGCCGGTCTGTGTCCACGTCTGTGGTACGGCTCTGTGGTTCCCCTAAGGTTCGACTCGCTGGAGCTTATAGCGTAGGCTACTAGCGTGGGCATGCCACCATTAGACGTCGGCCGGAACGGTAAGCTTTCACCCCTATACATAGCAGTGTTGCGGTTTGTTTGCTGTCGCGCCGTGTGGTTAGGCGAGATGAAAGCCTGAGTAAATAAACGACTTCTAACTGCGATAAGCACGCGAGACAACGCTTGCATGCAATTGCCCAGTTAGTTTATTCCATTCTATTCTTTCTTTCTTTTTCTTTTTTACAGTCTTACTTCCTCTTTAAACGAGTTGTTTCGAAGTGTGCCCACGAAGGCGTTTGCAGCGTGCGTGTGTAAGTCATGTTAAAGGTTTCTCTAGTCGACGGCCGCGCTGGCTTTTTCCTCAGAGTTCTACTCAAATGACAAATGCTTTCCTCCGGAAAACAGTTATTCATTCGTCACATTGCCTCAAGTATAAGAGAGGGCGGCCGAACTGAATATGCCGTATCTCATTTAGCTGGACTAATTTAGTTTGATCCTCGTCCGCGAAATGTAGTAGAATTACAATATTTAGACTGTCGGCAGGACGTGTCTATAGCCTGTTTCCCTGGCTAAAGGCAGTATGAAACAGTTGAATGCAAACAAAAACAACCTACTTTTCTCTTTTGTTTGATTTTCACCAACACCGACAATTTTCTTAGGATGAGACGATACAGACTGATAAACAAGTGACGTCATCCCTAATTATTTTCATCGGTATTTCTTGCAATTTTACGATTCGTTCTTTCAAGCCACGCCGCCGATAGCGATTCTTTATAAACATTTACGTACTTGAATAGTGGCGTGCATATTCCCGTAAACAATACGAAAACTAATTTGTCATTGTTCGTCCGTAGTTCGTATATGTGCAAAACTGTTCTGCGCACGTGCGAAGTGAATGAAAATTTTGTTAGCCTCGCAAGGAAGTATTTGTCCACTAAAGGTGTGCTAAACTAGTATTTAAAAATAACAGGTACGAACGAAACCGTTCCAAAAAAGAAAAACACGTTTATATAGACCTATTTATTATACATACACCTGTATTATATCATTTTTTATAATAAATAAATTGAAAACAAAAGTATTAACAGTGTTACTTAGCACTGTGACTTTATTAAGCTGTTACTGTTTAAAAGAAAATAAGAAATAAGAGAGTATCTCCCTTTGGGAATACTAATTTAAATTTTCGCTAGGAGTAAACAAACTGACATAGATTTTATATTAAATTATTGATTCCATTTTGGTTAGACAAGTCAGTTGAACTCAGGCAATGAAATTTAGAGTGCACGTAATAGCACAACAAAGAATGTCAAACAAATTTACGTGATACGTGCAGTGAAGTTAAAATCATCTCCGAAATCACATTAACAGAAAATACTACATAGCCTATCAACCACTGTAGGTTAACACAATATAATTCGCTTTTTCAAAATTTACGTAGTTGGTGACTAGTACAATATATAATTTGCTATTATAATCTGTATTATATATCTGCGTAACACACGAGAATAAATGAAACATCAGTATGAATTTTTTTTCATTTAATAAAAACAGCTTCGTCTCTTTGGCATAGAGATATTCTGAACCTCGCTGTTTTGCTTCGTTTCGTACTTGTATGACAATCAGCACATGCGCAGAATGAAGTATTCAGCATCAAAAAGTGGCTTTGTACTCGTAATACTCGTAGTACTCGTTTACTTGTTTATCCGTTAGTTCCGTAGGGAGGTCCTGCGACTCGGGTCCGCAAGGCCGCGAGTAATCGGAACGGATATTTCGACTTTCAGTCACTGTTATATCCGTTCCATAAAAAATGTCGTTCCAAAATACCTGTTATCGGTATATCGGCCCACCTCTACATCACAGTGTCACTGTCGAAAGTCTATCATCAGGTCATAGCCATCGCGGGTCGTCAGGTTACCGACCTCACGACATCATTTTTATCTTGATATGGAAGTGTTTAGTACCATTAAGGAGAAGCCGTGTGTCTCCACTCGATCCCCCCAGAGTCCGAAGTGGCGTCCGCACACTTCGCACGTCAAATATTTGTGAAATCGCAGTATTGCCTTGCTGATGTATCAGAGTGTAGCACTGCCCGCACTCTTCATATATCCCGCAAGACAATCCTCTCGGAGCTTAGACTTGTTGCACGGTTTCTCGGGGGCAACTGTTGGCGTGTCGCTAGTTATCAAGCCGCAATTTTGACCTCAATATTTATTAAGATTTTTTGCGATTTTAAATTAAAAAAAAAAACAAATATGTTATAAACAAACAACAGGTTACACAAATTTCCTACACCTTCCTATGGAAAAATACGAGTAGTTTTTCCCAGAAAATAGCCATTTGATTTCTATGTGTTTCGTCCTACGTAAGAGACCCTTGTGAAGACGCGACATCACATCGATGACGAATTCCAAAATCCTGCGCGAGAATGGTTCTATGGGACATTGGACGGACTTTTCAATATGCTATCGAAAAACTTGTACCACTCCACGATGACTTTTTAAACAAAAATGGCGGTTTTTTTAGAAACGTCTATCTTCAATTTTACTTTCAGATAAACAAAAGAATTTTCATATCATATTCCACGTCTTTGCTTCCTTAATGCCAGTGCAACGTTATGCGAGTGCCAACTTTCTGACTGCCTCTCATCTTTCTACACGGTATGAGGCCCAACGGATTGGATTAGTGGTTAACATGCGCAGAGTACACGTAATACTGCCTCGCCAAAAGAGTAACAGTCGGAAAACTTTGATTTAATAATAATGTATTATTAAAATCAAGGCATTTAGGCCTAATTTCTCTCTTGCAACAATCATATTGCACCGTTAGTACTATAAGACTACCGTTTTGAGTTCACGTCAACACTGCATTGTCACAATTACTGTTCAACAACAGCAGCTTATCACCCAGCCCGTCGTGTCGTCGTCGTCATTCTGCTGTCGGCGTTGCTGTTGCTTAATAACCTGTAATTATTAATAAATTAATAATTTGTACAATACAATACATATTGCACATATTACTTACCGATGACGTAAAATTAACGAAAAAAGGCACTGATACTACATCACTGACGCTCATCGCATAATTCTCGATGAAGTAGGTTAAGTATAATCCTCG
Organism: Magicicada septendecula; assembly: GCA_034769895.1. Lineage (NCBI taxonomy): Eukaryota > Metazoa > Arthropoda > Insecta > Hemiptera > Cicadidae > Magicicada > Magicicada septendecula. Next base: position 395,120,470 of record CM068373.1, on the reverse strand, counting down.
ACAATTAATTATTCCTACTGCACATAGGCCTACTGAATATTAAAATGTCGAAGAGTATGGTTTGTCAGAATCAACGTGTACTATATAATCAATGTTACAATATAATCAAACAATGAATTATTGTATTGTTTATCCGAATTCCATATGCTGATAAGAATTCCATAAGAATATTATTAATAGACCCTATAGATGTACCATTAGCAATTTACCAACTCGACAGTTACCACAACAATCATATACAAATATTCGCGATCGAAGCCGCGGGTTCAAAAAAAATGAGTTTTTCTTGCTACAACTTCGGTTCTTTTTAGCCTATTGTTATTCGCGATCGAAGCCGCGGGTTTAAAAACATGAGTTTTTTTGCAATAACTTCGGTTCTTTTTAACCTATCGTTATCAAATAAAGTGGAAAACCTTCCGTTGGGTACCTGCTATCAGCGTCAAAGTTTCACTGAAATCGGTTTAGTAGATTCTGAGATTACCGCGGACAAACGTAGGCCCCCCTAGAGATTTATTAATATAGATTTTGTAATAAATAATAACAAAACAAGGCCTTCGAGGCCTTGAGGGCGGCAAGTCACCAGACACCCCACTCAGTTTCTGGCAAGTGAAGTTGAATGTCTGTACAAAGTATCAAGCGTACTGAAATACCGTATGTATTTTCGTGGCCACCTCCCGCTCTAAAAGGGTTACGAAACACAGAGCAGTAGGATTAAGAACGAGGAGAGAGTGAGGAGTGAGAGAGAAATAAATAGTGACAGTGAGAAAATACAAACGAAAAGAGTGTGGAAGAGAAAGAGGAAATGAAAGACGAAGAGTAGAGAGAGAAAGCGAAACAATGAAAGAGGGAGAGAGTGACGTTAGGCAAACAGACAGACAGAAAGACAGAGCGAAACTTGTTAAATGCCTGGAGGAACGATGTCAAATGTTATAACAGCCAACAACTTTGATGTTTATCGTTCAGATAAGGGCCATTATAAACGCTCATGGACCCATCTCAGGGCGCAAAACATCTCGTATCTCTTTGCGACGAACAAAAATTTTGTTTAGCAGACAATAACTGGGGTATACACTGGAACAAACCATGAGTAAGCACGGAATAAAACGAAGACGAAGACGAGACGAGACGAAATAATTTAAATCGCGTTACGTCCAGGTAGGCAGACAAAACAACACGGTAGAGAGAGAGAGAGAGAGAGAGAGAGAGAGAGAGAGAGAGAGAGAGAGAGAGAGAGAGAGAGAGAGAGAGAGAGACGGGAGACAGACACAGATAGACAGACAGACAGAGCGAAACTTATTAAATGCTTAGAAGAACGATGTCAAGTGTTATAACCGCCAAAAACCTTGATATCTATCGTTCAGATACGAGTCATTACAAACGCTCATGGACCCGTCTCAAAATATCTCGTATCTTTTTGCAACGAACAAAAATTTTGTTTCGCAGCCAATAACTCGGGTACCGATTCATTGTGTACACACCGGAACAATCCTTGAGTAAACACGGAACAAAACGAAAACGGAGACAAGGCGAGACGAAATAATTTATATCGCGATACGTCTAGGCAAACAGGGTTGTGAGAAAGAGGGAGAGAGAGCTGGCATAAAGCCGAACCGCCCCGAGACATACACTGCCGCACCACTACCGCATGACGTCCTGCTGCCGCTTGCCGCTTCCACCCCTGTAACTGTCCTTTATGCGGACCTCCTCGTCGTTGTCAAACTGTTTATACACTCCCTACAAACGATATCAAAATATTTATTCTCTGCAAATAATGGATACACGAGGAGCTCAACTGTTATACAAGAAAATTACAAGTAATAACAAACAAATTACAAGAAAAATTTTTAAGTTGAAAATAAACACATTCTGTACGTTATATTTATATAGACTATTCTTTCCTTGAAATTAATTCTTGATCTTTTGAGTTTCTTGGAGTAATTGACCGCTATATATTATATTGGCAAATAATTAATTTCTTAGAAAGTACATTTCATCTCATTATAAATGTAACAACTTTAGTAATTTCGAAGAATATGCGGTTTGATCAAAACATTCAAAAATTCATGCAGTTCTTATTTATTTTAAAACTTTTGCCTTCATTCATCGACACATACACAGCCCCATTCAAAGTATGTAGTCTCAGTCAAATGTAATACGATTAAACCGGCCGTTTTGCAGACCTCAAAATATTTCAGGCATCCACTTTTTGGTATATACAGCCTTGAGCTCGCTTGGCGATTTCCGTTTTACGTCTTCAACGGTCGCGAAACGTTGTCCTTTCGTGGAAATTATCACTGCTGGGAGGACGGAAAATCCCGTTGGGACACATCTGGTGAATACGGCAGTTGCCGTGCCATCATTATGACGTTTTCGCTTGCCTAGCCTGGCAAAATTCTTAACAAGCAATGAAGTACGTCCAGGCGCATTATCGGGCTGTGATTTTCATAAATTATTCTTCCGTAAGTCTGGCCGTTTTCTACGAATAGCTTCATACAAATGGCGTAAAATGTCCGAACAGTACTCTTTTATTTACCACTGCGCCTAATGATGAAATTTCGTGGAACACGAAAACGTAATCTTCATCTGACGGCCACGATCTTCTACTCATTTACGGCAGTCTTTGAAGCTTGTAAACCGGTTGTTCACACACAGCGGTCTCGCCACAAGCCTTCTGAATACGTTTACCCATGACAGAGGAGTTTATCTCACGGTTTACACAAAACTTAATCCATGTTCTTTAATCTTGCATTGTAAAATGACAAAAAATCGACTAATTCACCTACTGACGACTTACTCAATCAGTTATGTGAAATATAAACTATGCATCGAATAGGGCTACAGTTTTAGACGATTTTCAGTGACATGTGTACCAACATCACATAAAAAAAGTTTTTTAATCGGACACTTATAGCGGTGGAAATTGCAAAATTGCAGGAACTCTTGATCAAAACTCGTTAATCTCCATCTTCAGAGGTCTTAAAACAATTTGTATTCACCCACATAAACATATATTGTGAGGTAAAATATACTTCCAGAAGAAATTTATTATTTGCTAATGTAATATGTAATATCATTTTTTGTCCGCCTATTTCATTTTCTTTAATTAAATATACGTTAGTAAACAGGATATATTCCAAACGGACGGGACATATAAAATCAGCCTACCTTGAAAACGTGGGATTGAAATAGTAGTTGCAGATCAGAAGTACAAGTATATTAAATACCCGTTTCGAGGATCATGCTGTCCTATTTCCACAAAGCCTTATAGCGGCCATCTTTTGGACACACAAATGGTTTCCAGGAACAAAGATCTTGTAAACACTGCCTGTTTCATTCCAAGAGAAGACAATTTATATGTAAAAACGCGCGCGCGCGCGTAAATAGTATTTCGTGATTACGAAGAGGCGTTTGATAAAGTACACAGAAACGTTGTAGAGAATAATGTTTAAAATTTGGATACCGGAACGCTTAATCAGAGTAATTTAAATCCTGTATAGATGAAATAAAGTAACTACAGAGATCTTTCATCGCTAGGAATACACAACATGTAATAGTGGTATTGTAATTGTGTCATTGTTATTTGTATTGACGAGTCAGCAGCACGTGGAAAGGAGAGAGTAAATGTTGTTTTAATAATAGCCTTCGCAACATAATATTTTTAAGGCGATCAAGTGCCATCTGTTACACAGATCACAACAATTTTTACACCAGTTATACAAAGTATTATGTGAGTGTAACCTGACCAAACCTCGAAACAAGTCTTCGCTCTTGGACCAGATACTGTTAAAACGAAAATAATAATTAACCTTCAACATAATGTAAGATGATGAGACTTTCTTGCGTTTACTGTCGTTACGTGACTAGGCTCACTGGCCATAGGATAATCCCCGATGATTCCATAAATGGCCCCGTCAGAGTAAGAGCGTGGTGTACCGTCTCATCTAAGGGAATAATTGGTCATTAGTTTGTTTTTTTACGATGAGCTAGGACAAGCAACCACACTAACGTCTCACATGTATGCTGATACGATAGACACATTCGTCGTACCTCAATTTGCACGCTTCACTGTCACTGTCTCACTGTGCGAGAACAGAACTTCAACGGAAGCCATGCGCACCAAATTTTTATTATAAATCGCATCATAACCATGGTGACAATTCATGGCCTCCCAGGTCACCCCACTTGTCAGTTTGTAATTATTTTATGTGGGGGGGTGCCTTTAAGCTCAAAGCGTATGCAATATGACTACGTACTATTACGAAGCTCAAAAACAATATCCGTACAGAAACTATTCGACTAAATAAAAAATCGACAAAATCAAAACTATTCGACTACAAACGTATTGGAACGTGTCACGGACGATTTCTTCGCCAAAATTGTATGAGCGTACACACGTGGTCACCTGCACTATAAAATATACTGCAGGTATACACGTGACTGTGTGTATTTCAGAAATAACAGTGTATAAGAGCGGAGTGTTTATAATTGTTTTTATAATTAAAAAAGTATCAGTTTTGTTCCATTTAAAAGGCCCGTTTTTTTTTTTCACACCTGTATGTTAATATTTTAAGGACTGTGGACTGCACCGAAAGACCGAAGTAAGTGTGATTGAAAATCATGCGGAAAGGTAACGAAGGAGTTGTTAGCGGACTTAAAAAATTACTGTTACATTACATAGGCCTACCTGAAATAACCGACACATCAGATTAAGACGTATAACTTTACACTCATTCGCATGCAGTCTCTCTCTCTCTCTCTCTCTCTCTCTCCCCCCCCTCTGTTACACATATACATTTGCCCGTTCTGTACTTACAAACTGCAAATGGCGATGTAGACCGATTCAATGATTTCTTACCTGTAACAAAAGTAAACAAACGTAAGTTAGTAAATACAAAAGTAAACAAAAGCAAATAACTGTATACAGAACACAAGACTACACGCAATATTTGAGTAAATGAATACAGAATGTAATTACAGAATTCAGACTTCACTTTTATACATATTATACAATATTCATAATATTGCTTAGAATGTGGTTTGGGGGTCCTCTGGTACACAACAGGATGCCATTTTCTGACGTTCTGGTAGTCTCTGTTCCCTCATTCGTTCCACGTGTCCAAACCCGACTAATTGTTTATTCCTAACGTCATGTGTTTTCGTATGCGTAACCCACCTAATTTTATTTATACATTCGTTTGGTATCCGTTCTCTTCTGCGTCCTCCGGTAGCCATTCACCAAAGAACCACTTGCGTTGCTCTTTCTGTTACTTCTTTCCGGGGGCCACACTTAAAGAACCACAAGTGAATATGCTTTCTACGACAATATTATAGTTATTTACGTCTTTACCTCCTCGTTATTTTTGTTAACACCCCTGATAGTCCACGTCGCTATTGTGATTAGGTTTCTTCCGTTCTACGGCTTGCAACTGCTTTTTTAATTGGCCGAATAGTTGCCTGTAATCCGTAAGGATAAGAAATGCAACCACACGGAAGGAGTCGATTGTAGAGCAACTAGAAGAGAAAGTGACTTAAGACGAACTGGAAAGAACCAGAACAGATGTAAACCGCGTACCATGAATGTTGCGCTATTTTTAGCCTGAAAGACGCCGTAATGTGGAATGACCACTGAAATGTGGTAAAACGAAACAGGTCCCGTCAGAGGTTTATTACATAAGAGAATAGTTTGTCATTTACTTCTGATCTGTATACGAAGTACATCGTTTTTTCATAATTACATTTACATACATTATGTTAATTAATTATGTAACTATTAATTCGTTAACATTCAAATTTCAGGCAAATAAGAAGTCTACAACTGTGAAGCTCTGCCGCCTAATACGAAAGGGTGGGCTCCAGTCTGTCTATCCCAACGTAGACATTGCTCTCCGGATGTACGTATGTACAGCGGCCTCAAACTGCTCAGCTGAACGAGCGTTTCGTGGCTCAGAAGAGTAAAGAATCATCTACGCGCGAACATGGAAGAAGATCGTTTGTATTCGTCGACTATATTGTTCATTGAAAGAGAGTTATTACAGAAGATGGCCCTGACAGATATTAATAATTTTGCCCACAAAAAAATCACGACGTAAACTTTAAAAATTATTTCAAGGACTATTATTGCAACTCGCTTTATCTTTTTAATTTTGCACCAACTTGCATACAAAATTGTATTATACTGTTTTAAGTTCAGTTAAAATATTTTGGAATAAACACGGCTACAGTAATTTAACGTGTTGTTGCACTCTTCCTAGTACGTTATATAAATTGTTCTATAGAAATGTATTAAGAAAAATTGAGAAGAAAATATTATATAAAGAAAAAATTTTAGGGTAATTGAAAATATGAAGAATTATGAATTAAACCCGTAAACGCACCTCCCCCCCACCCAACAGAGTTTTGTGGGAGGGCGGCAAATTTATACTGCCTACGGGCTGCAAAATGATAAATCCGCCTCTGGGTCCAGTAACTTAAGCCGAAAAAAGCTTACGACGACAAGTTTTATTTTATTTTGTAATGTGTTTATCTGAAGGACGCCATCACTAGGTCAATCACTTTTCTTCTTAAGCAGTTGCTGTCTTCAATTGCGGCGACAAATGTTCCATCCTGTGTAATTTTAACTGCCGCATAATTACACTATTTAATTTGTGTGATAATGTGGCTCTAATGTGATCTTATGAGGTCCTGTTGTTATGATTTCGTTGATATATAACCTATTCAGTTTTCTTTACACCTTTAATTCCAGCCCCCATATCTTGTCCACCACAATAAGTTTTGGAGTTCAAGTCATCACAGCTTTGGGCTATCACCACCTGATTGTCTGCAAAACAGTCTCTTGAAAACAAGATTATTAAATTTAATAACATTAGCAGCTATTCCTATTATTGCGAATTTTTGATTACTGTATTCGTGTATTATTGTTAAAATACGCGCGACTTTTGTAAATCGTGATGTCGATATAACTCTGGTGTCAATTAAATTCCACCGCGTTAAATTTCGCTGTACATTGAACAATGTGTTTTATACTGAAAATTTAAGATAACATCGGAAGCTGTCTCACACATTTAACAGTTTTTACGACAACAATAAAACGCAATAAAGTATAAAATGTTTTTACTTTTTCTTCGATAGTCGCAAACTACGAACAGCCCGTTATAAGCGAGAGGAATTTTTCAATTTACCTGCTCCTCTATTTCAATAAATACCATCTTCTTCAAGAAGAGCACACGTACACGTTACTACGCTACGCTACTCTTATATTATACATTCCGTGATGTTTCCAAGGCCTGCAATGCAAGCAAGAAACTGATATGTTGAAGTAAACACGTACGCTTACTGAAGAGTGGAAACAACTGAATGAAACACACACACACACACACACACACACACACACACACACACACACACACACACACACACACACACCAGCGGCGGATCCAAAAGTCGGGAGGGGCAATCCGGTGGTCGGGGAGTTCCCCCCCACGAATTTTTTTTGTAAACGTAAGTCAATTTATAAGCACAATTTATTGTCTACTTATACATATTAAAATCACGTATAAGCGTAAACTTTATTAACTTTTATGACATATAGGCCTGTTACTTTTCTTTATTATCTAATACAAGTGTTACACAAAGAGTGTAGTATATGTTTGCCCTTCATAATGTTATTCTTCAGTAAATTCGAACTCATTTTGTAGATCGCGGTAATATCTTAATTACCTTCAAACCTATTTTTATAAAAAATAAAGTATAACATACTTAATAGCTATAGAATGGGATGGAATGAATCATAATAAGTTCTATTTAATAAAAGAAGAAATATCGTTTTTTTATGACAATATTATATTAAATTTTACAGATACAAAATTACTATTAAATGGACGGTGAACATATTTAAAAAAATAATAAAAATCAAATACAGTTATTATGCGCTTAATGTGATCACAGTTACTGGTACCGATTTATTCCTATGCCGTTTAATGCATTTAATATTCTTACCACTTGTTAGAATCAGCCACTTAATAGAATCAAAGTCGTTGGCGGCTACTGGATATGTGTAGAAAACACATTTTTAAATATTTTAGCATTATAAGATATCACGCATAAAATAGAGTTACAGTGATGTGCTTGTGTGAACAGCCACTTGGTTGCTTGGTTACCAACCTACTAAAAATTCACTATGTGTGAATAGGGCTATTGTTTACCAAGTAAGATTCTCTGGGGGGGGAATTGCCCCTGTTGCCCCCTCTCTGGATCCGCCCCTCACACACACACACACACACACACACACACACACACAGAGAGAATGGCCAAGTCAAAAGCGCGTTTTGTAAAATTAACATTACAGAACATTTAAATAGACCAAAATATTATAAACAACGGTAGGAAGAAAAATTAGAAAGAATGTCAGATTCAAGACTGGCCAAAGAAGTCTCGACGTATAGCCCTATATGACACATCTGTGTGGGTAGACTCAGGAATAGATGGCTGGAGGATCTTTGAAAGCGGAACTGGCTGCCTATGTCGTGATGTAAAAAAATGATGATGATGATGACGAGGAGGAAGAACATTTAAATATATTTTTGTAAATTTATATTAGGCCCTACACTTGTTCGTGATGGAAGCGGTGATTAGCGGTGAAGGCTCTTACAAAGAGTTACCCGTCTGATGTGTGAACTTATCGCCTATGCCACGGAATAATCGAAGAGCAAATGACGTGGTATTATCCAAACGAACGCAAAAGTGACGGTACCATCAAGAAGAGAAAATTCGTGTGTTCCGACCAAGTCGTAGGAATTAAAACTACAGACTTTTAAAAATAAATTTTCGAAAAAAAAATTTACAGGAAATTTACGAGTTTTGGCACGTTGCTGTGTCGAAATTTCAAAATTGTTAACGTCAAATTCACTAGGACATTGTACGAGGGAAGTTGAAACAAAGCGAATCTTCTTCGTTAAGGAATAAGTCTTTCGAAATGAACATTCCATAACGTATTTATCAGCTGTACGGAGACATGACAGGTCAAAGGAACTACCGTGTTGTTTTTTGAATCCACACAACAAATATACCGTACATAAAATTTTAAAATCATCAGAATAACACTTTATTTACAAAAAATTACAAGGTTAGGTGCATGGCGTAAAAAATATTATAAATCTTGCGTCTGTGATATGATCAGCTCAATCCATGGGAAAGAAAAAATCGGAGTCTTTACATAGTTACAGATCGAAACCAGTTTATAAAATTGTATAAGGGCATTTAAAAACCGTAATGTTATTTCCGTGCAAAAGTTAGTGAACCCATTTGCACATTTTTTTTAATTGTACCAAATGCTGAAAAATATTCACTTGACCAACCTATATTTACTGTCATAAAAGTCTTTAAAATAAAAACCTGCAAAGTTTAAATTGCTATCCCCAAATTCAGAGCTGCTGCATAACATGCGTTCAGATTCAACAAGCAAATCCCGTAATGGCTTAGTAACAACTAAACCTACCCAAGCTTGCAAAGTACAAAAGTTTTTCTGGACCTTCCCGTTACAGGCGTTTACAGAAGATCGACGATGAGGGAGAAAGGTTGTTTGCAACCTACATATTATCCTGCAATGTATAGGTGTCACACAGAATAAATAGTCGAGATATATGTTATTGGAATGAAGTGGATTTATTAATGATGCTATTATTTTTGACAATCTACTGATCTTTTAATACAGTTTATAAAAAAAATAATAATTAATCTGCCTCTGTTGACCTATGTAATACAAACTAAAATATACTTTCCGTACAATGAAATAACTTTAATATTTAAAAGTTCTTTTGTCTTATTTCTTATAAAGTCTTTACTGATGTGACAAAAGACTTTGTTTCAAATAATCTTTTCTTTAGAATTGTACACAAATAATATAAGTTCACGTCCCTTTAATGCTGACTGCAGATCCGTCAACGACGAGGTGCTCCTACCAGGATACGTGGGTTGAATACTGTGTCCGGGTTCAAGGTCGCTTTCGAGTGTGTAGATATTTCTCACGAGTACGGTTACAAACACTCGCCGTGAACCGATACTGTTACTGCTACTGTTCTGTTATGCTTACACCTCTTCCAGTCAGCTTGAAGTGTCTATATTCATAATCGGAATACCTTGAATTTTCGCTGATTAGGACTATTATAAAAATTCTCCCACTAACTCTGGAAATTTCTAACTCGTGATCATCGCGACAGGCCAGCACAGCGTTCATACGTTATCGATTCCGAAGAGAAACTGATCAATCCGTCTAATGTCGTTTTCATCAACTGAATTCTCGTAATCTGATTGGTTCTTCAGTAACCCCTTCTCATCCTTTCCTTACAGATAAAAAATATTCCTGTTTAAGACGGTTTCTGAACAGATTAATTCTTGTTCAAAAAATCTGAAATATTTTACGGCCGAATTTATGGGCCGTAAAATCGTTTTCTTCAAAAAAAAGCATACGTTTAGTGACTGCTTTTTAAAATAATTATTGTCATCAGAAAGTCTTTTTATTATGAGTATTCTGATATACGTTGCATCTCAAAAATTCCCATACCTCGAAAGTTATTTAAATTAACGTGTTTTTTTATGAATATCCCGTAAAGTAATTTCGTACCCTCACACACGCGGCAGCATCTTTACGCACCCTCTCACTGCACTCAAAGCTGTTTTACTAGTCTAAAAAATACTTAAAACTACCATTTTTCAAAATGTTCCTTACCAACTAATGTACAATGTTCAAACTGCAGTCTCTACTTATTCATACAGCGTCTTTGTATGCTATTATATGCTGCAGTCTCCGCTACATTCGTTATGCAATTAGACTGTCCATTGCAATACACTAAAATCAATGAGGTCAAGAATTGTAAATGTGGACTGTAGAAACCTATATGAATACACGCATGCATCTAAGAGAAAGTACGAGAGAGAGTGATAAAACGAGAGCAGACACGCAGAGAGAGAGAGGGGGGAGTCGACTGTTAAGTATTAAAAGTTTAGGTGTGGTGGACACACCAAAGGGGGGAGGGGGTTCGTGCCGCATTTGTGGCGTTCTTGCTGTTTAAGCTAAACCCATTAATTGGCAACGACACACATATGCACACGATGTTGTGCCCGCTGAATGGGCTGCTTGTAAGCCGGTCCTTAATTGGCACCGCGCTGACGGTGCAGTATGTTTTACACGAATCTAATAACAACTAAAACGGTATACGCTACCTGCAGTACTATGACTAATGTTACTTGACGCCTACACTGCACGACATATGCCCTACCAACGATCGGTGAACTCTGAAATTTTACTAATAAGTTACCAAATATACGGTTAACATTTGCAAAATATTTTCTTCTTTTTTATGATTATAATACAAACTGAATTTTCTGATTACATAGTGTTTAATAACGCAGCCTTTTCAAATGTACAGTAAGAATCCATACAAAATTCAGATACAGACAAACAAGTTTTGAACAACACGGCGCCGTTAGGCAACAACACGACGACTCAGCGAAACGACGGCAGGCTCATACGTTGCGCCGAAAGCGCCTTATATGTCTCCTCAAGGCATGTCGTCCACGGTTGTCCAAAGATCGTACGTGAGGAATCAACACAGTTGGAGGGCGATCTGAAAGTCCATCCGCCTGTCCATTGCGAGTCTTCTGTTGTTCCAATCACCACGTTGCAAACATCTTTTCCTCATCTCATCGGAGATATCGTGTTTCCAAGATCTTCTGGGTCTACCTCGTTTCCGTCGTCTAGGTGGAACTTGGTCTAGCAACTTTTAGATCAACGATTGTCAGGCACGGCACCATACGTAGCGCTTATTTATGGCGTATACAACTGTCTTCTCAACATCAAGTTGCCTCGTGATAGCCTCATTTTTAATGCACTGGAGCCTGAACACCCCACAAGACCTTCTCCAGAAGTCCATTTACACGACTTGGATCCTTCGGGAGGTTTTTTAAATGTATTTCTCCAGTTTCAGTGATTATACTTCTTAAGATGGCAGAGCAAATGGTCTGTTTGGTTTTGTGGACTATTTTCCCACTACAAAGCACAGAATTCACCTGCATTATCTCAATTCCCTTGTTTTATTTTGCAGCTGATAGGCCTATATTCATCACTTCTTCCATCTTTTGGTAAATGTCACCGCAATATGCCTAAACGTAAAGCACGTCCTTCTACACGCTTCTCGACTAGCCCAGCCTGTCTCGTCTGTATCAAGGGCGTCCATTCACGTAGCACAAGAGTACCTTCCAGATTGTTCTGGAGAGCACTTGAACTAGACATTATGCTGGCACGCCGCAGTCAGCATGGAAAGTTACTCTAGAACACTTGCGCTACCTTTATAAAGAACACAGGCTGGCTTTGTCAGTCAGTTACGTTGAGCGATTTCCTTAGTGCGGATCGAGTGGTGGTTGAAGATTAGTGGAAAGTGTTTTCTGTATCATTATTAGTGTGGGACTCCATTACTTGATATTATTATTGCGTGCGGACAAATGTAACTTGAATTATTGTACAAGAGTACTTTGTTGATTACAAACTGTTATTTGTGATTAATTAAAGCTGGTAATTAGTGACTTCATTGGTGTCTGTATTTTGTTTTCCACCGTACCATACGACGATCAGTGAGACCATCGTGACAATATGCAAACGTACTGTCATACTGGCTCCTTCACCTCCAGTCACCAGCTGTTCGGTTTTACAAAATTTATATCGAGGCTCCAAGATCTGTATTCTTCATGGAGTTTTTGGATCACGTAATTAGAGTCGTGTTCGTCCAGCAGAGGACAGGAGCTGAAAGTAATCTCGAAAAACGACGTAAAGAGGAACGTGACGTGTCCATCTTCTAATTGGGAGGTTTATATTAAGAGGACGACCCACCTGTAGTAAGAGGACAATTGTTCGCCATTTGGTCGAGTCACTGCGCGCTGGCATACCATACAGGTGTCGTATCAATTAGGTGCGATATTGAATGATTATTTAATAATTTTGGGTCAGTGCTCTTAGTCCATCGCCATATCAGTCAATAATTACACATGGTTTAAAGTTGTGAATTATGCATGTTGGGTTCCTGACATATGTGAAGAATAAACGATGGATTCCGTTACACTAACTGGTACATTATTGGTATTTCTGACTGGCACATTATTTCAGGTCAGGATTTCACCTTACCCTGAAAACCTCAATTTAACCTCAATAATTTGACTGTCCGGACAATCAGCGCATGCGCGCTCAGCTTATGTATAAATAGTGATGAGGTTACAATCAAGCCTTGAGCGTCGTCTATTAAATAACCGTACAATGGTAACACATTAATGACAATTATGTTGCGTTAACCGACATTAACTACGCGCAGGTATTAATGAAGAACATGACTTCCAGTTTTCAGCAAAAACGAATATAATGGAAAGTATCTACTTCCATTTACCTACCAGACCCAACTAACAAGTTGTTAAAACGGTATTTAAAGTCAACATAGTGATATTACGTTTACACCGTTAAAGTAATTTTCTCTAAACACACTCATTATAAATTTCAATATAAAAGGAACGTCAACACACCATAGTCTATATCGTGGGGTTAATGGTAAAGTTATCCAAGTCCACTCAGGTGAATTTATGGGAAACTGAAATTAAAGGTTTTCAAGTGCAATGATAAATCATAAAACTGATTATCAAGGTTAATTTATATTATTATTAGGGGCTTTTTAATGGTTACGTAGCTCTTAAAAAGGAAAACGGAAAAAGAAATGCATTAAAAATGTCGTTATTGAAACACCTGGAAACATTAAAAGCTGGACGTGGGTAGTTTTACCACTAACCCCATGGTGTGCACTCATACAAACATGCGATCGCGTCCAAACATGCAATGCATGTCATTTAATAATATTATTTTCGCAGAAACTAAAATTTTCAAGATAATGTAATTTCAAAATTCTGTATTTCATATTACTGTATATGCAAATAATCGTAAATGCTCTTAATGTGGAAGGCCGAGTTTTCAGGCGGTAACGGATGATAAACTTCCTGTTGCTTTCTTAATATACTACACTTACAATGAAGTTTATCTTCTTCGGCGGTTTCTCATTTGTAGCTATTCGGCTTCGGTGTTGACGTCGTCCAGGTTGTCGAGTAATTTCTTTAGCCTTGGTTATTTCGGTCGAATAACGCTTGTTCTTTGTTAATAAATAAGACACCCATCAAGCGCAAAATTTTCTACACTGCAGACGTTCAGAAACGATGTAGTGCACACGTCCATGCGAAATACCCATTTCGTCCACTGTGATTCGCCTGTTGGCAGCAACAATTGGTGAACATGTTTAACTTTGTCGAAGTTGATGTGGCCTTCCCTGCCGGTAATCATCCTCGATGTCCGTGCGAAAAACTCGCACCAATCTCTGGTGAATATCCTGTGTCACTGTATACGTCCCTGAAGTGGCGACGAATTTCAGTAGCGTTACACTTCCTTGTCCACAGGAAACGAGTCACTGCGCTTATTTCTAATGTCGACGCTACTTCTAATGAGGTGCCTTGTTCCTTCTATTGAACAGTTCCTACCAAGTGAGAGACGACTCTACAGCTAATGAGTGTTGCCAACAACACTCTTTTGGGAAAACGTATTAGGGCAAGTACCACTAACTTTTTGATTGCGCGTCGTATTTTGTCCGTCGCTTCAACTTACACGAATACATGATACAGTTGTGGGGGAAAATTTCAGCAAAACTTTTATGGTAAATTTAACGTTTTCTACGCCTCTGCGTAGGCGGTGTGGGATGAACTGTTTGTGACGCTCTTCCTGTTTGTGTTCGTTGTCGTTAGCAAAGCACAGTATGTGACATATTGTGATGTCCACCGGAAATTGAATTTCCCTATAGGAAAGCTGTCAAGAGCCAGCAGATTTACGGAAATACACAATCGGTGTACGCTTCAAAGTGGAACGTGTCTTAAGCTAGTGGAGTGAACGTCAAGTTTCCTGGTAGTCATTACACAGCTGTCACACTTTCATGGTACACATTAACGTTATTAATACAGTAACAGAAACATTAATAGCAGCGATATTAATGAACAAGGTGTTTAATGGGCTACGTATAATACAACGTGTACAGTGTGCGTCTCGCGAAGATGTTTACCCTTTTGATTGTGCGCAGATATTTTATTCTCCAACCTAAGTGGGTGAAATTTTGCTCACGGTCTACATAAAGGTTTTATAAATGTTTGCTATTGAAATATTTTTATTGGAATCAACAAAATGACAGCTTTTCTAAAACAAAAACTTCAATATTGATATGTTTAGGTAGGTAATTTACGTATATTTATTGAAAACAATCAGTGTAACTATAAAAAATTATGACGTTTTTTAATAAAATGTGGTCAATATTAGCAAAGATTAAGAGATGAAAAGTAATGAGAAATAAACAAATGATAAAACCTTTACTCAAACTGGAATTCATTCATAGCTCCCTCTTTCGATTGTACACATATCCCTTTAATTAACCGCATTAGAATAAGTCACAGTCATGCCTGGGTAATCCAGAAATTCTATAATGACCTTTTTGAGAAATTCTTCTCATCTAGTTTTTGGTGTCTCTTTTCTTTTTAGATGTGCTCAAGACGGTAATGAAGATATACTTCATAACATTTTTTTATACTACATCGTTTCCCTAGTATTATGTGCCTATACTGTCACCATATTTACGATTTCTTAAAATTCATATCTTCTTCTTTCATTATTTTACTTGTCTCATGACTGTTAATCTTCGTAGATTTTAGCTTATATTATTGGCCTTCGTATTCTCCTGATTACACTCTTTCTAAAATAATATAATTCCTGTTTTGTACCACCGAAGTAGCTTAGAGTTAGGGAAGACAGACTGCCTTATGTCAGGCGTTCGGCATACAAGGAGGTAGTATGGTCAGCGTTACCCTTCAGACACCAGAGCGAACGTAGTGCGCTAAATTATTACTTATTGTCCCCCCCCCCAAATGTTACCCCAGATACTCATTTCCGCAAGCTGAGTCGACTTAGGGGCTAAAAAGTACACCATGATATTATGAACTCGGGACTTCTAGATTAGTCACCAAGTTCCCATATCTCGTAGCCTATAAAGCCCCATCTTATTATAAAATACTTCATAATTTTCCCTTTTCTAATGTTTTTCTGAATTTTTCTTCATCCAGAGAGACATATGTCCTTACCTCCTGCAACCGATTGTTTCTTTATGTAACTCTACATTTGTATGTTTACTTATTCTCTTGCTTTTCAATAGTTCTTTATATGTGTAATAGGTACTATCCTGACTATTCTTTTACCAATTTACTTTTTGGATTCCTTCTTACCTTTTTCATTTTGGCTTTTCTTAATGTTCCTAGGTACTTCAATATTTGTGCCTCTTCAGTTGTTTTCTTCTGATAAATTGTAGCCCTTAATATGTGCTTCATCCTTTACTTTATTTACTATTTCTTCCAGGATTGTTCTGTTCCTTGCCACTACAGCAAAACAGTGTGCATATGCTATATATTATTTGACTGAATTTTAGGATTATGACTCCTGTTGCCTGAGAAGTCTTAGTTATTCCTAGATACATACCGAATATGACGTTAATAGACAGTTCATTGGTAAGGCGAAATAACAAAATGAACGTTCCTTACTGTCATTGTTACATCGGTTTAGGCCTATATTATGACGTTAACCGACAATCAACCACCATTAAAGTTCTAAAGTTGTTAGTCATTAACGTTCCTGGACGTTTACTATAGTGGGTTTTCTTACACGTCTTTCCAATTTTCATGAATATCCGCTTTTACGTATTTCTTAGAAGTCTGATTCTAGAATTCGCTTTAGAAGTCTTGTCATCTTTCGTTCGAGTCATAAAGCTGTACCGCACCACCTTTTTTTTGGATCCTCCTTAATTATATTTTTATATCATTTCACAAGACACATGTTTTACTCTTTCAAAGAATTTTATTTTACGCTTTCATAATTTGGTTTGTGAATTTTGTCTCTTGTTTGGTATTCGGAGAGATCATCTTATAACCCCTTGTTTTCACTGTCGTTTTCTCTTCAAATATTTTCCATGTATTCTGAATGTTTCGGCCTTCAGGTAAGAGATCGTTCTTTATCAACACGATTTCTCGCATTGTAATCTGTGGATTCTTTGGAACGCCGTGGATAATTTCACGCGGGATGGGTTTTACCATGCTCTCATGCTGGATTTGTAAGAAAGGAATTTTTAGTTTGCGTTATACTGCACTGTAAAGCAAGTAATTATTGTATGTGTTAATTTTATCTTGAAAACGGGCTTGATGGGAACGACAGGGCGCGAAGTCAGTGTTGTAACCACTTAGAACACTGACTTCGCGTCGTGTGGTTCTCATGTGCACGGTCCTAACGAAGCGGCGATATCATACTGATGAAAAAGTCTACAATACAGGGAATGGTTATCCGATGTTGGACGGAAATTTTCAGCCACCAAGAAAGTCGTGTCATGTTATATTCATATAAACCTTTTGTAAATATACTTTCAGATAAATTAAAAATGTTTACAAATATTCCAACGCTTTTCTTTTACATTACATTTCAGACTGTCCCTCTAATATCGAAGATGGTTATTTACAACACTGACTTCGCGTCGTGTGGTTCTCATGTGCACGGTCGTAACGAAGCGGCGATATCGTACTGATGAAAAAGTCTACAATACAGCGAATGGTTATCCGATGTTGGGTGGAAATTTTCAGCCACCAAGAAAGTCGTGTCATGTTATATTTATATAAACCTTTTGTAAATATACTTTCAGATAAATTAAAAAGGTTTACAAATATTCCAACGCTTTTCTTTTACATTACATTTCAGACTGTCCCTCTAATATTGAAGATGGTTATTTACAACACTGACTTCGCGTCGTGTGGTTCTCATGTGCACGGTCGTAACGAAGCGGCGATATCATACTGATGAAAAAGTCTACAATACAGCGAATGGTTATCCGATGTTGGGTGGAAATTTTCAGCCACCAAGAAAGTCGTGTCATGTTATATTTATATAAACCTTTTGTAAATATACTTTCAGATAAATTAAAAAGGTTTACAAATCTTCCAACGCTTTTCTTTTACATTACATTTCAGACTGTCCCTCTAATATCGAAGATGGTTATTTACAACACTGACTTCGCGTCGTGTGGTTCTCATGTGCACGGTCGTAACGAAGCGGCGATATCATACTGATGAAAAAGTCTACAATACAGCGAATGGTTATCCGATGTTGGGTGGAAATTTTCAGCCACCAAGAAAGTCGTGTCATGTTATATTTATATAAACCTTTTGTAAATGTACTTTCAGATAAATTAAAAAGGTTTACAAATATTCCACGCTTTTCTTTTACATTACATTTCAGACTGTCCCTCTAATATCGAAGATGGTTAGTGGTTAAGAACTAACGACAACGCATATGAAGAAAAGAAATTAAAAACAGCTGAATGGAGGAGAGAAAGAAAACCAAACCGACAGAACGAAAAATTATTGGAAAGCAGGAATAGAAGCAAGAAGCAAAAAACTGAAGTGACTGCATTGGGTTATTTTACGCGGTCCTTAAGCAGTCAAACTCGAAAGAAGAAAGAGAAGAAGAAGGGGGTTGAATGAAAAAACAAAGGATGAAGGTACAGATAAAATTGAGGAAGATACAGACGAAGTAAAGAAGCACAAACATGCACAAACGGTAAAGATGAAGAAAATGAATTTGGAGTGAATCACCACGACCACCCACCCGAAGTTAACTAGGACAGATGAGATCAATCGATCGGCTACGATGTGTGTGTGTGTGTGTGTGTGTGTGTGTGTGTGTGTGTGTGTGTGTGTGTGTGTGTGTGTGTGTGTGTGTGTGTGTGTGTGTGTGTGTGTGTGTGTGTGTGTGTGTGTGTGAGAGAGAGAGAGAGAGAGAGAGAGAGAGAGAGAGAGAGAGAGAGTCTGCAGTCACAAGCACGTGTACTTATTAACGTCTAAGCAATTGTACCAACTAACTGATAGCATTCAATATGTACGTATAAAAACGCAAACTTAGACTGAAATACGTTGAAAGCAGATAAAAATACCGTTTCGCTCAGCAGTTCTATCTCGGATATGTAAACATAGGTAACGGGGAGGCACAGGTATTATACTTTTATTCAGAACGAAGAAAATAATATTTTTTTTTACCCCTGGGGGTTTGATCGACCGAGGCATCGTATAGCACTACCAGTAAACAAAGTTTCCACTACGAACTTTGCGCGAAGAAATCTATAACTTTCACTACTATTCGACGTGTTTTCTTTTGATCAGATAAAGGAACACATTCGTACACTACCATCAGACAAACAAATTAAAAGTATAAAAATTCCAATACATTATGGTGTTGGTAGTCTAAGTTCAAGAAGAGGAACCACGACAATCTGTACATGAAATTAAGAAAAGTATTGTAACACAAATAACCATCTTTAGTAATCTGAAATTAAATTCACACCAGAAACAGAAAACACTTTTCTCCGTGTCGCACTTAAATCACAATCTTCAGACACAATAACAGTACTCTGTTACTCACTATTCACGGTAATAATAAGAATCCCTGATGTCACTAAGTTCACAAATCGCAGCAAAAACAAATAAACAATAAAATACTACTATACACTAATTAAAACGTACAGCATATTGCCTTCAAAACAATTTTGTAACCGACCAGCTTTTACCGCAGTCTCCGCTTTATATAGATCGCAGCAAAAGTTACCTGTGCACACAAGGGACTTCTCTCTTTAGTAATGTCAGCTTCGGGAACGTTCTGCTAAGTTTCTTATTTAAGCAAGAACTATGACGGCTGAGGTTACTAGATATTCTATTTTGCTTTTTTCCGTCACCGTGATATTTCAGTGTTACCAAACGTCCAGTTATTGCATTTCAAACATTTACTGTGTAAAGATGTAAAGATCGTGGTAGAGAGATAATGGTCAAAACAGAGTAACTTTGAACTGAAAACATTTTCACGTTTTCTTCCGTAATAAGATACACGCGTGCGCGCGTGAACATAATACCACTTTACAGTGACATTTAAATGATACAAAAAAATAAAAAGCAAAAACAAACGGATACACAAAAACGTTGAAATAACAAAAAAAGTCACAAGTCATAATTAATAAACAAAACACATACCGCGACAACGCAGTATTCAATTAAATAATACCAAAAGTTTGTACAAGGAAGAAACATTCACGAACAAGTGAAGAAACATTAATTTTTTTACACTATAGAGCCTTGTATCGCATAAAAAGGCTATGTAAAAAAAATAAAATATTACATTTGTCAACAATATGTCGTCTGTCGTCTGCCATTAGTTAGTAATTTTTGGAGACGTCGCGTCACATGCTCTGAGTTACTTGAATCATCAATTCGAATCGAATGTCTACTGACACTTCTTCTTCTTCTTCCAACAGGGAGTAGTTGAATCGCCTATTCCTGTCCCAAAGGAAACACATACACTTCACCAGCGCTTCCTCGATCTTCCAATGCTTCTTTGTCCAATAAGCTTGTGTTGACAAACTTCCTCGGACAACCTGCGATCCGGCATCCTATTCAAATGAGAAGTCCATATCTCTTTGTTTTCCCCAATTCGATCTTAGATATGAAAAATTTTCTCAACTCTTTGTCTTCATTGTAAAAACTGTTTCTTCATGTACAGCCTTTATAATCTCTGATGTCTGTATTCTACTCAAATGTTTCTTCACCGGAAGCCAAGTTTCAGAACCATACAACACTCGCACAGCCAGTACCTTCTAAAATTTTAGCCAAGTTTCTTTCCTTGTTTTCCTTGATAATACTTGGCGATTGTTTCACACATTGACTGAAACTTGGCCAACTTATGATCACCATCATGCTCTACGTCATAAGTGATGTCCCACCCAAGCTAGCTGAAACACGCCTGCTCTACACTCTTTTCTAATATAATTTTAGTTTTAATCTTCTCACAGAAACCACAGTTTCTGTCTTCAGCACAGAACGTTTCACGTTGTATTTCGAACAGATTTGTTATAACGGAAACATCGATCTCTAAAGCCCGCATTCCTAAGTTTGGATCGTCCGAAAACTGTACTGTATTCAACTACTTTCTATTACTTATTTTTATTCCTGGGTAACTGATTAATTTCCGCTCTCTATGTCATAAATATAGATATTAAACAATGTTGGAGACATGTTACACCCTTGGAGTACTTCTTGATTACCGTAAATCTCCTCACGATATTAATTGATGACTCGTTGGGCACTTGGTGAAACATATTAATACAAAGGTTTTTTAAAGATATATAAACACTTGGTACGTTTCACAGATTTTATTTAACTCTGGCAGCTGTTTCGACTTCCTAAGCCACTGTCAAAGATATGAATGAATTAAAAACCTAAACACAGTATGTAAGTAAAGGTGCCAAGGGAAGGTCAGGTGTCTGTAAAAACTAAATAAACTAAACTAAATATACTCTGAATGTAAAATATAAAATAATCTAAACTAAATAACAGCTTACACACAGAATTACAAACAGAATAAATAAAGGGGATACACAGAATTCAGTTTGTTCATTTGTTAAATTTTTGTTATTTTTTATTGTTTTTTTAATTTCTAGAATTTCTAAACAAATATATTTTCTTACCTTTTTGTATGTTGTGGAGTAGTGTTATGGTTTTGTATCTATTCATAACATAACACATATTAAAAATTCAAAAACATAACACATATTCTATTCATTCAGAACATATTCAAAACATAACATTACTCCACAACATACAATAAGGTAAAAAATGAATTTATTAGAAATTCTAGAAATTAAAAAAGCAATAAAAAACAACAAAAATTTAACAAATGAACAAACTGAATTCTGTGTATCCCCTTTAGTAAAAGCTGTTATTTAGTTTATTTTATTTTATATTTTGCATTCAGATGATATTTAGTTCAGTTAATTTTATATTTTACACTCAGAGTATATTTAGTTTAGTTAATTTTATATTTTGCATTCAGATTGTATTTAGTTTTACAGACACCTGACCTTCCCTTGGCTCCTGCACCTCCCCCCCCTTCATCTTAACACCCTCACAGATGTTCCAATACACGCCCTAAACAAATGGCCACCACCACCTTTACTTACATCCTGTGTGTAGGTTTTTAATTCATTCATATCTTTGACAATGGCTTAGGAAGTCGAAACAGCTGTCAGAGTTAAATAAAATCTGTGAAACGTACCAAGTGTATTTACATATTTTTTAAAACTTTTGTAAATCTCCTCTGTCAAATCCTCTCCTATACAGTAGACAATATCCTTGTGCGACAATGTAAGTTCCTTACAACGTCTAGGATAATGTAATGTAAAGTCTAGGAGACATGTAGCTCTTATAACAAGTTTAGGATAATCCCCCTTACGCACTATCTCCAACAGAATGGACCTGTTAACTCTAATGACACTTATCCATCAAAATCTGTACCGCAGTTCTAGGATTATAGAGCTTCACACAAACACACGTAGTATTCAAATAAATTACTTCTTCTCCTTGTAATCGACAGCCGACTTGACAGCTAATTGAGTGGTGGATCAGGCGATTTGTTTTGGCATTCCACAACGCAAAATGAACACGAACATGGTTTGAATTTTGTGTAAACTATTAGATAAACTGCTCCAGCGTGGTGAATGTGTTGCACAACCCTTCTGGCGAATCAAAAAAATGTCGGGAATGAGCTGAAGATCGTAATAGTCAGACGAAGACTGTGGTTTTGTGTTACAAGAATTTTCATCACAAGGTGCATCGTGAAGTAAAGAGTACTATTCGGGCGTTTTGCGCCACTATTCGGGCATTGTGTGAAGCTATCGGTAGAAAACGATCAGATTTACGAAAGAATAATTTATAAATATTGCTTCATATTATAAATGCACAAGAATGCATGTTACTGCATGTTTAAGAATTTTAGGCAAAATAAAATATTGTGACACATAAACCGCCGGATTCCCTAGATACGTCATAATGCGATCTTTCTCCTCCTAATAATTAAAAGTACCATGAAAGGACTGAAAGAGCAACGTTTCGCTAGACTGCTGAAGCCGTAAAACAAATGTAGCTAACCGAACTCACGACTGTACCAAAAGTGAGCTCGATATATGTTTTGAAGATTGAAAAAAACGTTGGCATAACCGTGTTATAACCGGCAAGACTGCTTTGAAGGGGGCAATATAAATGCAGATAAATCAAGGCATAATTTTTTAAGAAAACAAAAATTGGAGGAACATTTTTATCACATCTCGTACAATAATTAATTTACCTATTACTTCCATGTTCCATAAGGAAATGGAAGTATGGTCATGGCGAAAAAAATCGTGTTCGAGATAACGGTTGATTCTGATTGTACTGCCTTCAAAACATGAAGAAAAGTCATTTTTCGAAAAGTGTCTGTGTGTGTGTCTGTCTGTCTGTCTATCTATATGAGTGTCTGTGTGTTTGTGTGTAGAATTTATTCTATGGCAAACGATAACAGCTGCAAATTCGAACAGAATGAAATCATTTTTTGCATACAGCCCTGAATTGTAGAGTACTCAAGGCCTATTGTTTTTGGTGAAGATCGGTTAAGGGAAAGGGGTAGTTTACCTGCAATGTTTTATGTTTTAACAAGGGTAATTTTTTATATGCCGAACGATAATAACTGCCGTAAAGTCAAACATAATCAAATAATATTTTGCAAACATTCCTAAATTGTAAAGGACTCAAGATCTGTTGATTTTGGTGAAGATCGGTTAAGGGAAAGGGGTAGTTTACCTGCAACATTTTATGTTTTAACAAGAGTAATTTTTTCATTACGAACGATAACTGGTGTAAATTCAAACAGAATCAAATAATTTTGTACACTTGTGGCTGAGTTGTATAGGACTCAAGGCCTATTGATTTTGGTGAAGATCGGTTACGGGGAAAGGGTAGTTTACCTGCAACGTTTTATGTTTTAACAAGAGTAAAGTAGGCCTGCTTAATTTTGATAAATAAAGTATCCTGATAAGAAGATCACAATAATCCAATGTAGAAACGTAGATGAAATATCTATAAATGAAGAGGCTAGTTGAACGGAGTGGGGGTAATTTTCTATAAATGAAAATTATAGTTGAAAGGGGAGGGGATAATTTTTTATATGTGTACTACGTTATCGGCAACAAAGAAGTAGTTTGTTGTTAAAATTCCTTCCCGGGCTGTTTGGCTGTAGCCCAATGTTTTCTGCAAACCCAGACGTTTCGGCACTGCCATCGACTTCCATCATCAGTGAAAATCGAGTGCGATAAAGGTGAGGTGGTATACGTTAGTGACCACAGTACTGTGGTTAAGGCTGAAGCAGTAAGTAGAAAGAAGTAGTTTATATGGAAATATTTCATTTCGAAAATGATTTTAAATGTAAATCTTAGAACATGGAAGTCATGTATGGTTCTCCATACCGATATTTTTTAATTTGGCATACGCCACGTGTTTCTTCAGTTATTGGACTCGAGTCGACAATTCACTTTTTAAAATACTTTAAGGCATTGGCCGTATCGTAATGGTTCATTATGTTGTGTTCTTTCAACCAAGAAAAAATTAATACCGCAGCTTGGTCACACTCACCAAGCACGTGATGGCAGACCAACAAGTCATAAAATCTGACAATGGATTTTCATTTTAACGGACAACGCCTGGCGTTAAAATTTTAATAGGCCCAATTAAAAAATTCTACTTCTACCCAACCAGTTGTCTATCCAATAAAAAATTCCTACGACAACTGGTTAAAATTTTATTGGTTTACTTAGTCCAATTCTTGTGGAAATTTTCTGACGCTCCGTCAGTGGCGAGGACAGTCACCTTCAATTTAGGTACCGACGAAGACTCAGCGATATCACGCGACCGAACGAATGCCATTCACTTACAGCAATGAATGGCACTTCACAGCAATGCCATTCGACTGGGAGAAGACAGTGTGACGTCTTAGCGCTCACGCTGAGAATGCCTGCCGCAGCCGCAGTCGAAACGTATGGGAGAAATACAAGAATTTCACTACGGCCCTACACAGGAAAAATTAAATTTTAACCGACGAGACATCGACCTTGAAATTATACATGCTTATATCTATTCCACGATATAATCTTCAATCTGGGTTACAATCTGCCATATTGTAACGTTATAAAAAAATTTCTTTTATAAAATTCAGCCTGACTTTGACCTACAACCGAATACGACAGACAGCTGAGGGAGTCATACTTCCGATTAATATTCCCAAGCTTTTTACCCAGCAATACCATCATGCAACAACAATTACATAACTCTATGCAAGCGTGTCAAACTATACGAATGACATTAGAAACAACTGAAACTTTGCGGTGTATATAGTTTATGATATTCCGCATAATAAACAGCTGATAGATGGCACGAGTCGGCCAACAGTATTAATATTTCACCGCCAACGCACCCCAGTCGTGTCACGAACGCCGCCCCGGACTTAGCGACGTCTAAACTTACAGCGGTTACAAACAACGACGGCCGCCCCCCCTCACTTACAGCTACCGACGGCAAAAACAAATATTCCAGTACCTCCGTGACAGCTGTACGCCAACTGCATACAAAACTAACAGAAGACAAAGTGTATAGAAAGTATCGACGGCTGCCTCGTGCCACGTATTAAAAACGTATTGAAAATTTTACTTATTTATTTTACGTAGTGAATCTAAATGTTTCTACAAAACACGTTGGAAGTATGCCGTATGGATGACGGCGAGTTAGCGGATACAAGTCAATCAATTATTAAAAACAAAAATACGTAAACACAATACATTTTGTGTGTGTGTGTGTGTGTGTGTGCGCGCGCGCGCGCGCGCGCGCAAAGTAAACAATGGTACAAAATTATTTTCATTCGACATTTCAAACATGAACCCAAACATTCTCATTGACGGTACCGTAAATATTATAATAAAAAATAGGTGCCACTGATTCTGAATCGTTTTCATGAATTAAATATTTGGAAAAATGTGTAAATATTGTTACAACGTTCTAACTGATCGTCGTATGGTACAGCGGAAACAAAGTACAGACACCAATGAAGTCGCTAATCACCAGCTTTAATTAATCACAAATAACAGTTTGCAATCAACAAGTTATTCAACAAGATTATACTTGTATAATAATTCAAGTTAAATTTGTACACACGCAATGAAAACGTCACGTAATAGAGTTCCGCACTAAATATAACACATTAATCACTTATCACAGTACTTCGACAACCACTCGATCCGCGCTAAGAAAATCGGTCACTGTAAACTGACTGGCTAAGCCAGACGCTCTTGCTTTTATAGGTCGCACAGAGTTCCAGAATCACTTTCCATCCTTACTGCACGCCAGCTTAATGCGTATCTCAAGTGTTCATGACCACTCTGGAACGTATTTGAGTGCGGCCTTGACTGAGGCTACACCTGCCCGACTAGCGGAGGGGCGGGTGAAGGACGCTTTCGGCTGTTCGAGAGGGTTCTCGTTATAATATATTAGGCTAATAACGAACTAAGTACAAGACAAGGATTTCAAAAGCACTCAGCTCAATCTCTCAGCATGTGAGTACATTTTCTTTTATCATAAATAAAATTAATATTAATATTTACGTTGATCTTTTAGTAGTATTTAAACATTTATAATATGCTTACATTCTTTGAAAAATGACGCTTTGCTTAAAGCACACATACTTGTGGCAGTGGGGTAATTTTGGGACAGCTATATGGGGAAAAGAGGTTTGATTGACCTGGCAGGACTGCTTTTCGTTTCAGCTATTTCGTGACGCATTTTGTCAGTTTACCGCCCTAGGAACGCGAAGTGTACGGGAGTGACCCGTGTACCATAGTGCTGTGTATAAAGTTCTTGCTTCACAAATAACAAGACAATACGTTACACTTAGGTGAAGAAACATTACACGTACTTTCCATAGATAATCGCTGCCGCTTGCTAGTTCGTTGCCATGGCAACTATACTTCGCAACTACCGGTTAAGATCGCGTGCAGCTGACAATAATGCATACTATACAACTGTAAGAAAGTTTATCGTTCAAAAAGACTTTATTCAAGTCTGTTATACAGAGAGAGAGGGCTTCATTCAAAACGACGTTATTTCCTAATCGTTAATGAAAAAATATTCGTAGTCGCTACAAAGGCTGTGTCATACTGTTATTATCTTCAAATCTCAAACAGTTCCAGTTCAATATCACTAGACGGAATACAGCCAACTATACGAGTATCGATTCTATTAACCTTTGAACAACCGAATACGCCTACGCCGTTAACCTTTCACAGCTCGAATATCGTCGTATATGCCTGCATATCGATTCTATTAACATTTCAAATAAACGGTTTCATTGTTTATTTGCAACGATTGTTATTCTTCAATTTGCAAAACTTTCTGGACTATTATTTCACGAGTTTTGATCAAAAAGTTAGTGCAATTTTTCAATTTCCACCGCTACAGGCGTCCGATTAAAAAAGCGTTTTGATGTCATCTTGGTACACACGAGTGACAATCGTCTAAATATTTATTCTTATTTGATACATAGTTTAGATTTCACAGCTAACTGAGTAAGTCGTCCTTAGGTGTATTAGGCGATTTTTTGTCATTCTACAATGCAAGATTGAAGAACATGGATTAAATTTTGTGTAAACTGTGAGATAAACTGCTCTGTCCTAGTAAACGTGTTCAGAAGGCTTCTGGCGAGAATGCTGTGCGTGAACAAGCGCTTTACAAGCTTCAAAAATTGCCGTACACGAGTTGAAGATCGTGGTTGTCAGATGAAGATTGCGTTTTCGTGTCCCATGAAATTTATGTAGAAAAATGTAGGCGCAGTGCTACATGAAGAGTACTATTCGGACATTTTACGCCATTTGTATGAAGCTATATGTAGAAAACGGCCACATTTACGGAAGCATAATTTATGAAAATGCAGCCCGATAATGTGCCTGGACGCACGTTAAGAATTTTGACAGGCTAGGCAAAAGAAAACATCACAATGATGTCCCTACTCACCAGATCTGTCCCAACGCGATCTTTGCTCCTCCCAATAGTGATAATTTCCACGAAAAGATAACGTTTCGCGACCGTCGAAGACGTAAAACGAAAATCTCTAAGCGACCTCACGACTGTACCAAAACGTCCATGCTTGAAATACTTTTAAGACTGCAAATTGGTTGGCTTAATCGTGTTACATTCGACTGAGACTACTTTGAAGGGAGCAGCATAAGTGTCGATGAATGAAGGCATAATGTTTAAAATAAACAAGAACTGGATGAACTTTTTGATCACACCTCGTAAGCAAGGTTCCGGTCCATTCTAAACTCAGTGTTTCCGCGATCATGTGTCGTGGGGTGGAACGCATCGGCCGACACACCGTAACGTGGATTTGATGTGAAACTGAATCCAGTAACAGAAGTAGTACAAACATCACACGTTGTCTAAGCAATATTAACCGAGTACCACTTAATGCAACAATTAAACACAAGGAGAATCATCCACTGCTCATTCTCTCTTCTTCAATCTACTTTGATTGGTTCGCAGATTATACGTATGACATCAGGTTTCCTTTCGTTTCTCATTGTCTTGTTACTCCATCATGCCACACTCACATCACTCTATTCACAATATACAATAATATAGCCTATGCTAAAGCAATTAAGCCCAGTAGACCGAGGTTAAAAAAAAACCGCAAAATACAGTCAGAGAAACTTACATGCACGAAACTTTCAAACTTTCTCAACGTTGTTTTGCTAATGTACCAAACACATAAAAACTATTCTTGTTTTTTTTTTTACTTGTATTCTCAAGAAAGTCAAATGATCTCTCAGGGCGGATCGTCTTCACGATGTCCACCCAGAGTATGGGCTCATTCAGCTGCATCAACTGAGTACATCAAAACTGCTCTACGCGTAGTGGTAACCACATAACGTTACTTATATAACATACGGAAAATTATGTAGCCTAATGTACATTAACCCTAACCCTGACAAGGAGAAAAGCAATAACTTTAACTTAAAACTTCTTATGTAAGAAAGTGGATAAAGTCTAGAGTACTGGTGTCTTAGGCTTTCACTCTTTTGAAATTCGTATGACAAGTCTCCGGGCTATTTGGTCGTCCACTGCTGCCACATAAAACAGACGTTTCGGGCCCACCGCTGGAGGCCATCTTCAAAGTGTAACGACTCGAGTAACTGGTACGTTATTCACCGGTTACCCACAGTACTGTGACAAAAGAACTGGTGAATAACGTACCAGTCACACTCGTGTCGTTACACTGAAGATGGCCTCCAGCAGTGGGCTCGAAACGTCTGTTTTATGCGGAAGTAGTGGGCACGGCCTAATACGTAGCCCGGAGCGTTGTCAAACGAATTTTCAATGGCAGTTTAGAGTGTGTTTAGATGTTTAGAACGTGACTGTGGTGTATTGGCTACAACATACGGACTGGAAGTGATTCCCCCCGTGTTCAAATCCATAAATAGGCCTGTTACTTTATACGGTCACTCTCGCCTCACAAGGCGAAGACAAACCAGACAATGGCACCGTCTTCTACTTAGCCTAACCGTTCGAAGTCGGCGTTGCAGCGTTAAACCTACTCCCATACACCTGTTACAGGATACGAGTTAACTCTTACCGCAAGCGTATGCTGAAAGCTAATCGAATAATGTACTTGTTGTGACGTCATAAAGAGATGCAAAATATGCACGTGCTTAAAACGGAAGCCCTTTGTAACGTCTTTTCATCGACGTAAAATATAATTTCCTTGTTCGTGTATATAAAATAGCAAATGTATGTAGGCGCCTCGTCACGCCTTCACTTATTAAACTGGGTAGGAGGAGACACGCGCGTCATTTTCTTTTTAATGTAATTTTTCCTGCTTTATAATACAATTTCTCTACTCGCCTATGAACAGAGCTTTCACTTTAACACACTACAGTCTTGTGCCCGACTAATCACATAAACCATTTCGCGAACAACTGTCTTTCTGCCGTGCGTCCGTAATAAAATTTAAGCCAGCACACTTCACGTAAAGAGAATTTCACTAAAATTGCTACTAAACTGATTTCATTATTAACCAGTAACCCGTGTCTTCTGTCAGAGACAATAATCTCAGCCTATCACGGGACCTACTACCTCTTTCCCGCCACAGTGGGCACGGACGAAACATCTGTTTTAGTTCTTGTGAATTTTGTTCAGTTTGTATATAGTTTGTGGTGACAGTGTTGTTATCATGGGCCAGATTTTCGATAGTAACCATAATTTTAATAATATTGGATCACCGGAAGTTGGGCCGGTTCCCAACCCAACTATTGGTTCCGGGTTGGATACCAGAAGTTGTTTTTCAGTCAAATACCGACCGTGAAAGCTTACATTCTTTGTTGAAAGACAACAATGTCGTTTCAGACATCCATGGCGCTAGTAACGCCAGTACGTTACAGCCACGTCTTTATTTAAATACTGTCGCATCGAAGCTGTCAAAAGAGAACTTTTGATATGGTCGAGCGTGTTGCTGATTGAGTAACGGAAAGGATGAGTAACCTAATATGAATATGGTTCGTAATGGGCTGTAAATAGCGCGTACCCAACTCGCGGCAACGTGTTTCGTGCATCAAAAATGATCTTCAATGCGACCCACATATACAGAAGGGCCGCAAAGCGGTTTCAAATTCATACTTGCGTTTTGACAGCGATTAAGTACGAGCTTTACAATTTAAGCAAACGGCAGATTTCCTGCTGTTTACGGAACTTGGCAAAGTTATTGTTTACGGTCAGTGTTTACAGTGAATAATGGGCAACAGAACATTATTAAAGTCTACGAAGTTGGAATAGAAAGTATTTCACAAAGCTGCCATTGGTTTCTAACTGAATTTCCATCTCAGCGATTGCTATCACGAAACAATAATCTGCTAAAGTCCGAACGCGACACGTTCTGGGGCAACGAGCATTCAAAGTTGACAACAAATCACAATCAACGGATTCCTACAGCAAATACTGTACTTCTACATAAATATGTAATCTGAGTAAAATAAAACATATAAATATTTTATTAAATGTTTATTTCCTTAAACCAGGATCAATAGACCAGTGGGTATGTCGCCGGCTACTAGTCTAGGCATACCGGGTTCGCTCCCCGAGCAGAACCATAAAATCAGTGTTCTTTATTTGGCCCTATATCTACTCAGCCTGTGAAAGTAATTAGCTAGGATAACATCCTGGGGTAATAACTGGCGGCCCGAGTTCTAGCCATACTAACTTCCTTGGTGCAGTAAAACTCACGTTGGCAGCCTGGCCTGCCTAACTCCTAAACCGCTTCAGTGATATAAAAAGAAATCATTCTTAATATTATTATTGCTGTTGTTGTTTTACGAGCAGAGACCCTGCTCGTTAGACCGGTGCAGAGAAAACCCTTCGCTGAGACACTTCGAATAATACAAAACAGCGTCAAACCAGAGACGTCAAGGTGAATATCAGATCCATCAGACAAACAAAGGCGGGAGATGTTCTTGTGGTTATGGGAAACATTAACAGTGGAAATATTGCACAGCTGGACAACGCTATTAGATCGGTCACTGGTCGGTCAGGCACAGTCAAGAATTCAGTGCCTACCGTAGAGTTTGGGGATCTGCACTCCCTAAAAGAAGAAGATGATGTAAGACGCGCACTCACGCGCTATTTGCCTAACGCGGAAACCAACAAAGGACAGGCATCACAGTCTTCTGGCCAGCCTCTAACCTACAAATTCGTCGCCGTGCGCTAACCTTAACTGTCACAAACTAACCCCCCCCTTTACTTCTTCTTCTTCTTCCTCTGCCGTTGCAGCGCACGACGAGCCTTGGTCTCCCCGACTAGTCGCTTCCAAACGCCTCGGTCCTCCAGCCTCCGCCTCCAATCCCCGATACCCATCCTCCTGAGGTCATCTTCTACGACCTGTAACCACCTTCTTCTAGGTCTCCTTTCCTTCTTTGCCCATCTACGAATTGCTTTGGGCATTCTGTCGTCCTCCACGGACATCACATAGACTTGCTGATCCTCATAGACTGACGAACCTCACTATGTCCTCGCCATCTATCAATTCCTCCAATTCCCTATTATTCCGTATGCCCCATTTTCACATTCCTTCACTGGTCCAAAAATTTTCTTAGAATTTCAAAGTCTCTTGAATTGTTTTTACTATTAAGTAGC
This sequence comes from Magicicada septendecula, assembly GCA_034769895.1. Classification (NCBI taxonomy): domain Eukaryota; kingdom Metazoa; phylum Arthropoda; class Insecta; order Hemiptera; family Cicadidae; genus Magicicada; species Magicicada septendecula. The sequence continues at coordinate 395,088,250 of CM068373.1, read as the reverse complement.
GTCCAGGTCTCTGCAGCATACGTCACAACTGGTCTTATTAAGGCCTTGTATAAGTTTGGATCTTTTGCTGAGTAAACTAAATCTGAAAATTTTCTGGTGGGCATAAAAACTATATTACCATTCATTATGCGCTTTGCAATCTCATTGCTCTGATTTTGTTCCCATTTTTTATAGAGGCACACAAATACTTGAATTACTGGACCCCTTGAAAAGTATGCCATCCTACATTGAGCTTTTCAATTCACCTCTGTACTTGATGCTTTCATATATTTTGTCTTTTCTTCGTTGGCCTAGTCCTACTTTCTGAACCTCCCTTTCCAGTTCCTTTTAAGATGTTTACATTTCTGGCCACGAGCACCACATCATATGCATATGGACCCATCTGCCACATTCGCTGAAATATATGTCTCCTCAGTCCCAACTTTCCTACTGCATACTGAAGAGCTAAATTAAATAATGTTGCCGACAATGCATCACCTTGTTTAACCCCAGATGTTATCGTGAATTCCTAAAGATACTCACGATACTGTTACTCTTTTCTCTTCCTAAAGATACTTTTCCTTTGGTTCAATCCATTGTAACCTCAACTAATTTTACAATTTTCTGAGGAATTACAAGTGCTTTTAGGCTCTTTAATCGTCAGGATCTGTTTATGCTGTCGAAAGCTTGTTTATAGTCGATAAAAAGAATGTTTCTCCATGTTCGTAGCATCTCTCAAGCGATTGCCTCATAAAGAATATTTTATCTACTGTGGTCCTCCCTCTTCTAAAACCACTCTGATACTCGTTCAAAATCTCTTCAGCATATGAATTCAGTCTTTTCAGGAGTGCATTCGAGAAGACTTTATACACACAATTTAGCAGAGTTATACCTCTGTAGTTACTGCAATAACCTCCCCATTTAAGCAGCCCAATCTAACCTGCTATTCTTCTGAATGACCTAGACTTAACTACTTGATTTTCTTTATTCTACTTTATTCATGTATCCATTTAATTTTTGTGACCGTTTATTTTCCTTACGATAGCCCTTCCCACGTTTCCTTGCCCAATACTCGCTATTAGCGAATTAATGTAAATTCGCAGTAAATATTGATCGTACTTTTCTGGTTACATGTTGTACTATTTATTTCTTCAAACTGTACACGTCACTGCTTCAGACAAACTGTGCCTTACTAAGGTATTTATAAGCAGACGTAATGCACAGACGATACGAATAGCGTGTTGTCTAGCAATTAAGGTACAGGATTGACACAAGCAATAACAGCATAATAATGATATATACGAAATCAATATGCCGTTCTCTGCGGTCTCGGTAAGCGATTCCCCGGTGCACAGTTTCGTACTTTAGTTTCCATTCTTTTATATCGAGGGATTAGTGGAAAATTTACCCAAGTGCGCTCATGTGAATTTACAAAAAAACTGAAATTAAAGGTTTTCAAGTGCAATGAAAAGTCATAAAACTGATTTTCAAAGTTAATTTTTATTTTTAATAGTTTTTTACTGATTACGTAGCTGTTAAAAAGTAAAAAAAAAGAGAAATTCAAAAAATGTAGTTTTTGAAATTTCTTGAAATAATAATAGCTTATTAAAACTTGGACTTGGCTAGTTTTATCACTAACCCCTCGATATATATAATGACAACTTAAATTTGTCGAATTAACTTGAAAATCGCTACTTACTTCCATGTTCCATAAGGAAATGGAAGTATGGTGATGGCGAAAAAAATCGTGTTCGAGATAAGGGCTGATTCTGATTGTACTAACTTACCCTCAAAACACGAAGAAAAGTCATTTTCCGAAAAGAGTCTGTCTCTGTGTGTGTGTGTGTGTGTGTGTGTGTGTGTGTGTGTGTGTGTGTGTGTGTGTGTGTGTGTGTGTGTGTGTGTGTGTGTGTGTGTGAATTTTCTACGGCGAACGATAACTGCCGCAAATTCTAACAGAGTCAAATAATTTTTTGGATTATTATAACCTTCTTTTCAGGATACTTTATTTATCAAAATTAAGTACGGTACTTTACTCTCGTTAAAACATACAACGTTGCGGGTAAACTACCCCTTTCCTCTTAACCGATCTTCACCAAAATCAATAGCCCCTGAGTCCTCTACAACTTGGGTACATATGCGAAAAATTAATTGATTCTGTTTGAATTTGCAGTTATCGTTCGCCATAGAAAAAATTCTATACACACTTTTCGGAAAATAACGTTTCTTCATGTTTTGAGGGTAGTACAATCAGAATCTGCCTTTGTCTCGAATACGATTTTTTCGCGATCACCATACTTCCATTTCCGTCTCCATTAACATAGAAGTAAAATTACATAAACACTGATCACTCTACTGCTTCTTTAGTAATAGATTATAACAATTTTAGAGAACACGATCATAGAGTAAACAGTAAAAGTTCAAAATATTCTTCCTCGTGACTCTTACAAAAGATTTGACTCGTGCAATGAAGAGCGCTTTTTGGCGTTATAGGTGAAACGTACATGAGAGAAATTCTGTAAAGCAAGCATTTGCACCTGTTTGTGAGACACTGACTCCCTACAAGTTGCGTTTCACCCTTCCTCTAGAAAAAGGTTCTGCTTGTTGAGGAAAATCAAAGTTGTGCACCTTGTTCCTAAGTTTTCAAACTTCCCACCCAAAACTTTCTGGCTACGTCTCTGTCACAGGCACACATTAGAGCTCTGATATACCGTATATTGGAATAAACACTTTTTTTTTCAATATGACAATGAAAAACGACTGCAATCGTCAAACTATTTTATAACATACCCAAATATATTTCCCGTTTTCTATAACTCTAAAAAAAATTATGTGCGATGTTCTCTACATATCGATGCCAATAATCAGGTAACCGAAATATCGAAAATGAGTGTAGGTACGGTTATTAGATGAGGACCAAGCAAACAAACTGATTACAGCAAAATAAAAAAAAAAAGTAGTGGAAAGTTTAACGTACCCAGTGGGATTACATGGCAACTCAGCTTACTTCGAGTTTTTTTAACATTGAAAGTGTTTATAAGGACGTGTCGCACATTTGCGGCCGATCGCTGGTGCGTGATCGAAAATGGGAACCGGTGAGTTTCCATAGAAACTACTTCTTTGTTGTCAATAACGTAGTACACATATAAAACTTCGCTCATGAATGCGACTACATTTAACTTATAATCTGTACATTGGTAAATGAAGAATGAATTAATTGATTGGTGAATGAACATAAATATATATATATTTTTTAGATTTATTGAAGCATTTTCAATGCCCTTCTCTGTGCATTGCATTTGTGCAATGGCTGTAAATTTTTTTTTAATTAAAAAAGTATTCATTTTAAGTGTATATGTTTTACCGTAATTGGTTCAGTTTGCGTATTAAACGTAACAGTGTCTGCCGCCAGTAATAGTTGTATAACCTATAATATTGTTAGAAACATTTCCAATAGTAATTAAATGTCAATTAAAAACTATTAACATTAAAAATAAATAGGTCAGATATGACAACACGTTTCGGCTTACCAAACGTAAGCGATATTCAGTATATATCGATATTGATTATCGCACAGGCAAAATATCGAATATGTAGTACTGGTACAGATAATGGGGGAAAGTAAGCCTACCGAAAATTTAATTTTATCTATAAAAAATACAACTTATATTTATGTTCAACGTTCTGCAAATACAAAATAACAGTATATTCTATTTATTTTATTTATAACTTATCATAGTTTATTTATAAATAATTGTTATTTATAATTTATTTTGTGAATTGACAAATGGCTACAATTTTTAGTGTCCGTTGATATAGACTATTTATTAAAAGTTCTACATATTGTCTGTGTTCGTCCACTAGATACATATTTATTTAATCGAATGGTAGTTCAGAACATATAACGTATTTTATATGCTGTCTCTGCAATAAATTCATCCCTAGCTGTATTTGCCGATTGCAAATATATTCCAGTTGGAAAATTTTACTACTGTGATTGCCACGATTAAAACGACAACACAACAGATCTCTGTTTTGCTCAGGAGTAATTTAAACTGTATGTAGTAATACTTGTAGTCCCCTTTAGCTGCTGGTTCAAATACGTTTTAAGGCTGTTTTGTATCCACTATGTAATTAAGTAGCCATTATGAGCCAATTAGCGAGTAGGGGAAAGGGCCTGCACAGCCGAACATAGGTTCTATGCAAGACTGATAACAATACAGTCTCCACTACACCACTGAATACTACTTTTTTTTTTGTGTAATATAATGTTAACCAAACCAAATATACAATGTTTGTTAATGTCTAAGCTCGACTAGAATGTAACAGACACAGCATGCCAAATCACTGTTTACAAATTGCAGTACTAAACACTTTATAAGTCAGTGAAATTTTTGTGTGGTCCCTCTATTGCGTCTATTGCTTTTTCGTCTTACAAAACGTCCATGTGTACTACTTAGTCGGGGTCGAAATCGAAGTGAAAACTTTCGTACGCAGACACGTCATTCAGGGAGCAGGCTAATATTTTCAACTGTAGACTTTTTCTACTAACGTGTGTTACCCTGTTCTCGCCTTGTCCCCACTGCAACGTGCGCGACTGCTCACGTCTGATTATTTTAATTATATTATTGTTTATTATTGTATTATTATTTCAATGAAGTCAATATCTACTGATTACGTAAATAAAATTATTGAGTAAGCATATGCAAATTAGTAAGCCTGTGCTTACATGATGGGCCTGTGAGCCCATGATTCTTATAAAGAATGCACTCGTGCAATGTGTGTATGAAAAGGGCTCTTTTCGTTACTACCGGTTGGCCATTACAGGTGAAATGTACATGAGATAAATTCTATGAAGGAAGGATCATTTTTTAACCTGTTCTTGCGAGATTGTCTCCCTATAGACTGAGTTACATATTATCGTTCCTCCAGGAAAAAGCCCCGCTTGTACAAAAAAGAATGAGGAAAACCAAAATTGTGCAACTTGTTCCTAAGTTTTCAACCCCCCCCCCCACCGAAAAAATCCTAGGTCCGGGTTCAAATCTGTGTAAACCCAGGGTCTGTTTCCACCGAAACGTCGCGCTATCTTTTTTTGGATGCACTCTACTCCTGTTTCCAATGGTCGTTATCACAATTGTTTTAACGAATCGGTTCTCGGTCATTCACTCAACGTGCGCGTGTCACCCTCCTCTTTTCTTACCTGAATCCAAACAGTTCATGTTTTGACGTCGCATCATTCCCTCATATCACCACTTCTCCTAACGAGTAATGTCAGGTTCAGTACGTTTCTTACGATCTCTACCTCGGTCGCTTCAAATATTTGTACTGTTTTCGTTGCGCCAGCTCTCGTTATAGCAGCATACGTCAATTTCGGGCGCACACTGACTTCAGTTCTTAGGAATTTGACCAGATTGCTCTGTTCAAATAACTTGATATTCTTGAAACTTTAAATTGCTTCATTCCTTATTTTAGCCTCTATTTAACCTTATTTTAGGTCGTGGTGGGAAGTTATTTGTACGACAAGGTAACTGGTGGATGACGTCTGATCAATAATTTTGTCGTATAACTATAGTTTACAACGTAAGGCCGGCCGCACACTGGAGCGACATTTTGTTTCGCGACAGAACCGTTTCGGCGCGTTGTGTCGCTTAGGTGGAGAGAGGCTTGAGACGTTGGCTCACGTCAAACAATTTCTCGTCAGCTGTTTTTGAGCTGTAAAAGTATGTGATTCGTGGGTTCGTGACAGGCATTATTTTGCATCTATTTCAATTTCAACTACACCTACACTTGTTTCCATTTTATACTCAATAACAATTAATACTAATAATAATAATAATAAATACACAACAATATGCGAGAATCAGAACGAAAGGACGATGCACGCACTTTCCACGTAGGACTAAGTAAGTGTATATAAACTGCCCGCCTGTTAGAATCCAGCGCATGAGGAGTTCAAAATATCGCGAGTTGTTTTGTTGCGAGACATAAATTGCGAGAGCTTCGTCTATGGTCGCAAGAGACCTCGCGACATCTCTAGATAATGTCGCAGCCAGTGTGCGGCGCTTTATAGATCCTAACGGCAGTAGGTCTCTGCGGCGCTTTGCGACACAATGTGCCAAAATCGGCTGTTTAGGAACATATTTTAAGTCCAACATCACTATTTTAACAACTTTGTTTTATTTCTCTTAAAAACCAAACGTTTCGCCCGTACTACGATGAAGCATCCTCAGAGGCATACTCAATAAGACTGAGTATTTTTGGTCTTCTCACTTGATTATCTAGAATAAATTTTTCCAATGATGGTAAACTGGTAGACCAGGGGATGAAGAGAGTCTTGATCTTCGGCAACCAGTACCGCGTTATCCGCGTAGCACACACGTTAGGTTTTCTTCTCCGATTTTGTACCCTCCGAAGCCTTTAAGATCATCGAATATTTAATTCGTTACTAAAATAAACAGTATTGGGCTAAGATAATCTTCTTGTCCGATTCCTTGGTTGACTGGGACATTCAATGAAAGTCTTCGTTCAAATCTATGTGTAAATATATGTTATACACAGTAAATACATACTTTCTTTAAAAGACATCAGTGATGGGTTACTGACATTAACCCTAGTAGGAAGACATCTTCTAGTAGAAAGAAGTCCTACTAGAGGGACGGACTTCTTCCTTCATTGGTTTTTCCCTTTTATTTTTTATATAAAGCAACGTATCGGCTACGCAACAAATCTTTAGAAGTCTTCAAGCCAAAACAAACATTAAAACATCACAAATAAAAAATAAAAAAAATACTCTGTCTAACAACCGACAAGAGAGTCAAATTATACTAAAGTATAGGGCCTATACATAACAACCAAAACAAATAAATAAATAAAACTTACCAGCAATGGACTCTATAAAAAACCACACACACACTGAATACACGCACAAAACTCACATGAACACGCACGCATCAAGGTCAACTTGCCCTTGCAAAAGCAGTGATAGAAGAAAAGTGAGTCCCTCTAGTAGGCTTGTGCCTACAATTGCTCTACTCCTCACACGAGCACAATTTATGTGATCATACATTTTTTTTAAATATAAATGGATTATAGGACATAATAAATCTGTTACATCCAGAAACTACACTTTTTCTAAATTTTTGTTCCATTATTTCTCCTTCTATAAACCACTGGCCTTACTTTTGTTGTTCCGAAAATTCTTTAGAATAGCTATTCTGACATTCCCACTTGTGTATTGTAACCAAAGCATACCAGCCGGCCGAAACGGCGATACAAAAAGGAAATAAAAACACATAGGGTTGCGTAGCATGTATCTCACCAACTGGTTTCCGCCTTATGTAACCACGACCACGGAACCAATCTATAATTTTAACTACGATTTCATTTAACCTCTCTCGCAACTTCACAATTTGCAGTGGAGTCAACACGTCACCACCATCGGTAATCATTTAACTTTGCTAACGATACTGTTCCGTGAATGGTTCAACAAAAATAACTCTCTGTCTCCAACAAAGAGATTCAAGGAAACTAACGTCTGCGAGTCTCCAGCTTTCGAAATAAGCAACGTATACGGAGCGGCGTATAAAACACCGACGAAAATAAAATCGGTTGTCGGATATACCGGCGGGGAAAGCAATTTCTGCAACAAGAAATTGCCATGTCTTTATGCAGGCAGGAATATTGAATCTGGCGGGTGGCGCTCGGTCGTAGGTGGACTGTACATAAATTTTTACACAGGTTTTGCTGTGACGCTCCCGTCATGTAACGAAACTGCAAAGAAAAAAAATCACTTTTTCCACAATACACTGTCTATCTTCTGTCGCTAGCAAACTTTCATGTTTTACACTGGTGAAACTGGTCATATTCAATTGGAGCCTTTATACTGAAAAGTGAATTAAAATTGTAAAACGACGGACAAAACATAGACCCTTTTGGACAGTAATTTAAGAAACGGTTAAATTATTAAATACGTAATTTATATTATCTATCTTAGAAAAAAGAAAATGTTCGCGTGATACAACTGAACCTGAACTTTCTGCATAAGTAAGTGAAGAAACTCAGATTTGTAGTGCATCTAAACGAAAAGTCGGAGACGTTCTTTCAAATTATAAAGAATTTCGTGAAGACAATGACTGTGGTAGTTTTGAAATTGTAGATGTAAATGGAAGTTAGACGAAGCCTTATCCGCTGAAGGAAAATGATGACTGTCTTTCTTATGGGAGTGGAATGCGTTAATAGTGGGTAAACGAATATAATTACTTCATAATAGCATGTTATTTATCTTTAACCACGTTGTTCTCAAAATCGATTTTTTTTATAAAAGAGCCATTTTCTCAGCAACTGCTCGACCGATTTGTTTAAAATTTCTGCCGGCGTTACGTATGGTAAAAATACGTCTACTGTTGGGAGCATTTTGTTAAATATTGATTCAAAAATGAATTCGAAAATTTTATACACAATTTAAACTGTCAAGAAATTTTTATAAATGCGAAAAACATATCTAAAAACTGCTCCATCCGTCTTCGCAAAAGATGTCAATAAACAACTGGTAACATTTTGAAATCATTTCATGTACGGACGGCTGAGAAAACAGGGCAAACGTTGACACGAGTAGGATAGGCATTACCGACGCCTCCTCTTAAACCGACAACGCTCAAAAACGCTAATACGTGGAAGCACCGAACACAGAGTAGTTTGCCATAATAGTCACCGTGCTCAACAGAGGGGGAGAGTGCGCTGCGTACACAATGTAGGGCAGACGACTCGGTGACTCGCGTCCAATTAAGGGAGGTAAGCACAGAGAAACCGCGAGGTGATAACAGTTCGAGGGAATCCTCTGTGGAGTTGACCGACCGAAGAGTGAAATGCCTGGCGCTGCGACAAGCTTTACTCGACTACGACACAGTGGAAGCTTTACCTAGCGGAAATGCAAGACAAACTCTACGAATCCGCCAGCAAGCACTACTTGTGGCCGGGAAGCAAAAAGCTTGTTAAGACTGAGAAACCGATTCGGTTACCCCGTTTACTCCACAAGGAAAAGACGAGATACAAAGACAAGTGTAATTTGGTGGAACGTAGGCGGGTTAACGAGAATAACTACAGAGCGTTTGACCCTAATAGAAGAAACAAAGCATCGCTCCCGGAATGCGTCGTGTACGTTCCTCCTCGTTAGTTTCGATTTGTGTGATACGCTCGATTTACACGCTGACGAATTTAATTGGAATTACACCAGTTTCATATAGCGTACAATTGAAGACAACACTGTTATTTACTCTACGATGCGCGTACAACTAAAAAAGATTTATTAAGTACAATTCCCATTATTTTGTCAAAAATGGCTTGTATACGAAACTGTTCTTGTTTGTAATTTAAAAAATTGACCGAATTTAATCTGATAACGCAAAATCTGAGTTCCTATTGTGCTGATACAGATTTTGTCTGCGCATTTAAAGTATACGACTGTTACGACGGTCTACTGATCGCCGTATGGTACAGTGGAAAACAAAATACAAGACACCAATTAAATCACTAATCACCAGCTTTAATTATCACAAATAACAGTTTATAATCAACTTGTACAATAATTTCAGTTAGATTTGTCCACACGCAACAACAAAGTCAATTAATAGAGTTCCACACAATTATTAACACAATAGTTCTTCACTTCGGCAAACACTCGATCCGCGCTAACGAAAATCGCTCACGTAACTAATACACCACTTGCGACGCACTGTGTAAATCGCCCGACATAACACTGAACTCTAAACGGCAGGTATGGGCTATTTATAGTCTGCAGGGTTCCATAATATGCGTTTTAACAAACACGTGAAAATTCTAGAGAATACTTCAGCGCGGCCATGGCAGAAACACACACCGTTGGGCTAATCAAGAAGCTTCTAGAACGACACCATAGAACGCACGAGACGTTCCGCATTACGTAATACTGCCTCGCATGTCAAGCGTCACGTCCGCATTACAGCTGCGGGAATAGCCGAGAAAAGAGTAGAACAACGTTCTCCAATGTACCAGAACGTTCCGTCATGGCGTAACACGTTTTCCGCATTACGTAACAATACGTCATTGTTACGCTAACTGTAATACGATACTTCAAGCCAAGATTCGATGACGTAACATTATTAATAATTTTATTTTTACGTACATCCACCACCATAACGTTTCGACTACAAACAATCTATGATCGTCTGCGGGTGACCCAACAAAAATTCAGTTCAAACAGTAGAACAAAATATCTACTCCAAATCAAGATACCACCGAAACAACCAAAACCGAAACGGTCCAACAGAATCTAGAATTTTAAAACATTCTTCAAACCCTATTCTTAATACAAATGACAAATAATGAATTAGATTAAAATATAATTTAAAACATACTAAATTAAATTACAATTAAATCTTCTTCCTTCAAGAATTAACGCTACCCCACACTGAGGCGTACTCAAGTCGGTTAGGTATAGTCGCTATAGTACTCCGTAAGATTATCGCTGTTTACCGAGAGGACTGCCTACACTACCCCAATACTCGGTATCGGTAAGCCGGAAACACAGCTGGCCTCGACTCACGCGTGCTGTACCGTCCCAACCGAATCACGTATAAACTAAGCATGTATTCCAAAACTTCGCGAGAATACTTGAAGATAAGATTCGATGATTATTATTATTATTATTATTATTCGTAGCATTATTATTAATTATATTTTTACGTACACTCAACATCATAACAGTTCGACTTTAATCTTTGATCATCTGCAGATGAACTGAAAAAATTCAGTTGAAACAATAGAATAAAATATCTACTCCAAATCAAGGTACTGCCAAAACAACCAAAACCTACCTGAAACTGTCGAACAGACTTAGGATGTTTAAAACATTCTTTAAACCCTATTCTTAACACAAATGGTAAATAATTAATTGAATTAAAACACATAAAATTACAATATGTTAACTAGATTAAATTAAATTACAATGTCGGAAACACAGCTGGCCTTGACTCACACGTGCTATACCTTCCCAACCGAATCACGTATAGACTAAATAGGTACTCCAAAATTTTGCAAGATGCTCTGAATATTTTTAATATTCCAGAAAATACGAAATTTGGTATGAATGTTCCGAATTTTTTCCTACGCCATTTACAGTGCTATGTTACATTTCTAGAATCTTGTTTTTGCGTATGACACCAAATCTGGTCTTTGCAACCATAGTTATCACTGCTTTCCACAGAAGTTTATAGTTACCTCCTCCTGTATCAAACAATTAGAACCACCCACACACATGATTTATTATGCATTTTTCAACTAACAGTTATTTTATTTTCCTGTGAAACCTGTCGATATCACTTTTGTGTCTACCCCATTCATCCTCCAGTGGTGAGAGGTTATTTTTTTACTATAACAGTATGAAAACTAAAATTAAAAATAGGTTGAACACCCAAACAATCTCAGGACTTCTGTGTTCCAAAAGAAATATAAAATCTGCATCCTGCTACGATTTCAAAGTTGACGCGGAGTTTACAACAGTATCTTACATTACCGGCGGGGAAGAAGGAGAAGAAAAGACGTAGAATATAAGACAACGTTGATGAGTGAAAATTGTTTTCCATAATAATTAGGCCGTATATTAACTTACTTATTCGTTTAAGCTGTTACAGTTTTGTGTGATTTATCAAAACAACTTCCCAAATTTTCAGTAATCTTCAGAGATTTTTACGTTCAATCTTAAAAAAAAAAAAAAAAATTATTTAGACTTGGCAACACTGTGTATCAACATGAACCTAATATAACTTTGTAAGACTTTACAAAATCTTAATTTACTTAAAAGTACGGTAGTTATTAAATAATTTAATAATTACAATTATTGTAAAATTTATTGTTCTATAGAGAAGAAAGGATACACAAAATTAGTCCAACTTGCGTACTTATGCGGGTTCATTTCCTTTTTTATCAATAGTGACTGACAAAAGTAGAACTTCTTCCTAAAACGAAGAAACCCATGCTACCTACCGAAGCGACATACGGAGTAAAAAACATATCGCGAGCCTCGGTATCCCGCACGTGTGTGGTAACCTTCATTTACCGCAGTGTAATAAGATATCGTCCCGACTTGCGTATCGCCGCCTCTGTGTGGGAGGAAGTCTTCACGCCTGCGACCTGTTCAGTCCCTGTGGCCGTTGTACAACTAACGTTCCACCTCCGCCAGAGAGAAATCAGCCACCCAGTAACCAGTGAGGTGGCGAGAAGCACGGTGGAGAGGGTGGAACTTGCGCCCGCAGTCCTTTGTTACTTTATCTACCCCAGAAAAATCCGCTGCATTATCCACACCGATACAGGTGGGATGGCAGAAGGAGTAATTACCTTGATTACCTCCCACGACCGCAGCACAGCCGCTGATATTATGAGTCTTGAACGTTACCGCTTTCCCGGCCCGCGCCACTACAAATACGTTATTATATTAATATAACTACACTGGTGCGTACAGAAATCCCGACACTCAGCCAGGTAGACTTCAGCTGAAAGGTAAGTCGGCTGCAATCATTGTTTGAATATAATAATACAATTTTAACTGGATTTAAACTGTAATTTATATAATAATATAGACCTAATCCGCTATTTGTCATTTTAGCCGAACTGTTTTGATGATATCCTGATTTGTGGTAGACATCGTTTTCTACTATTTTAACTTAACTTTTATTAGTTCACCTGAAGACATCCACATATTGTTAGTGGTCGAAACTTAGTTTTCCTAAATTATTAACGACGGCAACTAGTAATCGTAACTGATACTTCAGACTGCAGCTTGTTGAATATAAATAAATATCGGTATGGAGAACCATACCTGACTTCCATGTTCTAAGATTTATATTTAAAATCATTTACGAAATGAAATGTTTCCATAGAAACTACTTCTTTCCACTTATTGTTTGAGCCTTAACCACAGTACTGTGGTCAGTAACGTATACCACCACACGTTATCGCACTCGATTTTCACTGATGATGGCAGTCGACGCCACTGCCGAAACGTCTGGTTTTGCAGAAAACATTGGACTACGGTCAAACAGCCCGGGAAGGAAGTTTAACAACAAACTACTACTTTGTTGCCGATAACGTAGTACACATATAAAAATTATCCCCTCCTCCTTCAACTATAGGATACTTTATTTATCAAAATTAAGTACTTTACTCTTGTTACAACAAAAAATGTTTCAGGTAAACTGCCCTTTCCCCGTCACCGATCTTAACCAAAATAGTCTTGAGAACTCTACAATTCAGGGCTGTATGCGAAACATTATTTGATTATGTTTGAAGTTGCGACTGTTATCGTTTGCCATAGAAAAAATTACCCTTGATTAAATACAACTTTTGCAGGTAAACTATCCCTTTCCCTTAACCGATCTCCACCAAAAACAATAGGTCTTGAGAACTCTACAATTCAGGGCTGTATGCGAAACATTATTTGATTCTGTTTAAATTTGCGGCAATTATCGTTTGCCATAGAAACAATTACTCTTGTTAAAACATTAAAAGTGGCAGGTAAACTACCGATTTCCCTTAACCGATCTTCACCAAAATCAATAGGCCATGATTTCTCTACAACTCAGGCACATATGAAAAAAATTATTTGATTCTGTTTGAATTTACAGCAGTTATCGTTCTTCATGAAAAACGTTCTCTTGTTAAAACATAAAATGTTGCAGGTAAGCTACCCCTTTCCATTAACCGATCTTCAACAAAATCAACAGACCTTGAGTTATCTAGAACTGAGAAAGGTATGCACAAAATTATTTGATTCTGTTTAAATGTGCGGCAGTTATCGTTCGTCACAGAAACAATTACTCTTGTTTAAACATAAAATGTGGCAAGTAAACTACCACTTTCCCTTAACCGATCTTCACCAAAATCAACAGGCCTTCAGTCTTTTACAATTGATGAACGTATGCAAAAAAATATTTGATTTTGTTTGAATGTGCGGCAGTTATCGTTCGTCATAGAAAAAATTACCGTTGTTAAAACATAAAATGTTGCAGGTAAACTACCCCTTTCCCTTAACCGATCTTCACCAAAATGAACAGACATTGAGTACTTAACAATTCAGGAACGTATGCAGAAAAATATTTGACTGTTTGAATGTGCGGCAGTTATCATTCGTCATAAGAAAAATTACCCTTGTTAAAACATAAAATGTTGCAGATAAACTACCCCTTTCCCTTAACCGATCTTCACCAAAATCAACAGACATTGATTTCTCTATAGCTCAGGAAGGTATGCAAAACATTATTTGATTCTGATTGAATTTACGGCAGTTATCATTCGTCATAGAAAAAATTACCCATGTTAAACATAAAACGTTGCAGGTAAACTACCCCTTTCCCTTAACCGATCTTCACCAAAAAATAGGTCTTGAGAACTCTACAATTTAGGGCTGTATGCAAAACATTATTTTATTCTGTTTGAATTTGCGGCTGTTATCGTTTGCCATAGAAAATACCCTTGTTAAAACAAAAAAAGTTGCAGGTAAACTACCCCTTTCCCTTAACCGATCTTCACCAAAAACAATAGGTCTTGAGAACTCTACAATGTAGGGCTGTATGCAAAACATTATTTGATTCTGTTTGAATTTGCAGCTGTTATCGTTTGCGATAGAAAAAAATTACCCTTGATTAAATAAAACCGTTGCAGGTAAACTACCCCTTTCCCTTAACCGATTTCACCAAAACAGTAGGTCTTGAGTACTCTACAAATCAGGGCTGTATGCAAAAAATTACTTGATTCTGTTTGAATTTGCGGCTGTTATCGTTTGCCATAGAAAAAAAATCTACAGACAGACACTTTTCGAAAAATGACTTTTTTCATGTTTTGAGGGTAGTACAATCAGAATCTGCAATAATCTCGAACACGATTTTTTTTGCCAACACCATACAGTACTTCCATTTCCTTATGGAATATGGAAGTAAAAAATATAAGTACTGTTGAATATTCAGTTGATGCTTACAAGACAAAAGAAACAAATCTTTGTTCTTATAAATCTAGATTGCCTTATGTAAAAACAGTTTTTATCGGGTCTGCTAAATTTGATGAATTGTATAATCTAATCAAGCAAATACTTTACTTTTTTACTGTGTGTAGCTCCACGTGCGTATTTACGGGGGGACGAACGGGACCGTACCTCCCAAAGAGGGTCGAAAATGTTTACGAATTTTGTTAATCTCTTAATTTTTTAGGCCCATTTTATTTATTCTTTTCAGCTGTGTTCTCTAATATAGTAATAGGTCTTTTTTAAATATTCAAACAGGTTTATTACACAGCATTAGATTTACGTTTGAAATATGAAATATAGGAAAATCTATTCAGTCTATAAGTAGGCCTATCTTATAACAATGTTTCAATAACATGAATTTTTATTGTGTTATTGCCGTTTAGTTTACGGGGACTGATTTCAGAATGTTACACGCGTTTTTCAGCCACTTTAAAGATAGTAATGTTGATTAGTCTTAACTTGTTTTTCTTTTGTATGAACCCGACCCGACCCCGGATCCCTGCCCAAGCCAAATTCTAGATACGCCACTGCGTAGCTCTAGGCGTCTGTGCTCTGATTCTAGAACCGCAGGACCACAAACGACATACACTTTATATTATAGTTGTAAAACCTAAGGTTTTTTAGACATGTTTGAAAATAATACGGAGATTTTATAGGAAGACAACAGGAAGATCGATGAAGAAGGGTTTTTAAGAGAAAATGAGTGATGAGAAGATTGTGGAAACATAATAAGAAGGAAATATTGGTGTGACTGGGGCACTTAATTAGGAACAATAGCTGTATAACGATTTTTATACATACTAACACGTTAAACATTTTCAATTCAAATAAAATTCATCTACTTTATTATTAAAAAAAAATATTTAATGGTCGAATATTTTTACGAGCAAAATTATCAAGTATAGAGTAAATTACAGAGGACGTTAAAAATAACATGAAAATTCAACAAAAAGTTCAGTTAATTTCCGCTTAAAAATTCTTACTGTATGCGAGACTTAGAGGAAAATGTTGGATCCGAATTTAAAGAGTTTCAATTTTCAGTTATTCTGTTCACAAACCGTATAACCAAGTATTGGTGTTTTCGTACATACAAGACTTCAAAATTTCTATTTAGAATTTTTGGATCGAACACATGCCTAGTACGATATGAGTGCTTGATCAATGTCACAAAAATAATAATTACACAAAATGGAGAAAACATATTTATTATTTACTCAAATTCGTGTTCTCCTGAATACTCGTCAATTGGATGTTATTTCATTTTAACGAAACGGTGTTGTAGTATATATATATATATATATATATATATATATATATATATATATATATATATATATATATATAAGAAACGATCTTGAAAATCAGTTCAAGCTAATATTAAATCTACACTTAAGCTTTTTACAATTCAATATTTATTACTTAGTTATTAACACAATAAGTAATCAGGAGGAAGTTAAAGGTTCACCAAGCCACAGGCGGCTCTATGGCGAACCCACCTATTCGGACAAATGAGACCTCGTAAAATCACCGAACGCTTAGGTATACGCCATGTTCCCGAAAACTGTCACTTTCATAGGAAAATCTCTTTTCCCTTCTAGGTTAGCAGCCCATAGGCTGGTTGGCAGCAGCTCGCCATTCTTCACGCTTCTCTGCTTTTCTTTTCAACTCACAATACGATGTGCAGTTCATATCGACCATAAACTGTTTCATGTAGTCTAAACGGGGTCGTCCTCTGTGATTCTTCCCTTCAATTGTTCCTCTTCTACTATTCTCTTAACCAACCCATTGTGTCGTAGTATATGCCCTAAAAACTTAGCTCTTCTGAATTTAAATTTCGTAGGTAGCATTTCTCCTCCTGAGCTCTTCTAAAGACTTCCTCATTCGTTATCTTCTCCCTCCAGCTTTCTTGAATAGTCTTCTGTAGCACCAGGCCTCAAATGCTTGGAGTCTTTTCTTGTCACTTTCTCCAATTGTTCAAGATTCACTCCCGTATAGGTCAACACTCCACACGTATGACTTTACTAGATTCTCCCTTATTTTTAGGTTGATAGTGTTTGAAGTGAAGAGGTTTTTCTGTTTGTTGAAAGCAATTTTAGCCTAGTTAATTCTGCTTATAATTTCCTTACTGCTACGTCCATCACTTGCGATTTTACTTCCTAGACAGTTATATACTTTAACTGCCTGGAGAACATTATTTCCAAGAGTTATTCTGACTTTATCTTCTTCCTTCCGACTACAGACTAGGATTTTGGTTTTTTGTTCATTTATTTTCATATTGAATTCATTCTTCATTACTTGATCCTTTGTGTCAAGAATCTTTTGCAGATCTTCGGTGCTCTCTGGAGTCACTGCTATGTCATCCGCGAACCTAACCATGTCCACTTTTTCCCCGTGTATGTTTACTCCGAGATGGGTGTCTTCTCTTACTCTATCGATCGCTTCTTGACGTACAAGTTAAACAAATATGAAGATAGATAACATCCCTGTTTCCTCTCTAAAAGTACTGGAGGGTCTATGAAATCCCACTAAGGTCCTAGACCTGACGAAGGGAAAATCCTGATGTTCACCTCCCCGTGGCAGAGAGGGGGCAACGTTTGTATATCAAGCGGCTAACGAACACAGGGACCGAATATCACCCGGGATAAGGTGAGTGATCCCCTCTATCAAGTGCCAATGGCCTCCTTGGAGGGCAGATGAGCGGATAGAGGACAGGGTACCCTATTGTCCTAGGGGTGAGAAATCACTTCTAAAGGCGGAGGAACGGGTATACGTCAACGGCATAGGATGCAGAAGGCAAGGTGAAACCAGTGAATTAAAGATCTGTTTAAGATATCCCTAGTATCAGCAGCTCTATGATGGATGCTTCTCTTGAACACAGGAAAATAAAACTTATAAATCCTATATGTAACATCTTGCTGGAACACGTCATCCGAGCTCTCAATACCAAAGGTTGAAGTGGCTTCTTGGTATGAGGAAGAATGATCAGAGAAACTGACATTCCTAAGCACTGTTAACGGCTAATCCATTTGACTTTTAACAAACTAGCTCATTAACATAAGACTTTTTTATTAATACGCAAAAATTAAATGTGCTCCATAATCCGTTGCATCGCACTGTATTTCATACAAGTAATGGAAATTAAAGAAACGGCTCACGCGACGTGCCACGACCGCGAGCGTTATCAGCGTTACGACCGCACACATTAAATCTAGTATATGACTTTTACGATAGTAGGAAGTTAAGATTCATTTTTACTCGTGCATAGTATTTATTAAAAATAATCTGATACGCGACAAATAAAGGCAATTACACTTTAACGTGTAGCCGTAGTAAAAGATTATGCGCAATAGCGTTGCGCTGTTACGTATCACGCGATAATTTTATAGTCTAACGGCAGCACGAATAGGCGTACCATATCCGCGAGGTGAAGGACTCTTCGTCCAGTACTCGCATTCCAACAAGAATTTTACACGGTCTAAGGTTTTATTATATTCTACTAAGGCTAAATGCGAGGTGAACTTCTCCGTTTGGGATTTCTCGTATCCTTCAGCCAGTGCAAACCTTAGAAAACAGCTTCATGTCCAATGACAGCGGTATTTCTTATGAGCGTTGTTGCCACATAGTTTACAACCATTCCCACTCATTGGCGTACCTAGAATTTGGTCTTGGCGGGTAGGGGGGGGTCGAGTCTGCTTCATACAAAAGAAAAAAAACAAGTTAAGACTAATCAACATTGCTATCTTTAAAGTGCCTGAAAAACGTGTGATGACATTCTGAAATCAGTCCCATTAAAGTAAATGGTAGCACGCAAGAAAAATAAGCTTTATTGAAACATTATTTAGAAGATACTTATTGGCTGAACTGACTTTCCTATATTTCATATTTCAAACGTATACGCTAATGTTGTATATTAAACAAAAAATGTTACTACTATATTGGCGTACACAGCTGAAAAATAATAAAACAGCCTAAAAATTAAGAGATTAACAAAATTCGTCAACTTTTTCGATCCTCTGGAGCGGCTCCGATCCATTTCGTCCCCCCTTCCGTAAGTACAGCCCTGTTACCTTTTGTTTATTCATTAGTTATGACTATTAAAATGAATAATATAAATTCTGCATAATACATGAATTGCAGTAGGGTGACAGTGTATTAGTAAGTAACTGCAGCTTATCACCTTCAATGAAGCCAATCTGTGTCATGCCGTCTGAACTTTGCTATCAGTTTAGGCTTCTGTTTAAGTGATACACGAAAGTGTCAACAATGCACCTACATAGGCGAAGATAAACATCATTAAAGGTGATACGAATTGATTCGATAGCTAACGTCAGCAGGTTTTAAAAATAAACAGGTGTCTGTTTCATTGTTAAATAAACACACGCGCGCGTTTAACTTGCTGACAGCTACCGGTAAGTGATTCGTACAAATGTGTTCAAACATTGCTGCGTGCATGTAATATGAGAGAGAGAGAGAGAGAGAGAGAGAGAGAGAGAGAGAGAGAGAGAGAGAGAGAGAGGTTGTCTGTGAGGCGGACGCAATGTGTCGACCACAATACAGTAATGGCGTCACGTTTGCCAACACTGTAGTCCATAAACCCAATGCTTTTTTGTAAGGTTTCCACAGACTATTTTTTTAGTTTCCATCTGTGATTGTCTCCAGTCATCTTCTTCCAATAGTGGCTCTCCATCGTTTTCTTCACTCCACCTTCTCATGGCAGTTTGGGTTCGTCCTCTTTTTACCAGTTAGGCCTACTGTAAGTTCTATATTTATTCTTTTCATATTCCACACCTATTCTGGAAACCTACTGCCTCTTCTTTTCGATTATGTCCATAGCAATCTTCATTTTCGCCCTAATTTCTTCACATCTTATTCTCTTCTATTTTGTAAACCTCTTTTCCATCCGTCCATTCAATCTTCTCCAACCTCTTTTCCATAAAACCATCTTACTGTCTTCCGTCTACGTGAGTTTTTTTTCTTTGTAACCTTTCGGCATCTCGTAAATAACAACGCTTTCCCGTATGGTCTCGAGTTAGTCGTGTTTTGTACAGGAAAATACAAAACAGCCGGTACATAACAATATGATTACTACCGTGCTTCAACTGATAGTCTATTACGCGAGGCATGACAAAGGGCCTATCTGCCGATTTTGAGTTAGCGTCCATGTAATTTTTTTATTCCTTTTGCTATGGCTTTCTTAAGCCATAGCAAAGCTAAGGAAAACTTAACTTTGCTAATACCAAAGTTAAGGAAAACTTTTGGCCCGCTCTCAACCCTAAAGGGTTGAAAACTACCCCTAAAGGGTTAAAAATATGAAACGACGCGAGGATGCATTTTTAAGCCCTGAAATTAGGTAACTATAAGTTTTTGGGGGTGCTGATTACGGTTATGACGTCCACAATTATATTCGACGCAAAGCGTAATTTTTAAAGGGTTGAAGCAGACCTGTAATCAGGGGGGTGTAAGTATTAAACTTCGAGAGAATGCCGGCCAAAGCCTCGAAAGTGAGTACTTATAGATTTTTCGGGGGTGCTGATTACGATTTTGACGTCAAGGAATACATCCGACGCAAGGGTTCGACTTGAAAGGGTTGAAAACCACCCCTAAGGGTTGAAAACATGAAACAACGCGAGGATGTACTTTGAAGTCCTGAAATTGGGTACCTACAGGGTTTTGGGGGTGCTGATTACGATTTTTACGTCAAGGAATACATCCGACGCAAGAGTTAGACTTGAAAGGGTTGAAAACGAGAAACAACGCGAGGATGTACTTTGAAGTCCTGAAATTGGTTACATTCAAAATTCAAAGTTGAAAATTTAGTCGAAAAAAATATATATTTCATCCATACTTACAAAATTTAATCAAAGAAAAGTTGAACCATAAACATTATATTATTTTATTAAATTAAATATTCGATTGATATAACGAACCAGCAGTACAGACAGTGACAAATTGCAACAGATATTGTATTGTTTACAATAGACGTTAAAAAAATAAAAATAATACTTAATTCTAATGTCAATTTGAAAAACGTTTAGTTTAGTATAAATTAATAGGCTCTCAGGACCGCACCCGAACATACAACGTACGATAACAAAATCTAACTGTTGGAGCGCGTTTACATTTTTGGTCATAACACGGTCAATATTTGAGAAAAAAATTTCAATCAAAATGCATTTTGTAGGAAATGTAAAGAGCTACAACTAATAACTCTATGCACTATAGTAAAAAAACTTACTGTACACTAGACATTTCGCCTAGAAGTCAAAAATGTTTTACACGATCTTGGCAACTGGTTTAACTCATCGAGTTTTAGTCATAAAAGAATGACACAAAATTTAAAAGTTTTTTTTTTTCTATAAGCTTTATTTTTGATTAATAACAATTTTTCGATAAAACGCATCGTTACTGAGATATTTAATAAAAAAGCCGAATTTGGGCGAAAATCCAAAAACTTGAATTTTCTTAAAACGTTACGTGTTACTGTACAGCAATACATATATGGTTCAAAAAAATTGAGGACATTGCTAATATAATAGACAACCGAAAACTTTAGTATGTCGGCTTAATATGCATATTTGACAAAATGGGGGACGTCCCTTTTTAAATTTCTTGGAAAACATTTGCAGAAACTATATTTTCCTACATAACTTCGTAATGTTTTATAATTAACCCAGAGTTTTTAGGAAATTAACAGAGCTTTCATTTGATACTAATTTGGTTACGATCGAACAACTGTTCACCGAGATATATCAGTTTTAAGCACGTAATTTGTTCAAAACCCGGTGAATCGCCATCTTGTTTTGGCTGTGTCTCGAGAACCATTTGACATAAGGAAACCAAACAATATGGAAAATGTTCGCCTGTTAATAAGCTTTAGTTTGAGTTATACAAATGTTTCGCAAAATGGCGTCGTTTTTGAGTTATTTGCAGAATAATTTTAGAAAACGCGTTTTTTTGCAAAACTTTGAACCCTTGTAACTCGCAAACAACGCATTTTTTTCGAAATAGTGTATACCATCTTTTTGCTTAGAATTTAATTCTCTATTGGGCCCCGGGGTTAATTAAATTTTGTTTTTTCACCCCGAAAAAGGGGTGAAAACAACCCGTAAATTTAAGAGCGGGCCAAAAAATTTCCTTACCTTTATTTTATAACCCTTTATGAAGATTTTGCAAAATAAAAATCAGAAGGATCCATGGACACTAACTCAAAATCGGCAGAAAATTCCTCACGTAATAGACACTATGAAGAGCAACAGCAAAAAGTCGGACTGGAGGGAATCAATCAGTCCCCTCAAAAAACACCCATAACTTCATACGAAAATGTTCAATGGTCCAAATGCCTAATCATTAAACTCAAAGAGAAAAACGTACTGCATACACTTGTTTTCGGTATTTATGTAACTCCGTTACCACCCATCGTCTTCAAATCGTAAGAACCAGGTGAACCAGTTGCATGTAATGGACCGTTTTAAGCTGCCTAAGCTAGACATACATAGGGCAAACAATCCTCCTGAAGGTGTAGACCAACGAGTTGGCAAAAGCCTCCTGATTATTATATTTCACAATGATACTGTCGCGTTCAAGGTAAGAGTTATACATATTTTATACTTAAAGAATTTATAATTTCATTATTTTCTCCTACCAGATGAAAAACGTTGGTACGCTAATCTGTAACTCAGTTTATTGACGGTAAAATACACGAGCGTTTTGGTCGACGTAATGAAGAAAACTCGACTATAATATCCGTTCTAATCTCTATTTTAGTAGTAAATACTGATACTGCTAACAATTGACTATCTTCGTGCAATAAATGATCTGTTTTTCCTAGTAATGGTTGCCACTGGTTTATCGCTTAACTGTGAGTGGCAGTTGAAGACCTTGCTGAAAGACCTAACAACTGTCTGTTCACCATGCTCTTTCAACCGTCCGTTTCATGTTCTTTCAGCTTATGAGGATGAGCGTAGATTCTACGGATCGAAACACCACGCAAGAAAAATATTACGATTAGTGCAGTTCGAGTAGAGAATTTATCCGTAAGAAATCATCCATCGCTTAGGAGTTTGTAAGAATAAATAATACACTCTAGACTCAAGCCATTAAGTAAGCACCTCTGACGTTTGATACAGGTGGTGGGAGTAAAAGCGTGTATAAGAATCTCCGCCAATCACGTTACAGGAATTCGTTCACGTCGCCGTAGTAACGGCCTGTAACGGTACTGTGTTGCCACGTTTTAATCCTGATAAACACGTGGTCAGTTTTGAATCGTGCCGCGTTCGGTAAAAGTAAACAACCCGTGTACAGTTGACAACGTCACAGTGAAATGTCAGTCACTTGCTGAATGGCTTGAGTATAGTTTCTTGGCCGATTATCCACTTCAGTAAAAGGAACATCACTCGTGATAACCCGGGCGGTTCTATTTTTCTAGATAAGGCATATCTAATGCAAAACGAATTGTTGTAGAGGATATATGACAAAAAAAAACTTGTACTTATCTTGATTTAATGACAACCATTCACAACAAAAACCCAGTATATCTACTTCTTCTTCAGATAGTTTCTACCCGTTTCGGATGTTGGAGATCATACAGACTATTTTAAGTCTCTGCACTGGTGCACGGAATAAGTCAGTTGTATTCAAGCGTATCCAAGTCCGTAAATTTCTCAGCCATGATTTCTCGGTCGCCCAACTCCTCTCTTTCCAAGTACTTTTCCCTGCAATAAGTAAAATCTCTGTTCATTTCTCATGAGATGTCCCAAATACTGAAGCTTTCCTATCTTCACTATGTTAATAACTTCCCTATCTTTCTTCATCTTTCTAAGAACGTAAACATTAGTTATACGTGCTGTCCATGAAATGCTCAACGGTAAAGCCACATTTCGAAAGATTCCAATTTTTTAGTTGTGGCTTCAGTCAAAGTCCAAGATTCTACACCGTAAAAGAGGACCGAGAATACGTAGCAGCGTAGAAGTCACATCTTTGTGTTTATTGTTAAATCGTGACTTTTGAATAAACTGCTCATTCTAGTGTACACTGCTCTTGCCTTTTCAATTCTGCTCTTTATTTCTGAGAGTGGTCCCATTGTTCATTGACTATAGTACCAAGATATATAAATTGGCTTACACGTTCAACTGGCCTTTGGTTTATATTAAGGGCGCAGTTTGTGAACTTGTTCTTAGATACAATCATTAGCTTCGTTTTATTAACATTGACGTCTAGACCATATCTACGGCTGCTTTCTGCGAGGGGAGGCAAAAGGAGCATACAACTGCTGTGACATCACTATTCACAGTAACAAAATTCTGAAAAAGTTACCATATAATCGAACACGCAAAACATATGCCACACTGAGGAAATAGACAGTACGACATCGCTGAGTGACATGACGCCTTGCGCGGCAGAATTACGTAACACTCTGGATTGTTCGAGATGTCCCTTCCAGACGTCACTCAACTCCTCAACTACTCAACCGGCATCGGCTACGTCACTACAGTGCAAGACGGCGAAAATATAAATACTGGATTCCGAGAGTCCGGTGGGGGTCCAATTTCAGTTAAAGATCAGCGATATTCGAGTGAGATTCGGAGTGTTTGTTATTGTGACTTGCGGAAAGTGATTAACGTGTTAATTAATACGAAACTGTAATAAGGTGACAATTATTGTGGACACATTTCATTTGTATTATTGTACAAAAGTGCCTCTGTTGATTTCTAAATGTTGTTCGTGTCTAATTAAAGTCTGTAATCAACTTCATTGGTGTCAGTTACTCTGTTTCCACTGTACAACACGACGATCCGTGTGACCGTCGCGTCGTAACAATACGTTAATACGGTCCTTATATTTGCATTTTCATCTTACTGATTTAAACTCTCTCGTAGAAATATCTAGTTTCGAAACGATCTGCTACAACAGGACGATGAGTATTCTACATTAAAACACAACTCCATTTTTAATGATACAGTACTGACCACTGTTCAGGGAAGAACGTTATACTCTGTGCAGTATCTATCGTGGTAATGGTATCAACAAACTAAACTCGTACGAGCAAGCGAATGACAAAAGGAGAGCCATGTCACACAACAGAATTCTTGACAAAAGTTACCTATTTGTCTCTACCTGTACGTCTGTTTACACCGACGCGTTTGCGTTCAACGATGCTTTCCGATTCGGCAACTCCATTTTTCTCTGTCTTTCTACAAATGTAATTCTCTCTCTCTCTCTCTCTCTCTCTCTCTCTCTCTCTCTCTCTCTCTCTCTCTCTCTCTCTCTCTCTCTCTCTCTCTCTCTCTCTCTCTCTCCCCTCGAATGTTTCTCTGACGCTTCTCTCCTGCTTACTATACCTCCTTTTCTTTGAAATTCACGTCTCCATTCCAAAGTTTGAATGTTGAACAAGTTTACATTTCGGTAAACATTAGATTTAATATTTACAACTCGTTACCATAATCACAGGTGTACATATTAAGGCCTAATTTTACCACAAAATATATACAAATTTATTAATTTTTCTGTAAAATTTAACGCAAAATTTAAATAGATACAAAAACAAGTTTGTAGTATAAAAACATAACCAGTTTTGGGAAAGGACGCAGCATAGACTGTACTGTGTTACCTCGTTACCCCCACACGACTTGGGTTACATGTAACGCCACGGGTTACATTTTCGCCACTTGAGTTACAATTAAAATATAAAATATTTTTTTATTTTATTTAGTCATTCTGCTTAGAATGGCGCCGAGAGGGCTGTCGTCCTCTGTAAATTCTCGTATCAAATTAATCGTTTTTTTTTATGTAAGGTTCCGTCATTTCGCTTACTTTTTAATTTATTTCTTTTCTTCTTGTTTTTCGCTACCGTCTTCCAATAATCTACTCTCATCCTATATGGTTTTCACTCTTGGCTGCATTTGCCACACGTCACTTCCGAAGGCTAACTAAGACATTATTTTACAGTGGTATAAATTTTTTATGTATTTAATTTGATATGTTTCGATCCCATAGTACACCACTCATCATAGAAAACTCTTTTCTATGCCGGATTATAAGTCACGAAACACGACATTCTCAACCAACACCAACAAAGAGTATATCAGATATTGTCCAATGGAGACACTGCATCCCTGGGACTGTTGGAAAAGAAATCATCGCGAATTACACGCAAAACAACAACAAAAAACTTAAATTTCAGTAACTATGGCAACACGTTTGATTTATTGTTATCTTGCCTAAAGGCGACCACCATACAGCATAGTCTACCAGTAATATTTTATTTAATACCAGTAAACGTTAGGTGTAATATTTACAACTCGTTACCATTATCACGGGTTATACGGGTATACATTATCACCATATTACGGCCTAATTTTACAACAAAACATATACAGATTTATTCATTTTACTATAAAATTTAAATGTATAAAAAGCAGTTTGAAATATATAAAATATAACCAGGCTTTGGCAGTGGACGTGCCATAGATGGTACAGTGTTACATTGTTACCCCATGCCCGTTGGTTCTATTCCTGCCGCGAGCAATAGGCCAAGAACATCTGGCTTTTATACGGTCATTCTCCCATCGGAAGGCGACGACAAAGCAACAAGCGGAATCGCTACCTAGTAATACTTCTCGACTTCAGCATTCCGAGCCGACTTTAAACTACAGGTCCCATAAACCAGTGAGAGAATCTGTAAACATAGACACTAGAGGTGGGCCGATATACCTTATAACAGGTATTTTGGAACGATATGTTAGTGGAACGGATATAACAGTGACTGAAAACTTGAAATACCTGTTCCGATTCAACCTCCCTACGCAACTAACGAGTAAACAAGTACACAAGTAACAACAAGTGAACGAGTATTAGGAGTATTACGGGTACACAAGTAACAACAAGTAAACGAGTACAACATGTATTAGGAGTATTACGGGTACACAAGTAACAACAAGTAAACGAATAGTACAAGTATTAGGAGTATTACGAGTACACGAGTACGAAGACACTTTTTGGTGCTAAATTTCGTTTCTGCGCATGTGCCGATTGTCATACAAATACGAAACGAAGAAAAACAGCGAGGTTCAGAATATCTCTACGCCAAAGAGACGAAGCTGTTTTAATAAATGAAAAAAATTCATACTGATGTTACATTTATTCTCTTGTGTTATGCAGATATATAATTGAGATTATAATAACAAATTATATATTATACTAGTCACCAACTTGGTAAAATTTGAAAAAGCGAATTATATTGTGTTATAACCTACAGAGTAGCTGATAGCCCATATAGTAGGCCTACTTTTTGTTAATGTGATTTCGGAGAAGATTTTAACTTCGCTGCACATCTCACGTAAATTTTTTTGACATTCTTTGTTGTGCTATTACGTGCATTCTAAATTTCATTGCCTGAGTTTCGCAACTGATTTATCTAACCGTAATGGAATCAGTAATTTAACATTAAATCTATGTCAGTATGTTTACGAATAGTGAACACTTAAATTATTATTTCCAAAGGGAGATAGGTCTATAAATTCTCTTGTTTCTTATTTTCTTTTAAACAGTAACAGCTTAATAAAGTCACAATGTAAAGTAACACTGTTAATACTTTTAGTTTCAATTTATTTCTTATAACATATTATATAATGCAAGTATATATATGTACAATACTTGTACAATATACAAGGTATTTGTACGTGTTATTTTTTAGAACGGTATCGTTCTTACCTGTTATTTTCAAATAGTAGTTTAGCACAGCTCTAATAGACTCTACGAGCATATACAGAGAAGTACAATCCAGTCACAAGATTAACGACCTTAGGTACGGGGGTAATAATTGTCACTGACAGGATACCAGGCAAACCAAGGAGCTGTATCTCTGTTTTACAATAATTACATTAACGGTAATTTTCTAATATTAAGCAACTCGTATAAAAAATTATATTCGCAGATGGTATCTCTCTCCCTTTCTCTCCTTTCTCCTCCCCTCATCACACTCTCTTAGGCTCTCTTAAGCGTACTGGAATACACTTATTTTAACGGACTTTTAAAAATGTATGGCCATTTGATATCCAAGTTTTGCGGTTGGGGTATCCAAAAGAGCGACCCCAATTGTTCATAATAATTTATATTGTCCAGAATTAAATTTACAAAATAAACATTAAAGGAACACCGTCGACGAGTCTTGATTTATCGGAAACGGCGTCCAAAACTAGCGATCTGGAAATCGGATCGTCATTAACGATATCAAAAGGTATATAAGAAACTTAACCGTGAAAACTTCAAATCCTTCGAAGTACTAGATAAGTCTCAAAAGAAGAAGGGAAGCGTTTGTGTTATTATAACGTATTAAGGGTCGAATGTCAAAGCCGAGCTACACCAAACATTTTGTAACAGGTTTAATATTCTACATTGTACTAGTGCAGTTCAGAGACGCAACTAAGGAATTCTTACCTATAAGTTCAGCAGCAGATGAGCTTAGATCGAAATCGCTCGTTAGTCTCTGATTACGCTTGTATTATACCAAACACTGAAATTGATAAAATTCTTAAACCAAATAGTCGCATTATTAAACTGCTATATTAGTTGTAACAGGATAAAATTATATCAGTTATCGGTATTAGTATAGAGCAGTGGTTCCCAAACTTTTCAGTCCGCGGACACCCTCACAAAAAATTTAAAAATTCACGGAACCCGTCTGAACTTAAAACAAACAACCGTTCTGAAATAAAACAAACAGTAAATATCATAGAAACTCTTACATTTTAATCATAAATGTATTAAAATTCTCTTAACTTGCAAAATTATAATATTAATGATATCAAACATAGTTTAATGTGAACAATGAAGCTGCTTTTGCACTAGCTCTGTAAAATTGGGTTTAATGTCTGATAACTTCAGTATTAAGTAACTCCCGATATCAAGTTTATTTCTTAACTTTGACATTAAGTACGTGATCAGTGACACTACGGTATCATACAAATAAGTATGAGGAAAACACAGTTAAACACTTCAAAGCTGTTTTCCCGATTTCAGGATTCAGGATATTCAGTCATTACATATAATCAGAAATCAGCTAGCCGTAATTGCGAAAACTGTAATTTTAATGAACTGTCAGCTGAAAGTTCTGCCAATGAATCTTCTTTTTATAGTGTAAGAGAGAGGTCTAGTCAGTTCGGCTGACAAACAGGTCTGCTACACGACACGATTTAAAGACAGATTGAAATTACTTTTACAATTACAATTAATTTGACCCCCTCCCCCAAAATATTGGAATCTTCTACTAATTGTTTTAAGATTCTAAAATTTAGATTTATAAATTT
This sequence comes from Magicicada septendecula, assembly GCA_034769895.1. Classification (NCBI taxonomy): domain Eukaryota; kingdom Metazoa; phylum Arthropoda; class Insecta; order Hemiptera; family Cicadidae; genus Magicicada; species Magicicada septendecula. Next base: position 395,058,919 of record CM068373.1, on the reverse strand, counting down.
TAGAGCATAAAAAATCGGAGAATATTACGGTATATCCTAGATTTTCTTAAACGTGTCTGCGGACCCCCTGAAACATTGTCGCCACTTTGGGAACCACTGGTATAGAGTTATAAAAGTTGATTGTGTGTAAGTATACAACTACACTAAACAGCTGTTTGCGATATCTTATTAGCTGCGTTACTATACAGTTATTAGATACGTTAGTATGAAACTAAAAGTTACACATTCGTGTGCGCTAGTACAACACCGTTACATACTGATGGATTTATAAACAAACGCTAGAAAAATACAAGCATTCACAATTATACGCCACTTGTTTCCGAAGTCTCTTGTCCACGCAACTGAAATACAAAACAAGACACCACGCGATCATAAATCGAACGAAGACAAACACGCGCTTCGCACTTCGATAATGCACCAGCAGTACAAGTATGCTTTTATTAACAAACAAATAATGGACCCAAAGCTTTAACTTTAGAAACAGAGTTGTTTATTATATTACACTACGTAATAGGCATCTGATTATTACTGACGATGTACAAAGTGTAGTTCGGACTACGCTGGCACACAGAAGACGGGTAAATAATTTTAGAGGACTTGATGGTTTCGAAACATTCCGACACTGAAATTAAATGCTAAAAAATACGTTTCCTCTAAAAATATCGGTATGGAGAACCATACATGACTTCCATGTTCTAAGATTTATATTTAAAATCATTTTCGAAATAAAATATTTCCATAGAAACTACTTCTTTCTTCTTCTTGCTTCAGCCTTAACCACAGTACTGTGGTCACTAACGTATACCACCTCGCGTTAGTGCACTCGACTTTCATTGATGATGGCAGTCGATAGCACTGCCGAAACGTCTGGTTTTGTAGAAAACATTGGACAACGGCCAAACAGCCCGGGAAAGAATTTTAGCAATAACTACTTCTTTGTTGCCGATAACATAGTACATATGACATACAAATAAAAATTATCCCCTCCCCCTTCAACTATCACTTTCATTTATATCAAATTACCCCCACCCCTTCAACTAGCCTTTTCATTTATAGAGATTTCATCTACGTTTCTACAGTGTATTATTATGACCTTTTCAGGATACTTTACTATTGTTAAAACATAAAACGTTGCAGGTAAACTACCCCCTTCCCCTTAACCGATCTTCACCAAAATCGATAGGCCTTGAGTCCTCTACAATTCAGGGATATATGCAAAAAATTATTTGATTCTGTTTGAATTCATGGCAGTTATCTTCGCCATAGAAAAAATTCTACACACAGATACTTTTCGAAAAATGACTTTTCTTCATGTTTTGAGGGTAGTACAATCAGAATCAGCCCTTATCTCGAACACGATTTTTTTCGCCATCACCATACTTCCATTTCCTTATGGAACATGGAAGTAAAATCGAGTAGATAACAGATTTGCTTAATTTCCAGCTAAACGGCTTTGTTACATACGCCGAACGATTTTTTCCACCCCGTACTAATTTTTTTTTATAACACTATTGTCCTCAGGGGACGTTTAGGTCAGTCACCAATCGTTCATCCCCCTCTCTCTCGTTCTCTCTCTCTCAAAAAAAAAAAACCGTTTCCTATACTGAAATTCGCATTTACTCTGCAGCCTTACTTTACTACAAAGGTTTTATATTACAAAATTGTGATCGCAAAACTGTGACTATTCTCGGAAGCATACAAATATTTCAGGCACATATGTTCTAGTGTACATTCATAGACACGACAATGTGGAAACGTACCAACTAGAAAATGGACTTGACTAAACGAGTTAGTTTTTTTCGTCATAATTTAATTTATAATTTGTTGATAGTTTCCGTTGAATTCGGTTTCAAAAAGTGTTCATATGCTTTAGAGATTGACAAGAGATCCGACTGTCGATTACTTTAAAACGAAAACCATTATAACACTGGATCACGACCGTCTGCTTGCAACTTGCTAGTGTTGATAACAGGGAGAAGAAAGCAATCGGATTACAAACATAACAAAACAATATAATAACAAAATGACAAAACATTATAAATTTAAAAGGACTAGTAATCGATTTTGGTCAAAACATTTGCTAGAAAATGTTTTGCAACTTTTTTATACGTCAGGGTCGTAGTTAATTACAAAAACTTGTTTACGCTTTTCGTTACTTTTTATTCATTATTTTTATGCAGGGATGTTTAGTCTTTCCTTAAGTTCTGGTAACACTGTCTCTCCACATGTGATCTCAGAAGTTATTAGAAAGGTTATGAGTGCCAGTTGCTCTGTTTTGAATTTTGCTGTGAGATATAAAACAGTTCTTTTTGTCAGTCTGTGGCTTATTATATGCTATTGTTTTGTGTAGTACTTTTGTAATAGTCCTGATTAAGAATAAAGGAATTTTTAAAAAGCGGGAAAACGCAGGGACAAGAAAACTTTTGCTTCTTACAACTGAACACAGGGGAGTGGAATTGCACTAATGGTGAGCAAAAGAAAATAATTAATTTATAATCAAATATCATTTATATTTAACTGCTTTTTCTGAAAATTATTTTGTTATATAAAAGTTCATTTTCACAGGAACAGCTGGTCTCAAATTTTTACCATACTTTCTTGTGGTAGAAATACTACTGATGGAAACGTTTTGTAAAATGATTCAAAATTATATTAGAAATATTTTTTAAAATACAAGACATCTCAAAATAGGTGTCGGTAATATTTTTTTAGTGCCAAATAATATATAAAAACTGCTCCATATATCATTTCAAGTGATATCAATAAACAATTGGTAAAAATCTGAGGTCATTCCATGTAAGGGCAGCTGAAAAAACGGGGCAACCGTTAACATGGGGAAGATGGGCATTTTCAACCCCCTCAAACACTATAAACACTGTACAAGTGAAGTGAAGGCCGTTTCAAAAGTTACTTATAATAATAAAAGACTTTTTGCCTATTGAGAAGAAGAAAACAAAACATAATCAGCTACCACGTAATGAGCATCAATGACTAAACCTTCGGTTTCTATAAGCGTTATAATTCAATTTATAATTTTTTGAACTTGGAGTTAATGTCCACTGCTTGTTATAATAAACATTAAAAACTTAAGATTTTATACGTTTTCATACGAAATACGAAGGATGCTGTGAACTATTTGAAAGCAAAAGCCAAATAGGGCACAGTCTATTGTTGTGACTATTAGCTTAACGTCATTTTAAACACAATGGGGAAAATGTCAGGTTTTATAAAAACAAAAAAAGTCATAATCGTAAGCGACAGTTTCGCGCAAAAGACCCCAAAGTTCTTAAAGTTACTAACAAAAACAACATGTACTGTTTACCTGTACAAAAACAGTGTAAACGCGCTGACTACATACACACACACTCGGTACGACGCCGAACGTCACACGAACGTCTACGTAACACTGGCCAACAACGCATACTACTCTCTCTCGACGCCGTTACGCAATGCCTCCCTTACCTGACGACGGGGGGGAGGGGGGTCACCGCAGCCGCAGCATGGTTTGTGCTGAGCCGCGCCGCGCCGCGCCGCTTTGGACTGGTCGGGTTCTCTCTCAATAACTTACCCCCGCCACCTGCGCCCCCGTGACGTCACTTTGGAAAATCAATTCGCAATTGCGCGAACGAAGGCAGCCGGTATAACACAGAATGAAATTCTTTTTTTCCTTCTTATTCCGCTGCCCCGTTCTCCGTTTCGTTCTCGTCTTTTCTAGCCGGCGACAGTCACAAGTGCTCCTCCGTTCGTCCCCTACCAGTTCCGTGACTCTTTGTCACGGCCGGGATAAATGTTACGCATAGAAGATAAAAAAATATATACCAGTATATATCTCTCCCTCATACACACATACATACACACATTTACTCACTCCAACTTCTGCATTCGCGTGTGTACGTGACAGCTAAAAAAATACTTAACACATCTCGTTAAAAATAAATCCAGCTTAAAACGAATCACCAACCAGCTTAAAACGTAAACAAACCAACAAAAACCTTATCCTCACGAACATTCACGGCCGATGTCGTCCACTGTGTTAAAATTTCCGGGCTAAAAAAAACTGTGGCTTGCTGACACATTTCGACCCTCACTCCAGTTAAAGGCAACATTGACTACAGTATGCCATTGAAGCAACCACCGCAGTTATGGTTGTAACGTGTAGCGCAATGGTTTCCGACTTAAAAGCGCCTGAGGGCCACAATTAAACTCAGGAACCTGTCGGAGGGCCGCTTCATAAGAGACCAATCTTCGACGAATTACGTAAAAATCAAAAAGGCAATATTTAATTGTAAATACGTAAAAAGATGTAATTTGCACATTTATTATACCTTACTACATATCTTAAACTGTATAGTCTTTATTATGTCAGTATAATAATGAAGATATAAAAAAGGTATTAGACATTTTAGGCGAGTCATAGCCAACCTTTGAATTTATGGGGGCGCATATATAACTGAGGGCCAGTTAATGGGCCGCACCCCTCCCCACCCCATCAATGGAAAATAGAAAGATGCGGAGTTCTGTAGCTGGACGACACAAACATTAGCTGTCGCTTTTAATACTCTTGCGCTTATATTAAGCGACTGGAACCAGCGAATCGAAAAAAACTTTGAAGTTTCTTTCACATAAATTTGTGAAATTTTTTCACACTAGGAGTAGGCCATCAACAATCTGTCACCACGCACACGCACGTTAAAATTAACAAAACTTTAAACGCAAAAAATAAAATGAAAATAATAAAAATAAATTAAATGACTTACCACAATAACACTATTTACTTTCATAAAGTGCCCATAAATGTGAAAGTTGAAAAAATCGCATTTAAAACGTAATTGAAGGTTTCAGTTCCTTTGGAAAAACTAAGTCACAGTAATTATTGTATTAGAAAAAAGTTTAATTTGAAACGGCTTGTACTATTTTATAATACAGTACATCGAAGCAAGTATAATGCAGGTGCGTTCCTTCGTTCAAAAGAAAAGAAAATTACAAATTGGTTCGCGGGCGCGTCAAACCTTATCAACGGGCGGCACTTCTTGCCCGTGAGCGCAGGGTTCCCGACTACTGTTCTAGGCCTATATTTACATAAAATCTTCAATGTGTAAACTGAGCTCAATCTGCTGCTGTCACCTAAAGCAGGAATGTCCGCATCGAGCTCAAAACGCTCACACGTAACTCTGAAAAACAGATGAGACCGATTACGAATCAAGAAGAAAACACCAGACAAGAGCATCTGTTTTATCTAGCCAAGGAAGTATACTTCATCTTGTAGTGCGATGAAAACGGAACAGAACTAGTGCAAATATATATTCCATTAAAAAAATAACGTGAAATCTACTGTAGGCCTGTGTTCAATGTGAATCAGTGGAACAATTTTAATACATTTCTCCTGGAAGACCATTCTCAGTAAAATACTCCTTTATTAATCATTTACTTATTAAAGTAAACAGAGTAAATATTAAATTGATATTTCAAGATAAAGTCGCGGGCCGCGTAGAAAGGTGTTGCGGGCCGTATTATAGAAAGGCGTCTCTGGTCGCATAGAAAGATGTCGCGACCGTATTATAGAAAGGTGTTGCGAGCCGTATAGGAAGATGTCGCGGGCCGTATTACAGAAAGGTGTTGCGGGCCGTATAGAAAGATGTCGCGGAACGTATTATAGAAAGATGTCGCGGGCCGTATTACAGAAAGGTGTCACGGGCCGTATAGACAAGTGTCTCTGGTCGCACAGAAAGATGTCGCGACCGTATTATAGAAAGGTGTCGCGGGCCGTATTATAGAAAGGTTTTGCCGTATAGAAAGATTTCGCGGACCGCATGCGGCCCCCGGACCGTCAGTTGGAAATCACTGGTCGAGTGAATGGACCAGTGACTAGTGAAAGAACAGTAACTACTGATGACTAGCGATCGGCTCAACCCAACATTAAAAGTCAAAATCAAATCGACGAAGCACGAAATACTATAAAAATCATCTCACGGCTTTTACCAAAAAATATATAATAGTTTCCAAGTTCTTTGTATTAAAAATTTTTTAAAAAAACGGTATAAGGAGTACGAAAATAAATTTTCGACAGGCTAATAACCATTTTCAAGCTAATTTTCGTCTTCGGACTGTTGAATGAAACATAAAATTAAAGGTTACTCAGCAAATCTCTCAGCTTTCGACTTACTCAGCATTCGGCCACGGCATTATCTCATTAATTTCAAGCAGTTATTATCATTATTAAATCCGAGAAAGAGGACGGTGACGTGTTCTGTTTGGAGCGTGCTCGTATACGAGGCAGAAACTCGGACAGTGAGGAAAGAATTTTCTGGAAGGACAGAGTGACGAATGAGGAGGTGCTTGGAAGAGTAGGGGTGAAAAGCAGAGTGTTCGATATCATCAAGGGCAACAAAAGAAACTGGTCGGGACACTGTGTGCGGCAAACACGGCATAAACATGTAATGGTAGAAACACCAGAGATCCAACAGTAGACTATTGAGAAACAAACTCATTAGTCGTAACACGTAAATAAATATCGGTATGGAGAACCATACATGACTTCCATGTTCTAAGATTTATATTTAAAATCATTTTCGAAATGAAATATTTCCATAGAAACCACTTCTTTCTACTTACTGCTTCAGCCTTAACCACAGTACTGTGGTCACTAACGTATACCACCTCACGTTATCGCTCTCGATTTTCACTGATGATGGCAGTCGACGGCACTGCCGAAACGTCTGGTTTTGCAGAAAACATTGGTCTACGGCCAAACAGGCCGGGAAGGAATTTTAACAACAAACTACTTCTTTGTTGTCGATAACGTAGTACATATATATATAAAAAAATTATCCCCTCCCCCTTCAACTATAATTTTCGTTGAAGTGGATTATTAAGATCTTATCAGGATACTTTATTTATCAAAATTAAGTACTTTACTCTTGTTACAACAAAAAATGTTTCAGGTAAACTACCCTTTCCCCGTAACCGATCTTCACAAAAATCAATAGGCCTTGAGTCCTCTACAACTCAGGCACATACGCAAAAATTATTTGATTATGTAAGAATTTACGGCAGTTATCGTTCGTCATGAAAAAATTTCTCTTGTTACAACATAAAATGTTGCAGGTAAACTACCCCTTTCCCTTAACTGATCTTCACCAAAATCAATAGGTCTTGAGTCCTCTACAATTCAGGATGCATGCAAAACATTATTTGATTCTGTTTGAATGTGCGGCAGTTATCGTTCGTCATAGAAACAATTACCGTTGTTAAAACATAAAATGTGGCTGGTAAACTACCCCTTTCCTTTAACCAATCTTCACCAAAATCAATAGCCCTTCAGTCCTTTACAATTCAGGAGCGTATGCAAAAAAAATATTTGATTCTGTTTGAATGTGCGGCAGTTATCGTTCGTCATAGAAAAAATTACCGTTGTTAAAACATAAAACGTTGCAGGTAAACTACCCCTTTCCCTTAACCAATCTTCACCAAAATGAACAGACCTTGAGTATCTAAAAATTCAGGAATGTATGCAAAAAATTATTGGACTCTCTTTGAATATGCGGCAGTTATCATTCGTCATAAAAAAATTACCCTTGTTAAAATATAAAACGTTGCGGGTAAACTACCCTTTTCTGTTAACCGATCTTCACCAAAATCAAAAAACCTTGAGTTCTCTATAATTCAGGGATGTATGCAAAACATTATTTGATTCTGTTTGAATTTACGGCAGTTATCGTTCGTCATAGCCCTTAACCGATCTTCACCAAAATCAATAGGCCTTGAGTCCTCTAAAATTCAGGGCTGTATGCAAAAAATTATTTGATTCTGTTTGAATTTGCGGCTGTTATCGTTTGCCATAGAAAAAATCTACAGACACACAGACACTTTTCGAAAAATGACTTTTTTCATGTTTTGAGGGTAGTACAATCAGAATCTGCAATTATCTCAAACACGATTTTTATTGCCATCACCATACTTCCATTTCCTTATGGAACATGGAAGTAAAAATAAGTATATGAGACACTTATCAGTCCGGTTGTTACTTATGGAGGCGAGACATGGACACTGACAAAAAAGGAACAAGAAACGCTAAGACGGTTTGAAAGAAAGATCGTAAGACGTGTTTATGGCTCCGTCAAAGAATATGACGAAAGGAGAATAAAAAAACATTCAGGAAACAGATGAGCTATAGAAGCATGAGGATATTGTAAGATTCATAAAGGCTCAACGAACACAGTGGCTAGGTCACCTAGAACGAATGGATAATCAGCGTATGCAAAAGCCAATACTGAGGGCGAAAGTATAAAAGCAGAAAGAGGGGCCGACCTAGGCTAAGACGGTTGGATGATGTGTTAGAATATCTAAGAAGAATTGATGTGAAGGGGTTACACCGAGATGGCAATGGATAGGAGACAACGGCGAAGATTGGCGTTGGGAGCCAGGGCTCACGTTGGGCCGTAGTGCTAAAGAAGAAGAAGGAAAAGAAGAAACACCAGAGGGGCTGGTAAAAGGAAAGCGCAATAGAGGACGGTGAAGACCAGACGATAGACGATATACGGATGCGATATCGGGAAATGAAGATGCTAGTCCAGGATAGGAAAGAATGACGGGAGCATACCTTGTAATACCTGCCCTTAGGCAGAAGACACATGATTATTATTATTATTACTATAAAACACTTTAACTTCCGGACGAAGAAATAAAATTACATCGTCTGTCGCACGTTCACACAAAAGTTTGATCTGCGACATCACAAACTCAATACCGTTTCTCGGATACACAACAGCTTTATATGAAACGCAGTAGGACAATACGATTTTAATATTTATCAATAAAAAAAATTATTTTCCAGTTAATAATACGAGAATTATAAAACGGGAACGGGTTACATATTCACAATAAAATTTTCAAAGCAATAAGAGATTAATACGTTAACAATATCACACACACACACACACACACACACACACACACACACACACACACACACACACACACACAAAACATACGCACATTCAGCAACAACGGTGAACCAAAGAAACAATAACTAAGATTGGGAATATCGACCATTTACGACAGGGATAGAACTGGTCCCCGACAGCGCTCTGCAGAATTACGTTCTTTAAGAAAGTGATATTATGTGAATATTTACAATTAGGCCTAAGTTTATTATGTAGACAATCCCGACCGAAGTCACTGATAAAAGAATTTATATCCGGGCTGTTTGGTCGTGGTCGACTGCTTGGCGTGGTTCTGTCATTGTCTAAACGTTTCAGCCACCCACCGGAGACCTTCTTCAGTGGAAAAAGGTTTATGAAGTGTTCGACAAAAGGGTGAAGAGGCGAACGTACCGACGTAAAAGCAAAACGTTTAGGCCGAAACGTTTAAACAGTGACAGATCACGGCCAAATAGGCAGGATATAAATTCTTTTATCATTAAGAATCAACTTCAAGAAGGTGAAAGAAAATGTATTGTGTGTGTGTGTGTGTGTGTGTGTGTGTGTGTGTGTGTGTGTGTGTGTGTGTGTGTGTGTGTGTGTGTGTGTGTGTGTGTGTGTGTGTGTGTGTGTGTGTGTGTGTGTGTGTGTGTGTGTGTGTGTGTGTGTGTGTGTGTGTGTGTGTTGAAGTTTACAGTGACTGTACACCAACGCGACAGGCCGAGGATAATCGAGACAACACAACCGACGGTCGTGGAGGCCAAACTGGCTGCGAGCGTAGTGCAAGTCACGTCACGTGCCTGGGTGTTGATTGTGTGCGTAATTTCCATTAGGAACTGGCGTCAAACTATCCGTAGTTCTCACATCAGCCAGATATCGTGTACCACAACCCCGACGGATTCACAGTAAACAAGCAAAATCAAGGATATGCGAGGGCCGTGCAAATACGTATAGAGACCAACACCTGCAGCTAAAAACTATACGAAGAAAAAAGTATGATACTTTCAAAATCATAAGTTGGCACCGCTGTTGCCAATTTAAAACAGCTGATTAGAAACTACTTTAAAATACATATCCTACAAAAACAACAAACAGTAAATGCACTTTTGGCGTATGCACTTTTAAAGAACGGATCTCAATGATAAGATTTTTTTGTTCAAAAAGTGTAATAGAACTACCTCATACTTACCTACTAAACATACGGATTTTTTGAAAGAACAGTGACTAGTGATGACCAGCGACCGGCTCAACCCAACATTGAAAGTCAAAATCAAATCAACAAAGCACGAAATATGTTACAAGGCCGACTTTTTAAGTACTGCAGAAATTATTTTTTATACTATTTTTATAAAAACCGTGAAGGTTATTATAAAACAAAATTGAATCGTTCAACACTTCTTGACTCGTCAATGGAAGTAAAAAAAGCTAAATTGACAATAATCTAATAAACTACATAAACCATCTCACGGCTTTTACAAAAAAAAAAATATAGGCCTATAATAGTTTCCAACTTCTCTAAAGTTAAAAAAACAAAAAAAATGATATGATGAGTACAAAAATAACCAATTTTCGAAAGGGGTGCCCCATTTTCAAGCTAATTTTCATCTTCGGACTGTTGAATGAAATGTAACATTAAAGGTTACTCAGCAAATCTCAACGTTGTATTATGTGGCCAAAAAACTTTGGGATTTCAAACAAAATGTACAATCACGCAGCCTATACGAGGGATTGCTATAAGCTCCGCAGCACCCCAACCACGGCTGGCGACGATAGCCAGCGGGCGCAATCCTGGATCTCGCGAGGGGTATGATCAAAGCCAGCGCCGGCAAAGGGCAAAATGAACCGAATTTTTGTTAGGCGACGGAAGACTGTACAGACCTTTAAATCACTGTGACGCGGTCATTTTTCATCCACGAGAGTTTAAAAATGCACCAAAACAGAAATACTTTCTTAGTATACGCTGAGAAAATGGCATTTAATGGTATTTAATAATCGATAAAAACAATTCGTCTCGATTGTCTAAAGGAACTTGCGGCCGGCTATTAATCTACAGGTTACGCGTTCCATTCCCAGGTGCACCATAAAATCAAGGTGCGTTTCTTCAGCCCCTATGTCGACTCACCTTGTCAAAATGAATACTGTGGACAACATTCTGAGGTAATAATGGGCGGATGAAGCGCAGTCCTGGCCACATTGTCTTTCTTCTGTGCTGTACAACTCACATAAGGCACCATATCCTGCCTAACTGCTAGACTGCTAAGGCGGTAAAAACGATCTACTATTATTATTTGCTAAAAGTATCTGAAAAATAAATCTTTCAGTAGAGATCCAAAAACTTCTCGTCTTTATATGACTGTGATTTGGAATCAGTTCTTACTAGACTGCAGTAAGAAACAAAATTTTAAACGACATCACGATCTTACTGTTTTATCCGTTGTTTTTTTTTTTAGGCTTTGGAACTGCCCGGTTAACGAAAAATAAATATTCTACTCGTGTACGAGATGGTACACGTCAATCCGTTATAACTCGGTAAGTTTTAATAGTAGTCCGGTGAAAAAATCAACTTGCAGATAATTTTACAAATTACAAGGAAGGACTGTGCTGAGAATTGCACGGATAAACAAGAAAATAATCAAACAGATACGCATCCAAACTAATACAGACAATATCGTTTACAGAATTAAGAAAACAGAGCGGAATTGCACGAGTCATTTGACTAAACAGAACGATGTTAAAAAGTGACGATGTTGTCACACTGGATCAGCACGACTGCTGTGAGAAATAACGGGAGACCTGGTTCAGTAACTACTGTGGTTCAACAATTTGATCAGCATTTTCTCTGGACTGAAATGACAAGGGGAAGGACTGTAAAGGCACACGTTCGTCAGTGGGCAGAAAAGTACTGCCATAAGAAAATAATAACGAATATAAGAAATTCTAAAATGGTAAAAAATGTAATGAATACGAGGTATCTGAAAAAACGACATGGTGACGAACTGTTTCTGAGAGTTCCCCAGACTGAAATATCGGTATGGAGAACCATACATGACTTCCATATTCTAAGATTTATATTTAAAATCATTTTCGAAATGAAATATTACCATAGAAACTACTTCTTTCTACTTACTGCTTCAGCCTTAACCACAGTACTGTGGTCACTAACGTATACCACCTCACGTTATCGCACTCGATTTTCACTGATGATGGCATTGCCGAAACGTCTGGTTTTGTAGAAAACATTGGACTACGGCCAAATATTCCGGGAAGGAATTTTAACAAAAACTACTTCTTTGTTGCCGATAACGTTGTACACATATATATAAAAAATATGCATAAAATTAATGGCTTGTATAAGTTAATGATTGATCTCCATTAAGTAGTGCTCAAGTTTCCAAAGTTTTAATATTATGATGTACGTAATTAAAACATCAGAGCAGGTTTAGTGTGAATGAGGGTACACTGTGGACAAAAATTTTCAACATTTCCTATTGAGCGTTGCTTAGAGTAAAGCTGCGAATCTACAGTGTATGTTTCACAGAACAAACACGCGAAAAAGAAGGAGCGCTCCGAAGTCACTCATGGACCCTCAGCATCTTGCAGAGGGTTCATTCCCTAAAGACGAAAAGTCTGTCTATGAATCGTTCCTCTGTAAACACGCGCAGTTACACTGCCCAGCGATCCACAGGAAGCAAATTGATGTCCATTTTTTGGCTTGCACGCGTTATGTTGGTGTGGGTTTCGGCACTTTCCATTTAAAAAGCGTGCAAATGTAAGAAAATAAACATGAGTGAGGCCAGAAATAACGTGAATTGTGTGTGTGTGTGTGTGTGTGTGTGTGTGTGTGTGTGTGTGTGTGTGTGTGTGTGTGTGTGTGTGTGTGTGTGTGTGTGTGTCTTACCTGCCTTTTTATTGCTGTAGGCATAATAATAAAATGGAAACGTAAACATTACATAACTGAGATATGCTTACCTGCCACGAACGATATATTATTTTATACATGGAGGAGTTCAGTGACATACACACGTACAGAAAAATTATATATATAAAGATATTAACTCATACATAATTTACATTAAAATGAAAACATTATAATTTTATTCCCTGGGAACAAAATTATTTTATTTTTAACAATTACCTTTGTTTGAAAAAGTTTAAATGAATTTTCAAGTACTTAACTGTTGTTAAAACGTAAAAGGTTGCAGGTAAACTACCCCTTCCCCTTAACCGATCTTCACCAAAATCAAACGTCCTTGAGGTCTCTACAATTCAAGGATGTATGCAAAAAATTATTTGATTCTGTTTGAATTTGCGGCTGTTATCATTTGCCATAGAAAATACGCTTGATAAAAAAACGTTGCTGGTAAACTACCCCTTCCCCTTAACCGATCTTCACCAAAAACAATAGATCTTGAGTACTCTACAAATCAGGGCTGTATGCAAAACATTATTTGATTCTGTTTGAATTTGCGGCTGTTATCGTTTGCCATAGAAAATACCCTTGATAAAACAAAAAACATGGCTGGTAAACTACCCCTTTCATTTAAACGATCTTCACCAAAAACAATAGGTCTTTAGTACTCAAGAAATCAGGGCTGTATGCAAAAACTTATTTGATTCCGTTTGAATTTGCGGTTGTTATCGTTTACTATAGAAAAAAATTACCCTTGATAAAAAACCGGTTCAGGTAAACTACCCCTTTCCCTTAACCGATCTTCACCAAAAACGACATGTCTTAGGTACTCTACAATTCAGGCCTGTATGCAAAGAATTATTTGATTTAGTTTGAATTTGCGGCTGTTATCGTTTGCCATAGAAAACACCCTTGATAAAACATAAAACGTTGCTCGTAAACTACCCTATTCCATTAACCGATCTTCACCAAAACCAAAAGGCCTTGAGAACTCTACAATTCAGGGCAGTATGCAAAACATTATTTGATTATGTTTGAATTTGCGGCTGTTATCGTTTGCCATAGAAAATACCCTTGTTCAAACATAAAACGTTGCAGGTAAACTACCCCTTTCCCTTAACCGATCTTTACCAAAATGAACAAATCTTGAGAGCTCTACAATTCAGGGCTGTATGCGAAATATTATTTGATTCTGTTTGAATTTGCGGCTGTTATCGTTTACCAAACAAACAAAATTACCCTTGATAAAAAAAACCGTTGCAGGTAAACTACCCCTTTCCCTCAATCGATCTTCACCAAAAACAATAGGTCGCGAGTACTCTATAAATCAGGGCTGTGTGCAAAAAATTATTTGATTCTGTTTGAATTTGCGGCAGTTATCGTTTGCCATAGAAAAAAATCTACAGACACACAGACAGACACACAGACAGACAGACAGACACACACACAGACACTTTTCGGAAAACGACTTTTTTTCATGTTCTGAGTGTAGTACAATCAGAATCTCCAATAATCTCGAACACGATTTTTTTGCCATCACCATACTTCCATTCCTTAAGGAATATGGAAGTAAAAAGTGATTCGGTAGCTTGCTTGCTACATTTCAAATGAGTCCACATAAAGAATACGTTTCACAAGTCGTTTACAAGTTTGTCAGTGCAAACAAGGATGTTTTGAAATAAAATAAAGCAGTTACAAAGTTTATACAATTTTCTACTGGTCGAAAATTTTGGTCATTTCGATGATCCAACACGGGGGGGGGGGGTACGTAATGTTGCACGACCGCTAACGTACCTTACGGTTGCGTCACATTGCCACGACGAGAGAACGGAAAAGCACAAGGGTATTTCTATATACTGAAACGTCTACGGAGATATATTAGTCTTTTCCAGTACATCTTCGTCAGATAAAAGGACACAATGACGCCTGGTGTTATGGTTGCAGCGTTGTACAACCACCAATATAGAATAATTACTCCGTAAAAATATCGGTATGGAGAACCATACATGACTTCCATGTTCTAAGATTTATACTTAAAATCATTTTCAAAATGAAACATTTCCATAGAAACTACTTTTTTCTACTTCTTGCTTCAGCCTTAACCACAGTACTGTGGTCACTAACGTATACCACCTCACGTTAGCGCACTCGATTTTCACTGATGGTGGCAGTCGATGGCACTGCCGAAACGTCTGGTTTTGCAGAAAACATTGGACCACAGCCAAACAGCCCGGGAAGGAATTTTAACAACAAACTACTTCTTTGTTGCTGATAACGTAGTACACATATAAAAAATTATCCCCTCCTCCTTCAACTACCATTTTCATTTACAGAAATTAGCCCCTCCCCTTCAACTACCCTCTTCATTTATAGATATTTCATCTACCTTTCTGCAGTGGATTATTACAACCTTCTTTTAAGGATATTTTATTAACAAAATTAAGTACTTTACTCTTGTTAAAACATAAAACGTTGCAGGTAAACTACCCCTTCCCCTTAACCGAGCTTCACCAAAATCAATAGGCCTTGCGTCGTCTACGATTCAGGTATTTATGCAAAAAAATATTTGATTCTGTTTGAATTTGCGGCAGTTATCGTTTGCCATAGAAAATATTCTACACAAGAGAGCACACGCGCGCGCGCGCACACACACACACACACACTTTTCGAAAAATGACTTTTCTTCGTGTTTTGAAGGTAGTACAATCAGAATCATCCCTTATCTCGAACACGATTTTTTCGCCAACACCATACTACCATTTCCTTATGCAACATGGAAGTAACCATATACGAAAACATTAAGCAGTTAAAGTGTCATCAATTTCAAAAGAAACGTATTAGTTTATGCGGTAAAGTTCACGTACAATTCGAATGTGGCGCGCAGGCTGGTGGTTGTACGCCGATTGCAACTACCAGACTAAATGGTAGAGCTTACTACACAAACATATGGAAGGACGTTCGTTAAGCTGGAAACACATTGCTATCACGTCACGTGAGCTCAAGTGAATTCACATGATAGCAAAAAATGTGAGAGTGGGTTTTCAGCGTAAGTTAAATTGCTTGGAGACACACTGTCTTCACATCATGCATATCACGTGATGTCACGTGACATAGCCGGCCATTTCACGCCTCACGTGAATCACATTTTCTGTTCAACCACACTTTTGTGAGGCGTGAGGTGGACAAGTACGTGAAAATGGAGGAGTCGTTACCAAAAAGTGAGATTGCACGAAGATTAATGACAGGCCTATGTAAATTAGTGGTTTTTTTTTTTAATTAAAAATGTGTTTGTTTTTTATAACTACTGATCACTAATTTCATGTTTCAAAATGTTAAACAAATTTTATGCTTTTAAAAATACTAAATTTTAACAATTATATGTTGCTTTAAAATATAATCAAATAAGATGCCAAGCCTTTGTTTTCGTTTATTTCGCGCTTACCTTAACATACGGCTAATAATCTCCCTTGAGAGCTTATAGCATTTCGGACATGGGTGTTCTTTTTTTTCTATATCATCTTCAATAAGATTATGTAAATAATTAAATTCTTCCTTATTCAGTCTGAAATACATTTGAAATTTAGCTGAATCTTCTTGTACTCTGTACTTTGAATCTTGTATTAGATTCTGAAGTCACCTTTTTCTTGTCTTTCTAAGTTTATATGTGTATCCAGCTCCTTATGTTAACTGATTTTTTGATTAAGTAGAATTTTATTTGCCTTCACGAGTGTTTACACGACTTCACGCGTGTTCACATGAGTTCACGTTAACATGAAATGACGTGACGTGACATAAGTGTGTCTCTGCACTACGATTTCACGGGTTAAGGCACGTCCTGATCTCACGTGAGCTCACGTGACGTGATAGCAATGTGTTTCCAGCTTTAATGTTCATAATGCCCCAGTGCTCCATACGTGAGCTAAGCGGTGCAAAGCTTTCGCAAGGGTCCAATACGAGCCTTGTAGCGCATCCTTACTTGTGTCATGAAATCAGCTGTGCCCGATTTACTGTTTACGTTAGTTGAAAGTAAACGTTATCCGTTACATAAACGTTAGTTGAAGTTGTAAAATAGGAATCATTTTGTGTAACTGTGATTGTGATAGTAAAGTGTCAATCATTAATTAATGTGTGTATTAAAGTATATTATTTTGTTCTTTGTTTAGTGCCGCTGTGTTATTTGGAGTTTGTGTTCTGTGTGCTTTCAAACCACGTGTAGTTTGTAAAAAGCACGACACTGTTTAACTTTCGCCTTCCTCTGCATATTTCGTATTTTGTTACTGCACAGTTAGTTTGTGATGCTTTTAGTAACCACTCATGAGTTCGTGGGAACATGGAATCTGGCAGAGATAGAAGTTATATCATTCCATTATCCAGCTCTCTTTTTGGGGAAAACGGTAACTTTCTATTTTTTCCATATGCCAGCACTATGTATGATGCAGATATTTACGTCTACCTACTGTTTAAATGTGTTTCTGACCCCCCCCCCCTTAACCGACTACTGCAACTACCAAAATTTGGAACCACCAGCCGCCACTGCTGTCACACTAAACAAACTCTAGCTATGAACACGTAAAGTGGAACCACTGTTTATGGGAATCCACTAAAGAAAAATCATGACTTTATTATTTTAAACACACTGTCAGTCACTGTACTACGACAATGTTACTATAAACAAACTACAGTTCAAATTGTTGGAACTTTGACAAACATTTTTAATGCTTTAATCTACACACATTGTGTTATAATGTTAGTAAAATACTTAGCATCTTCTTCTTCTCCTCCTCAATCCAGAGGTTGGTAGGCTTGCAACGTCTTCCTTTCTGTGGACAGCCTCTTGATCACCACATAACTTCTTCCTTCTTTAAGCCTATCCATGTACTCCTGCCTGGGCCTCCTCTTCCCCCCCCCCAAAACCACAATGCCCCTCGATCAGGGCGGCGGCGAGTGACCAACCATACCGCTTCTCCTTTCCACAGTGGACTCAATCATCATCATTTTTTCACCTGTTCTCCTTAGAACCTAGCATACCGTAGACGTAAGGGTACGAACATGCCGACGCATCATTACTGGTAGACTGCAGCTGACTGTGAGACATTACTGTACTGTACGACAGTGATGTCATAACAAATGTTTAGATTTGAATAGGAACGAACATGTCGAAGATGCTTACTGTACTACATTACTGTGCAACAGTGAGGCGAGAACAAATTATTTTGTTTTTGCCTCACGGAAGACTACAATGTAATAAGGTGGCGCGCTACCTGATTGGTACACTGATTCACACGACTTCCTCACTCCATAGCACAGCTAAGTTCAAGTGGACGCGTTCCTATCTCGTCAGTTCATATGCGTGTTTGGTTGTGATTCATAGTTAATATTTTGATTTTTAATTACAAATGAAAGACGATTTCATATACTTAGTTTCTTTGCCTCTCATTATAAATATATTTAAGTGCAACGGTCATGTCTTTATATCTTTAAGTATCAAATCATATCTTTTAAGTTTTAAAAGTCATAAGTAAGGTAAAAGCTTCGCTTGAAGTTAAAGCCGATTTCCTTTCCTGAATGCCAGATACATCAGCCTTTGAGTAGAAGAGATTAATTTGTCGGTTTGTTTTATAAAAACGAAACTAGGCAAACAACGAATCATAATGAAGAAAAACGTTTGAAAATTTTGACCTATAATCTAATACCTTTTTGTACAAAGAAGTGAACTGTTTGTCACCTGACTTGTCGTGATGTCTCACAGTACAGTAACGTCTCACAGAAAGCTGCAGTCCACCAGTAATGCTGCTTCGGCATGTTCTTTACCCGAACAGAACACATCAGCCGCAAGTTAAAGGTTGCACGATTGTGTACGTATATGCCTACTGGCAACTAATATTAAAAACTAACGTCAACGGTATCGTCGATCTGTGATGGAACGTGATGGTCCATCCAGCATTACCAGAATATTCCTGGATCTCCTACACACGTCAAGATATGTCACGCGGCGTCGACTCGGGCATGTTTGTTTGCGATCTCTACAAACATACACGAAGCGCAGTGCCGAGAATAGGATTTGTTTTACAGCGATTATTTTCTTGCGTTGTAATTGGTGCGAAGTGATATTAAGCGTTGAGTTGTATTCAATTCCGACCGAATAAACTTAATGACTTTAGCGACTGTAATAGATACCGTGAATGTTGCGTCGTGGATTATTATTGAAAAAATATTTAATAGCGCCACTAAATATTAAATAGTGTTGGAGTAACGGTCTATTAATTGGGTTTCAGTAGCTAATATAAACTTCTGCTTCAAACGACGAATTTTGCCGTTCTTTCATTGATATCTGCGCGTTAAAAAATTTTCAGTATAACGCATTCCTACATCTGCGATTGTCCACACGCTTTGAAAAATATTATTACCTAATAAGATCACTATCGGTCAAGTGGAAACGCCGTACGATCGAATGGAATCCAAACTAGAATAAGTATTATCACTGACAGAATTAAACAATAAAAATAATGATGATAATAATAATAACAACAACACAAACGTGTTAAAGACGTCTGGCTACCCGGAAGATCGGTCACAAAAGTGTCTAGACTGGATGTTAAGATACACTAAGAGGCCACGTCGACGGCCCTTTGCACAACGAAGTGATAACTTTCTTAAGTACTGAGATGTAGTAGTGGGTAGACTGTGTCACTTATGCACATTTTTAACAAAAGTTGAAGGGCCCGGGAATGGTTTTATTCAAACAATTTAAATTTCGTTTTAAAACGCGTGCGTGCTTTTTTTAACAATGCAATTTTTATATAGATTTTACAAATATGCAATTGATAACAACAGACGAAAGTCGTAACTAGAGGTGACACGAAACAACTGGATACGCAAAGTAATTAAAATGGAAGACACTGTTTGCAGAATTAAGAGAGTAAAATAGAGGTGGAAGGGATATTTGGCTAGGATCTTCTTCTTCTATCAGGGACTAGGCGATAAGTCTGTTCCGGTCCTAAAGGAATATATCCACTTCACTAAAGCTTCCTAGCTCTTCCTATACTTCGTTGTCCAATAGGCTTGTATTGCCAAACTTCCTTAGGCGACCTGCCATCCGGCATTCTACTCAGACGAGGAATCAATCTCTCTTTGTTTCCATCCGATTGGTTCCTTTGTGACTTTCGAGTAGGATACATAAGGATACGTTAGGTTAACAGCGTCCTGTAGAGTATGACCAACGATAGGAGCGCTATCTTTAAACCTCTGGACATGGCTGGGTTTCATTCCCAGACCCACCTCCTAGATTCTTCCGCGTCTAGTGCCGCTGGGAAATCTTCCCCTTCCGCCCCTAGTAATGGTACCGTTGACCATTTGACATCTTTAACAGTGGTCGGGCCGCTACCGATTAGTACGGCGGAAAGGAAACAAGGAAACACCAATTGCATAGTAAAGCTGAAATATGAAAACAATGAAAAACTCCCTAGCCCTCGAAAGCGTAACAGCGTCGGGGTTGAAAAGACCAATAGTTGGCCAAGAGACAGGAAAGATAAAAGACAGGGATTCCACCCAAGACAAGTTAAAGCAAGGCGATAATCCAGCAAATGTGCATCGGGTGTAGACTGCTGATGACACCTGACTAGTATAAAAGAGGTAAATGGTAACGACGATTGCCATTTGCTGAGTGACAAACCGGATGGACCATGTCGTACACAGAAAACTATTCGTATTAACGAAAATACTGACGTTTAATACGGCGGCATAGGGTGAGGTGATTAAAATTTATGGCAGGAGTCTGACAGCTCTGAATGGAGTAAAATATTTGGATGAAATAATACCAATCAGTGGACACGCAGTGATATCATAAATTGTCGATTCTAATTGCCAGGCCTAATTATAATTTGAGATACGATAAATTGTCATTCGTATAAAATTACCCCCTGTTTGTGGACATGCAAAATATTATGAATAACAAACTAATCTCCAGGAGGGAAGGAGAGAGACAGACAGACAGTGACGGAGAGGGGAGGAGGGAGTTAAGGTTCTAGAAAAATCCTCAAATTGCGACTTCTTAAGCTAAAGTAACACCGGTATTTTCTTCTGTTTGCATGTTTTTAATGAATCATAAGAAAACAATTGTTTATAAAAAAGTCTTTAATTGCAGTACTGTGCGGGTTTAGCAGTTAAATTCGTCAACGTCTAACTTGACAACAACAACAAATTTCGTATTACAAAAGAAACTTAACTTACCTAAACTATTCTACAAGTTGCATTCAGTTCAACGCCCCGTCAAACTTTTCACCTAAAAACGAAGTAACAACACTGTTGCATACAGTTAAGCCAACCTGAATCCAAGCAGTGACACTTAACCACATGTAGCAAATAAAAGTGCACAATGCATACTCGGTTTCACAGAATACTGATCCAGTACAGTAAATTCTCCACGAGCAACAGGTGCAGCATTCGAAACAAACGCAACGACGACTCCGCCGTGTTTGTACAAATTACCTGCGATCTGCTAACTGAATCGTAAACACTGCGAATTACCGTTTCCCTCAACGACACGGAACATACACGCACTCGCGCACAGACATACTTTACACTTTAATGTTCATGTACTTCCGCGGCACGGTAGAGTCCCGGATTTGAAGAAATCTCTCCAGTTAGTTTTTTATCCCACATATCTCTTGAACAAAATTATTTTTTATGTACTTGCTCTTCGTGACTTCCTAATTCACACCCCCAATGAAGAACATGTTTAAGTCTCGCACGTATAGCGTTTAGATAGAAAGGTGAACGAGATTCTTCTTCTTCTCTTCAAGGATTAAGTTATATAAACCCGTTCCGGCACCCATCTCATCCTCGGACGACCCACGTCTCTTCTACCAATGGCATTATAGTTCAGTGCCGCTTTCGGTAATCGATCCTCTGTCATCCTTTGCAGATGATCCCACCATTGTCTTCTGTAAATTGAAATAATTTCATTTACGTCCTTTACTTCCAGTTCTGCTCTGATATCTTAATTCCTTATTCTATCTTGCAATGTATAATTTAAAATATTTCGAAGAAACTGCATTTCAGAACTCTGAATCTTACCGCTTTCCTTTTTTGTCATGACCCACGCCTCACTTGCATAAATCAACGTGGGTATTGCAATTGTCTTATAAAATTTAATCCTTGTGCTGTGTCTTGTTTTATATCTAAGATTTCTACGAATCGTAACACAAATATTCCTAAGGTTATTTATCTTCCCTCTTATATCATATTCAGATTCATAGCTTACTGCACAGCCGAGATATTTGAAACGGCTCGCTTGTTCTAAAGTGCTGTTGTTTAGTCTTCACTGGATATTTACCATTAAACCCATGGTTTTAGTCTTTCTTACTAAAGTTGTCAGTGAGTACTGTCTTGCCATTTCTTGTAATTTAGCTCTTTGTAAATCAGTGAATGATTTAGAAGCAGAAAATATTACGAGAGAGCTGAAGTACTACTACTATCACTTCTATTAGCATTAATTTTTTTTGCTGAGACATTCGAAAATATTGAAAATTTTTTACGGTCTTGTAGGGGCGTAAGTCAGGAACAAAACTGTAAAACCCTCAGCAAACTTTTTTTTTTCATAAATTTCATGAATCCAAAGTTTTCTCTTGCGTTTTTCCTCTTCTACGTTTGTACGGAACGTAACAAAAAATGGTCCTTGGACAAATTATTAATCAAATTAATAAGGAAAAAAGGTTTGCAGTTTCAATTATAATTGTTTTTCAACTTTGTTTAGACTTCACAGCAGTTGAATACTGTTCATTTAAGACTGTATTTCATAAGAAAACTAGCATTTTTAAGTATTTTAGCAACTCGGTTGGCTGTTTTACATCCTTAAATAATATTTACATAGCACTGCATATCTGGACCTCAAACAAGTTGAGAACGTATTGGTCTTTTAAAATGAAAAGCATCACTAATCAAACATAACTCGTGCTTATAACTCAATAGTGATCCTGTAGTCATCCATTGGTTTAAGATGTCCCAACGTTTAAGCCCATATCGGGTAATCCTATCAAGTGTATTCATAATATTCAGTTCCTAACGTGTATCTGTATTTATTTGCGATGTTGAAGAGTGTACTCTGCCATGTGCCTAAGAACTTTTATTTCGGCCGCTTGAATTCGACCGGCCTGGTATTTCGTTAAAGTCCAATTTTAAAACCCACAGAGAATTGTGGGGACAACCATCACTTTGTAGAACTTTCGGCTTGTTTCTCTACTCGTCGATTTTAGAGTTCTCCTGACGGTCCCACACAAGACTGAACTTATGTAGCGTATTAACTACGTCATTATTTGTAATGTAAGGCACAATATAGCCAAGATATTGAAAACTGTTGACCTGCTCCAAAGCAGTAACATTCCACAGTACAGTAGGCTACAACAGTTTTTGCTCGTATGGGATCAGTTCCATGAAAAGCCATCATTTTGGTCTTTAATTTAGAGATCTGTAATTCGAAATCCTTGCAAATTCTATGCAATGAGTGTACGGATACCTACAACCTGCTTTCCGAGTTCCACAGAATAGCCTGGTCATCAGCAAAGAACAAAGTGTCAACTGAAAAGTTACCAATCGTAAAATACTCAGGAAGGTTCATCTGCCAATTGTGTATGACATTGTCGATATACAAATTAAAAAGAGAAGGTGATAATGGGCACCTTGACGTGCTGCACAACTGATCAGGCCCTCTGGATAATCGTGAGCTTGGATAGACGGCGCAACCCCACAGCTGCACTCCGAATGGCCAAGTAGGTTTGATGGCGCCCTTATGTAGAAGTAGTTTGTTCTCAGTAGACAATTTTGATTTTCCTCCGTGAAGCCAGTAAAGTTGTTGGAGTTAAAGCTTGATGTGAAACTTTTCGGTTGTAATCTGCGGCTTCCAGGCATGTTTTCCTCTAGTATTAGGCCCAGGTACTTGATCTCGTATTTTATTGGAAGCGGAACGTCTTTTATTTTTATTGCTGGGTACCCGGTATGTCGAGTCGTGGCGGTGGCTTGGGCTGACTTTGATGTTTATCCGCCATGTATCACACCATGTTTCTAGCAGATATAAACGGTGCTGAAGACGTTCCCCAGCCACTTTAAGATCGAGGTCTGTGGCTAGAAGTGGCGTATCGTCAGCAAAAGTTGCAATGTCGTGTTGTCAGTTTGAGGGATGTCAACTGTAAATATTGTGCGTAAGAAGGGAGCAAAAGCGCTGCCTTGTGGTACTCCCGAGTGGATTCGCTTTTTGAGATACATGCAGTTACGTTTAGAAACCTATATGAAACCGATTAGTAACAACCTTTTAATGTTATTCACTTGTTTACATTTGCAAGAGCAGTACAATACTGTAGTTATACCTTGAGTATAAATTATAAACTATGAAGTGTAAAATATAACTGGCTACTATAGTTGTAAATACGAGGGCTATTAAAGATACAAATAGCTGTAGAGGAAAAACTTTATTTAACCAGTATGACAATCTTTTTTACATTTTAACATAATCACCAGTCACATTAAGACACTTGTGCCATTTCTGAATAAGCTTTTTTATGAATGCTGCAAAGAAATCTTTATGTCGATGTCGGAGTCATTTTAGGACATTTTCTTTAACCTCATCATCGTTGACATAAAACTTCATACCATGCATCGCCTCCTTGAGTGGACCAAACAAGTGGAAATCCGATGGAGCCAAGTCTGGACTGTAGGGAGAGTGAAACAGAGTTTCCCAATCCAATTTACTGATGGTATCATGTGTTAACTGAGCTGTGTATGTGCGGGCGTATCATGAAGGAGAATGACAACTTTGCGCAGAAATCCAGGACGTTACCGCATCACTGATGGCGTTACTTTATTGATAAGCATGTCAGAGTAGTATGTACTGTTTATTGTCAGCTGATCTTCCGAAAGATCACAAAAAACGGGCCTTCAGCGTGCCAAAAGATATGGACGCCCAGATTGGTGCTGTCAGACGCTGAAGTTCGACAATTCTTAAATCGTTCTACCCACTTATATAAAAGTTTCTGCGGGTCATACAGCTTTTTCTGTCTTGCTTAGTCAAACCAGAGTAATTTTTACCTGGGTTTTCACCTTCAGAAAGCAAAAAAACTGGTCACTGCACGTTGTTCAACTAATTCCGAAACTTCAAGAGGACTCTCCATTGTTAAATGAAGATTTGAGGTTATAAACAAAATAATTCTAATCAAACAGCTGACCACAAGTCATCACTGGGATGCCATCTTACAGTTATGAAACTATCGTAATCCGCCTGCCACCCGTTTTTCCTCTACAGCTCTTTGTCTAATTATTGAACGACCCTCGTAGACTGAAAAGAATTGTAAAAGATTGCATACTGTCTGCAGTTTATATTACAACACACAGAACAAATCAAACAACACTTATGTCTGCGGAAACGCCCTTTAAAAAATCTACTTTTGTTCCTGTTTACATTACTACGGTAAGAATTAACTGAGGTCCCTATTATCGTCGTTCTGTAGTTACTACAAATTTACCACGACTGGAGAGAACTTACGATAGTTACACTAAATTTTCTTCCTCTTACGAAATGGCCGTACCGGTTTTGGTAGTACAAATCAGGTTCCATTCAAATTAAAGTTGTCTACTTCGATCAACAGTGAACTGTTACAGTGGCGTATGTAGAATTTGGCTTGGGGGGGGGGGGTGTTCTTCAAGTCGGCTTCAAAAGAAAAACCAAGTTAAGACTAATCAACATTGTTAAATTTAAAGCGGTTGTAAAACGTGTATAGGATCCTGAAATCAATACCATTAAAGTAAACTGTAATAACAATAAAATACGCGTTACTGAAACATTGTTTACAAGGCAATTTTGATTGAACTGGTTTTCTTATATTTCATATTCAAACGTATACGCTAATGCTGTGTAACAAACCTGTTTGTATATTTCAAAAAAGAGTTACTATTATATTAGCGTACACAGCTGAAAAAATAATAACACAGCCTAAAAATTAAGGGATTAACAAAATTCGTCAACTTATTTCGACCCTCTGAGGGGGCCCGTCCCATTCGTCCCCACCCCGCAAATACGACCCTGAACTGTTACGGCTAGTCTTTGCCAAACGGTTGTGAAATTAAGTCACTTAACTAAATATAATTAATTCACTACCGACTCGGAACACAAAGTTTTTTATAGGTAAAAAGTAAAAGTTTTACCTTATAGCCTTAACCGGTTTTCGCTTTTAAAAAGCTTCTTCAGAGGCTGCCGTTGGGCGCACTGTCCGTCTTGTTGTTGGGGACGGTATCGACTTTTGAAAGATCGATGTTGTGTGTGTATGGTGTGATATGTTCGAATAATGCGTGTGATGTGAACTGTGTTTGTTCGTTTAGGATGTCGTTTTTATGTGTTTTCGTGTGTTTGTATATTTAAGGATATGACCGGTTAAGGCTATAAGGTAAAACTTTTACTTTTTACCTATAAAAAACTTTGTGTTCCGAGTCGGTAGTGAATTAATTATACTTAGTTAGGTAACGGACACCGGACACGTCATGGACAACAAAATCCAACAAATCAAGTTTGTACAGGACAGACTGTGCCGAAGAATTTTTCATAACAATGGGACATAAAGGATGCATCTGTATTAAGGAGACCACGGATGGAAGCGGAACTAGTGGGCGCTGTGAAGAGAAGAGAACCACCATTCCTGATGCACTTTACAATAGGCCTACACGAAACACAAAACATACTGTAATCTATGCTGAAAGAAAACCTATTACGCAGTATTAGAGAAAAATCTTTCTTTGACTGCAAGACGGAAGGGGAAACGGGAAGGGAGAGAGCGAAGAAGAGAATGGAGGTGAGGGGGAAAGAGAGATAGAGAAGGGGGAGAGAGAAACAGAGAATTAATTGTATCTTTGTATCCACAGAGTTGTGATGAGAATTAAATAAATGAATAAATAAGTACACGCGTAGTACCGAGAGGATATGGAGCTGTTCAAAGGAAAACGTGGACATATTAATGAGCGAGTCTTCGTTTCTAAAGTTTTAATTAACGCGCCTGGTTGTTATACCTTCTGCACGTTTACTGTTGGTTTTTATAATATAATCTATATTCATATTCATGTTTATACTTTTCCAACTCTCGCAAACAAGCTTTTTCGATCTCTGCTGCGTCTCTAACTCTTTCTCTTTCTTTCCTAACTCTCTGCCCTTCCCTTTGCAATTTCCCATGCCACGATACCTGCCCTTGGGCTTACAATTTCGAACAAGGTAAAACTGTCTTCTCCTTCTGCTTTTTCTCTCCCCTGCAAACTCGGTTTTTAACAAAAGTTCAGCTGTACACCGCTCGTTAGAAAAGGAAACGAGAACCCTCACGTTATCACTAACTTTACTTTTCGAAAGGGTACTACGGTCCTCCCTCTGCCTCGTCTCGCATTTCAACCGGCATCTTGTTCCACCTCTAACCTCTGGGACCTCGTGTTCGATACAAAAATATTATTTACAGTATTCCGTGTGAGTGTGGTTGTGAATACGTGGGCGAATCTTGTCGACCTTTGCTGATCCGCGTGAATGAGCACAGAGTGAATGTTCAGAGAGGAAACAGTTCTCGGTCAAGGTCGGCTGAGGATGTGTGGGAGACGTAACATTAAGTTTTATGGCAGGAAGCAAAAATTATTAGTAAAGAAAAGAAATAGTTCGAGCGAAGATTGAAGGAAGTTACTTTTATTATTACAAATAATAGTCAGGTTAGTGGCGAAACCCGAACAACTGGCTTCGTTCCATTCGTAAAGCACTTTAGGCACTTGTTGAGTGGCCTTACCGGTTTGTGCGTAGGCGGTCGTAGCCTAGTTTCACTTTTACTATATAAGGGTTGGACTTGGTCCGTCCTTTCCGCAGTGTTTTTTTAGACCTTATTGGTGTGCAAGTGTTCATGTGCATTGTGCTTGTGTTCTGTGAGTGTTGTGTTTTTTTTTTCTAGTAAGAATTTCTTTGTATTATTTAGTCTATTGAGCACATATTGTGTGAACGTTTGTTATTAATATTTATTACTCTTGACGTATTACTTTATAATTAGCCTGAAAACGGCTGCCGATCGCGAAACGGTTGATCTTGACCCGAAACGTCGCACTTATATTTTTCCTGTGATGCGAAATTCCGTCATTTACATTCAAATTCAAATGTTTACAATCCATCACAGCCATCTTCGACACGTTACTAAAACATTAAAAACATAAACAAGGCGTTAAATGACACAAAAACTTACACAGATTCTTATAAAATAAAGCCGTCAAAGCCTGTAGGGTAACGCATAGACAAAGTACCTCTGCACACAGGATACCGTTGACACAAACCGAGTTGCTCATGACTCCATACGAGCTGTGGAATTCTGAATTTATGTGATATCTTCGTACATTATTTACGATTGAAAATAAAGTAGGAAAGTTTCTCTCTCTCTCTCTCTCTCTGCATCTATCTATCTATCTATCTATCTATCTGCCTATCTATCTATCTACCTATGTACCTTTTCTTCCAAACACATACAAATGGCTTTATTATCGATCAAATATTTTCTGCTCAGGCAATTCCTTTTTTACCTTAACAGTTTTAATTCAAAAATGTTCAGAATATGTCGATTGTGTCTAAACATATTGGTACGACGGTCCAACTGACCCTCGTATGGTACAGTGGAAAACAAAATACAAGACACCAATTAAGTCACTAATCGCCAGTTTTAATTAAAAACAATTAACAGTTTGAAATCAACAAGTTATTCAACAAAATTATACTTGTGCAATAATTCAGTTAAATTTGTCCACACGCAATAATAATGTCAACAAATAGAGTCCCGCACAATTATAACGCAATAACACTTCGCCACAATACTTCCAACCTCACTTGAATAAATTGACACTTAAACGCACTGAGTAATCGCCCGACGTCAACTGGCAGTCCGTCGCTGGATGCTTATATTTACACCCCGCTGAAATGCCAGAATAATCGGTCACTTTCTGGATGATGTGTCGACCAAACTGCCTAATACAGGCGCTCTAGAATCCACTAGAAACCGTGCAAACTGTCTCTGGCCTTTAACACAGTCCGGTGCGGTCTGGAATAGCCTCGATTGTTGACCCATGATAAATGTCACGTAATTGTCTTTCATCTCAAAGTAGCAGCAATATGTGCACACACACACACACACACACACACAAGTATCTGGGCTCTGCTGGTTTAGCCGAGATACTTGTAGAACGTAAGTATTACGTAACAATATGTCTTCCTTTCCCTATTATTTTCAAAGTTTTCTTTCTGGTACTACTTTTCACGAACTAATTTTGTTTGTTGTTCTTATTATACACCTTTCGTTTTATCACGCTTGTCCATACGCATTCTCCAATGCCACGAGCCGGGCCTCTTCCCTGTCTTCCCCACGGTCAAGGTAAAGTACAGTAATGTACGCGTAAATTAAAGAAAGCTTCTGGAAAAGCCTTCTAAATCCATACGATTATAATCGTATACGATTATAATTATTTGTGCGCTCTTTTGCAAACATATCTGGAACGGAGAAGATTCGAGTGAAACACTTTTCCATTGACGTTTAAAAAACACATGGGTAGTCAATGGTGGAGTTACCCCATTAAGTTACGGTTCGGAAGTATGGAATTTGAACACTACAGCTGAAAGGAAAATACTGCTGTCAACATGGACTGTCTGAGACGAAATGCAAATAATCTCGAGAAAGAACCCACAGTAGCTACCACTGAAAAGAAGAGGGCTAAAGTGGTTTGGTGAATACGATGAGAACGGGATATTAACGATGACCAAAGCGTACAATCAAAAGGTCATCACCTGACCCGCCTCCTAGGGAAACTTGTCACCACGTATGTGGTGAAGCGTTGTCACCCACAGGCTTCAGTCTCTCCTTAACCGAGGACTGCGCTGGGCGTGTGAAGCCCAATTTTTTACTTCAAACCAGACCATCCGAGAATCCCTTCGTGTCCGTTCCCTGAACGTCACTATACGTATACTTTCCAGAAAGTTCTACCGCCGCTGTGCCAGGTTCCAGGGCAATCACCTAGTCAGCGCCCTCGGTAGCAATCCATCTCTGCCAGGTGAATCCTGGACCCGGCCTCGGCGAACTCTCACGCTCAATTAGACTAATTGAAATCCGACAGCCAGTAGCGGGCCACATCTACAAATCCAGTGGACCGTGGTCCCCGCGGCGGGATCTCTATAAGAAGCTCGGGACGCGGCACAACAGCGGCCGACGGACTGCTCATCGTGTCGCACAGCCCATGGTCAGCAGCAGGTCACCACCCGAAAGACGGAATAGCGTAAGATCGCTAAGACCTCGAAACAATAGCGCACGAGAAAACGTGGGTGCATAAGGATTTCTAAGTGGACGATGCTCTACGGACTGTCAAACTCGTTTTGTTTATACTCGTTTTCTTCTACTTGAAACTTCTGGTCTATAGATCATACGCTATGTACGAGAGCTCTATAAACTGACATTTTGATCTTTTTGCTGTATGTCTATCGTCTGGAATAAAATTAATCTATTTAATAGAGTCCCAGCTCGTCCCAAACTGTTAATAACGTCTTTTTCTGTTTTGACAATTTTTTAATATGAAACCTAAATCTATATGTTACCTATTTACCTTCCTAAACCTAACCTTCTACATTCCTTTTTTTTTTTGCTGCTGTTCTCAAATATTGTATTATCTTTATGTTTATAATTTCTTTAAAAGACGTCAGCGATGCCTAATAAAGAGGCGGACTTCTTCCATCTGGGTCGCAGTTTGCAGCTGACCTTGAGGCGTGCCGATTTTTGTGAGTTTTGTGCATTTATTCAGTGAGCGCGCGCGCGCGCGCGTGTGTTACCTCATAGATTTCATAGTTGATATGTTTAATTTATTTCTTTTTTTCTTTTGTTATGTAAATACGTTAATACGGTTTGACTCTATGTCGGTTGTGGGGCAGAGTATTGTTTATCTGTAATGTTTTAACGTTTGTTTTTGCCCGAAGACGGCCACGGATTGTTGCGTAGCCGAAACGTCGCTTCATATAAAAAGCAGTGATGGAAGAAGTCCGTCTCTTTAGTAGGCCTAATTTATGTTTATTCCGACACCGTGTCTCGCGTACTCGTTTGCATAGCCCTCAACTGCAATTCAGACTTTGTCAGTGTAACCTACTAACCGTATAGGTGAATAACATGATCTTCCCGTACCTTCACATTTTCTTTTGTTTATTTTTATACAACCTGCTCCGACAGGAAATTAAACAAATGTCATATTTTCCTGTACTAATAAGATATAATATTTAAACAGTCATCCTCTAGGCCTACACTAAAACACAATTAACGATTGCGGGTTGCTGAAACTAATAACGTATACCAAAGCCGCTCTTTTAAATAAAACAAAAAAATCTGTAGTAAGTTACGCATAACGTGGAGCAAAATGTTTCCAGCAACGGAATAAAAAAAAAACTCCAAGGAAAGTGTAATTAAGTTCAGCGCGGTGTAATTATTTCTTAATTATTAATTAAGTAACGTTTACACGGAGACGCAAAGCGTCATTAGCGCTAAAACACCGCACACAGACAGTGGCTCGCCGGCAAACTGTTTGCAACGCTGCCTTGCCGCGTTTACGTTGTTTTCTGATTCGTGAATTTTTTCTGATTACGTCATCTTTTCTTAACTCTGAACGTATTTAATCTACACGTTCGCCACAAAAGGAATCCGACTGAGAAGAAATCCCCAGCCCACAAGCGTCAGCACTAAACAAGGGAAATATATAGTCTAATCGGTATGGAGAACCAAACATGACTTCCATGTTCTAAAATTTATATTTAAAAATCATTTATTTTAATTCGGTTCGAAAAATTCTATAAAAAAATAGCCCCCACCCTCAAACTATTTTCACTATTTATAGATATTTATGTTATTATGGGGTAGTCGTTTAATATAATGTTATTTTCGAGTCACTTTATCTGTAAAAATCAGATAGCTTATTCTTATAAAAAAACTGAACTACGCAGATAATCGTCCCTCCTCCTCAATCGATCCCCACCATTAATGATATTTACACTTTCGTATAATAAGTTTTAACGTACGTAATTGCTAAGGTGTCTTATTCTTCAAAATTAAATACTCGTACTTGACTTCATATCAGCAAAGTAATTTTCAAAAAATCGCCCCCTCCCCCTTCAACTGCCTTCTCCATTTATAGATATTTCATCTACCTTTTTACATTGAATTATTATGATCCTCTTTTCAAAATACCTTATTTATCAAAATTAAGTACTTTACTCTTGTTTAAACACAGAACACTGCCGGTAAACTACCCCTCCCCCTCGACCGCACAACTCCATTTTTTATATTTACAGTTTTATTGAGTAACAGTTTCATTATATGTAAGTATTAAGGTATCTTATCCTTCAAAATTCCCCCCTTAACTACCATTTTCATTTATAGATATTTCATCTATAAATAACCGGGTCTGTCATGAGGTCAAGTGGGTCTGAGGCTATGGGCTCTGGGAGGTCATAATTGGGGCTATATCGCCGATTACCGGTGGCTCCCTCTACCTCCAACACACCACGCTGCTTTGAGAGGCACGTTAACTTGTTAACCGATTATCGGCGGTATGAGGGTTTATAGTCGGAAGAAAACGTGCGTCCAGCATTCGGTAGCGCGACTCTGTGTAACCGGGTCGAGTTGGCTACCATATCCGTCTGTCTGGGTGCACAAACGCCGCCTCACCGAGGCTCCGCTGGGGAACGTTATGGTTTGTATCATCAGCTACGTTTTTCCACGCCATAGCGGCGAAGCACATTAGTCTCCTGTGCGGAGAGAACACGTAGCCAGTTGACAATCATCGGGGGGGAAGAGCCTTTTCCTACCCTCCCTGGCTTTCGTGGTTTCCAGCCATGATGGTATGACAGAAGTAGAAGGGTTCGAAGAGTCTTAGGAGCTGGTATGGGCTGATTCGTGCCCGAGATACAGCTGTGGCACCGTCACACCCCCTACACTACATGTATCAACTAAGAGGAGTCTGCGAATTAAATCACAATTTAAAAACGAAAAAGAATTGCATCAAGACATATGTCTGAAATATGCTGTTGTTTGAGTGTGGAAGCTGCAAAATTTTAAACAAGAATAAACCCGGTTTAGGTTTGCCATAGAGGAAAACCGTAACAAAGGAACAGACAAAGTGGGACTACTTGGAGGCTATGGCTATACCTGCGTTTTTGCAAGCAGTTGGAAATCTTGCAACGGCTATTCCACATTTGCGTTATTCTACATTTGTAGGTCCAGCTAGAAATCTTGCCATATGCGAGTTTTTCAGTTCCGTGTGACACTCTTTCTTCATCCAAATTGCCCCACTTTCCTTCAAATAAAGTCACTTTCCTGGTTTTTAAAGTCATGATTCTTTAAATCATGAAGACGAGGATACTTCAGAATTTTCAAAATCATTAATTCCTTGTCCAGAAATTACATTTTACATATAGGCCTAACAGATGTAAAATCTGAAAGGTGATTTTATACTGTAGAAACAGAGACTCAAGGTAAAAGAAAACGTGCAAATGGCTTACACCATAGACTGTAATATCCAGAGAGGCAGCTAGTATTTAAAAAGCAGAAGAAAAGAGAGAGGAAGAGAAAAAAAGCGACTTCCGTGAAGAAACTGTTAATAATGAAACTGCTCAGATACTATAGAAGAACAAGAAAAAACAAAAGAGAAAAATAAAAGAATAGCCAGAAATGTCATAGCAAAAATTCAAAAATAAATAAGCTGACAGACAGAGGAAATAGAGAATACCATAACAATAAACAACAGCAAAACAGAGTGAGAATTACAGCAACCTCACCGGTAATCATAACACGAAGAATTATAGGAAAACTTGTTAGGTGATCAGTTAAATTCCAAAGTATCGTTTTAAACGATAACGAAATCAAATTGAATATAACAAGTATTGACAAATACAGGAAGGCGACAACGTTTATCATGAGATACAAATTACGTTCGTAGCAAGGGACTAAAACAGAACACACCAATAAAAGTAATCGGCAGAAACCTGTAATCTGCATCCAACCTGCAAAACAGAAGAAATCTTTAAGGGAGAGGAATTCAGCAGATTTCAAATCCGAGGTGTGACTAACATTCTGCGTGGAGAATCCTAAACAGCGCACATAGATAATTAATTCGTGAGGCAATTACCAAAAACCCTTCGTCACTTATGGCTAACATCGGATATTAGATGTCACAACTTCTCTTTTCGTTTAGTCAATAAGCCTTAAATTGGCCGCTTACTTCATTCACGATGTTTCTAGTGCCAATACTGTCACACTAGAAAATGCATTGGATTCGGTACACGCATCACAATAGCTAAAGTGATAGCAGTTGTCACTGTATAGAAAGAACTTACGAAATCCGATTAAATTTTTTATAACTACCACGTATATGAATCAGCCAGACATTTGATAATTTATGGCACTCAGGACTAAGAATCCTTTCCTCAACTTACTTTAATCTGCTGAAATCTTACCTGCGCAAACGTGAATTGGAAACCAAGGTTAACGGAGAAACCTCTTATCGTTTCTACATACAATCAGGTATACCTCAAGGCCTTCTACTGTAAGTCTGGTACATTTCCGATATTCCAAGCACCAGGGAAACGACAATTGGGGTATTTGCTGAGACCGTAGCCATCTTTTCAACTAATGAAGATCCTGCAGTCGTCCCGCCAATCTTCAAGAGCACCTCAATTTCATTGGAGAATGTCTACGAAAATAGAAAATCAACGACAAGGAATCCAAGTCGTCGCACATTACATCACCTTACGAAGAGATAACTGCCCGAAATTTCATCTAAACTACGTCGAAATACCGCAAAAAACCAGTGGTCAAATACCTAGGCCTTCGTTTAGACTCACCGCATAAACAGAAAACAACTAGATTTAAATTAACTGCCTGATAGGCGGAAAATCTAATCTATCTATAGACAACAAACGACATCTGTATAAAACTGTCCTTAAGCCCACGTGGACTTATGGAATCGGGCTTTGGGGCTGGGCCACAAATCTAACAATCATACAGCGATGCCAATCAAAAGTCCTACGTGCTGTCGTGGATGCCCCACGGGGTAGTATCCAACCACACTTTGCACACACTTCCATATTACATACGTCCGTGAAGTCATTCTTGAACGTGATGCCAGATACCACACAAGACTTTACGACCATCGTAACCCATTGATCATGCCACTTCTAAAGCCTACAATCGACACAAGACTAAGAAGACTCCGGCCATCCGACCTTTAACAACCGCGAGGTGACATCGCTGGATGAAACACCCCTTCACGCCTTCTAGTTGTACACTTCTCATGTGTGTACACTAATCAGCAGATAAGCTTAAGGAATGTACTTTGTGATTGCTAATAAATAAATAAATAAATAATATAAAATCTGTTTCTCGTCTTTACGTTCACTGCACCGAAATCCATTCCACCAAATCAGTAGTTCCCACGTTTGGCTTTTACGCTCTCGTAACTGCAAGTGATCCGATTTCTCGTGCATTTCTCCTCTCGTCTCCATCAGTCTCAGTTGCAAAAGCCATAAACACAAAAACTAACTTAATAATTGTACAAAACAGCGTTTAAATTAAATTTCAAAATGACGGGGGGCGGGTGACAAAAGGAGCGGAAAGGTATCGCGCATGTGGAACACAAAAGCCACTTCGCTCTCACTTAGCAAGTAAAGATGAATGATGCGCCGACTATTTGTACGGCTCTCCAGATATCGACAGACGCAAGCATCGGTTACATTACAAATTAAATAAGTCCGCTTCTTTCTTGCCGTCAACAATAAAAAATCTATCTCCTGCAATACGATATGAAATTACAAGTACTTACGAGACTCGTTATTAAATAGTTCAATTAATTTTTAATAACGGCAGTACCCGCTACTTTAATACGAGGGTCATTCCATAATTAAATAGACAAATACCTGCAGAGGAAAAACGGTTTATTTAATCAGTATGACAATTTTATTACTTTTCATCATAATCCCCAGCAACATTAATATACTTGTCTCATCTCTGAATAAGTTTTTTTCATGCCTCCT
The DNA here is from genome assembly GCA_034769895.1 of Magicicada septendecula. Lineage (NCBI taxonomy): Eukaryota > Metazoa > Arthropoda > Insecta > Hemiptera > Cicadidae > Magicicada > Magicicada septendecula. The sequence goes on along the minus strand of CM068373.1, from coordinate 395,022,996 downwards.
GTAAAGAAATTTTTGTGTTAATGTCAGAGCTATTTTACGAGATTTTCTTTTACCTCGTCGTTGTCATAAAACTCTGTTACACGTAACGCTTCTTTGAGTGGACCAAGCAAGTGGAAATCAGATGTAGGGACAGCTGCACTATAGAGAGGATGAGATACAGTCTCCCAAGCCTATTTATTGATGGTTTCACGTGTTAATTGAGTTGTGTATTGGTAAACTCTCTTGGAACCCATCTTGCGCTTGTTTTATGGTACTTCAGCTGTTGGCTGATAATGTTATGAACTGTGCCAACACTTAGTAATTCTTCAGCTATAAGTTTAATTGTAATCCGCGGGTGTTATTGGATGAGTGTGTCTATGCGAGTATCATGCGCTGGAGTTGAAACCTCAAGCGGACATCCAGACCGGTGCTAGTCAGTCACTGAAAGTCAATCATTTTTAAACGGTTCTCACCACTTATAAACGTTCCCGCGGTTCATACAGCTTTTACGTATTGTTTAGTCATACGAGAGTAAAGTTTAGACGGTTTTTGACATGGAATCCATAGGGTATGTAATGTCTTACTCGCACGTTTCGCGAAAATCGACCGTTATGTTTCAAATGTACTTTCGGCATACCACTATCTCACGAACCGCTCAACCAATCCCAGCAAACCGGGTGTCAGGTGATCGAGTCACTCGGCCCCCTTCCACCAATAGTACTGAGAATTTTGACAACTGACTTCAGTCGCCTCTAGGCTTTGTCTGCGTGAGGGTGTTTTTGCGCCGAAAATTTCTAAATTGCTCCACTAAAACTTAAATATCTCGGGAACTACAAGTCCGATCGCGAAAATACAAAGTGCGTTGTGATCCTCAGAACTACATCTCTCCAATAACACCAATTCCGAGTACCAGAAGCACTCACAGAAAATAATAACAACATTTGAACTCAAAAATTTGAAATGCCTCGACCTAAAAATCGCGATAAAACTCGAACCAAAAATTTCAAACCGAAAACCGGCAAATCCTATGCAGAGCGTCAACAGGCCTATCGTTTGAGACTAAAATCAAAGAAATCGGCCGAGAACTTTGACAATGGCAACCATTTGAAGATTGACGAAACCCCGTCAGCGCCCAAGCGGCCTGGGTCATCCGGCGTGCCCCCAAAGCGACTCAGATCGAGCGTACGGCTAGCTAGCAAGAAAACAGACGATGAGAACATTAATAACTTGTGCTTCGACAACATTGGACCCTCGATGCTCTGCGCAGAACAGCCCGGTCCAAGTCGCCGCTTCAAAGGAGTCGACGAGGAATTCTCTAAGCACTTTATTCACCTTCGGAAAGAAAAAAAAAACGGATCATTGCACGTTGTTCAACTAATTCCGAAAGTTCACGAAAACTCGCCATCGTTAAATAAGAATTTGAGGTTATAAACAATTTAATTCTAATGAAACAGCTGATAAGAACTCATCATAGGGATACCAACTTACAGTTGTGCAACTATCGTACTCCGCCTACCAACCGTTTTTCCTCTGCAGCTATTTGTCTCATTAATTATTGAATGACCCTTGTATCATTGCTCGCTCTACCCATTCTCTATAATCCAATACGTCTCATTCACCCTGTCTCTCTCTGTCTGTCACCCCTCTTTCTTTCTACGCGACTTTCATTCTTCCGTGTACGCGTCTTTATCTTTGTCTTTTTTCCGTGTATGCGTCCATCCCAAGTACTTCAGTCTAATTACACCTCCTACCTACTACACCGTCCAACAATCAGAAGCCCTCACTTGCCCTGACTGTGGGGGCAAGTGAAAATCAAAATCGCACCAGAGAAGAAATGGATCGAAGTGGAAAGAAGACTGAAAACCATGAGTGAAAGTTACGAAAATTATAAAGGTGAAAGGTGTGACATTGATTTTTGCACGCAGTAGCGCACAATATTAATGTATAACAATTTTCAAATTTGTAATTATGTATTTTGATTCCTGTTTGCTTTAATTTTTTATAAACGAAATGAAATGTTTCTACAAAAGGTTTTACTCAAATGAACTTTTATTCGGGAAAAAAGACGTTCGGGTGAGTGGATTCGGGAAAAGGTATTCGGGCCAATTTGTTTTCGGGTATCTCGTCATTCGGGAAATTCCATTCGGGAAAGTACATCCGGGTTAGTGTGTGGGTGTCTCCGCGCGCGTGCACACACACACACACACACACACACCAATAAATTTCAATTCTTAAGACTTAAGACATTCTGAATGTCAGCAATTTCTCCTCATTTGCCTCCAATTACCTCCAGTAGCTCCCATTACACACAGAAACAAACACACAAACCCAATAAATCGATTCAACGCCAGACCGTGAGAGTCGGAGTCACAAATTCCTCTAATCAAATCGAACCTCTCTGTCGCGTCGACAATTTCCTTTTCTCAGGTTTAGAGTGAATTCGTTATCAACAGTCTCCCAATCGCTAACCGAACCCAATCGCTAACCGAACCACTGCCGTTGTCTCCCTACTTCAATGTAGCACTTCGCAATTCACAATTTTCTATTCACTGTTCTTTTCTTACAGAACAAAAAAAGTACTCTCCTGTTTGTTTTCAAGTGCACTTGTTCCTCGTTCTGATCAAACTAAGCAATACGTTTCCACAATCATATCGCAATCAACTTCGGAAAATACTGAACAAAGGATTTAATCAAATTCACTCATGCATTTCTTAGCAGTAGCTAAGGTTTGCTTTATGTTTTTGATATCAAATCACGTTATAACAGAAAAAGGCCTAAATGTGTTTTATAATAGAAGCCAGCCCCCTTCACTTTATTCATTCACAAAACTTTTTTTCTGTAGTCACTAATTACGCAGCCCAGCAAAATTTAGGTTCATAAAAATGTTTTTCAAAATTTTATCTGATTTTATAGTTTTTTTGTATTGCTGAATTCAAATATGGCTTCAGTTTTTCTCTATCACGTACTGTTTTTTTTGCAATCGGCATTGTCATTTTCGTGGAATGCATTTCCCTAGTAATAGTATATTAGTGAAAGTACATTAAATAAAACAGCATGTTTTTAATTAGATTTGTTTTTCACAATAAAATATTTAAAAATTTATTGCATCTTTAACCTTAATTGGGAGTCGCGTAATGTCTTTTTCTTTTGTTTATGAAGCTGCGTCTCTTGCTTTTCCTCTTGTACGAGAAACCTAGATTTCCACGGTGTAGCATCCAGCAGTAGTCGCCCATCATATTAATACTCCACCGACCCTGATATCGTCTCTCCATTTTCTTAATATCCTGATGAAAGCGTTCTACCTGTTCCTCGCTAACCGCACCACGATTTATAGGGAAAAACTCTAAGTGAGCATGTAAAAAGTAAATTTTGATGCTCATTGAGCATCCGAAAGCTTTGAATTTTTGTAACATGCTTTCAACTATATTAACGTGTTCAGGGTCCTTATTGTTTCCTAGGACGTTTTTAATGACATTTCTTAAACTAATCCAAGCGTTTTTTTCAACCTTTGTCATTGCAAGCATGAAGTTTTCATCTTTCGTATATATGGCCCACCAAAGACTCCTTTTTTTAATGTTGCTTTTGACAAGTGACAGAACTTGGTCAACAGGTACTTAAAACAGTTTCCTTCTTTAGGTAAAGCTTTTACAAACTATTTCATAAGCCCCAGTTTCAAATAGAGTGAAGGTAAAAGTATTTTCTTCGAGTCGACAAGACGTTTACATAGAATATTCTTGCTTCCAGGTTCAAGAGATTTCCTTGCAGGCCAGTTTTTTCTCCCAGTGCTGCTTTCTCGCTCGGCTGTCCCACTCACATAAGAAAAATTGATACTTAATATAACCCACCCTGCTGACCTAGAAGTATGGTTAATACTTTAAATCTCCACACACCATCCAGCCGTGATCCTTGTATTTGATCTTTTCTAGAACCAGTTTTAAATTCTCATAGCTTTCTCTCAAGTGAACTGAGTGGCCAACTGGTACTAAAGCATACTAGCAGTGAAGCATTCAGTAATGCTAGTGAATATTTCAGGTTAAATGATAAAAAGTTAAAGTTTTTCGGAATAATATTAAAAATAAAAACCATCACTAAAGAGAATTAATGTAACTAATTGTTAACAGACAGCTTACTTGATTGATTTATTTATTATTATTAGCCATGTGTTTAATAATAATAGCCAAAATTTAACAAATGTTGAATGCAGATTCTGAGTAACCTCTTGTTATATGAAAATGGAAAATATGCATTTTTCGAGAAAACCCTACGTAATGGGAAAGTTCTGATGCGAGTTTTGAATTCTGCGCCACAAAATACATTAAGGGAAGATAAAATTATGAAAAAAGTTTTTTAATCGCAGGCATGTGATAAATAATTATTTATTCTAAGAACACGTTTGTTGATAATGCCGGATTGATCAATCGTGTGAATCTATTATGAAAAGAGGCTTCACTTATAGAATGACTGCTAAATAATATTAATCGCATTTTGGATAAACACGAGGAAAAAAATATCCACAGCTATCAGAAACAACCACCTTGACATATTTGTTGGTATTTTCAACTCTTTGCTTATATGAACATACTTTTCAACATAACTATTCCTCTGTTCTAAGTAACAGTCTTATCAGTGTTAACTAACAGCACATAACAGTTTTAAAAAAAGAAAAGAAAAAAGAAGAGAAAAACTCATTTAAAAAAGTACGGTTTGAAATTCAATAGTTTCTTTAATCCACGTCATTACTGCTGGAATCTAAACGTCTTCACACACCCTACTGACATTTTGTACCATCTTTACGCAGCAGAAAACTTTATTATCAGTCACGTTTTGTATTCCTATTATGACAATTTTCATTAGTACTTTCTATCATTATCAAACCATTAAACTTCCATTAATAAAAAATTTTCTTTGAATTCAGATGGTAATACTTTTTACTGCTGAACAATTATACACTAAAAAAATAATAATTATTATCTACATCTAACTCGTCGATGTCGTTATCATTATCACAAGTCCCCCTACACCTGTGCCAAATGCTTCGACAATCATTCTTCTTTCTTCATAAAGTCTTGAAGAAGTACTTAAGCAGATCATCGCTGCAATCTCTTGGAAACAATGACCTGCCTCCTTGATAATCTATGCCACCTCTCTCAGCCAAATATCCTCCCCTCCTCGAATTTTGAACGATCAAAGCGAGTCTCAGTTTTAACTTGACCGTTTGTCATTTGTCTGTCTATCTGTTTGGTATATGTCTGACGATTGTATGCATCAGTCGACTTTCATAAAACTTGGCATGAATATCTCTGCTTTTACCCTACAGAACAATATTATCTTTTAGATTGATCCCCCCCCCCAAAAATAAGGGGCACAAAGCAAAAATGTAATGTTTTGAAAAAAAATCGCAAAATCCATATGGAGTATCAATTTAAAGAGAATTTTAACCAAACTCTGAATATTGTGTCCACTGTTTAAAATTTTGAAACGCCAGATCCCAAAAAATGGGTCAAAACTTTGATGAAGTCGTAAAAATACATGTGAGATATTAGGTGACAGAGAACTTTAACCATAATATTAATACAGTATAAGCCCTACAGTTTTGGAAATTTGAGAATTTTAGGACACCAGGACCCAAAAAAGAGGGTTGAAAATTGTTCAAAAAAACTAAAAATTTACCCAAATCCGAATGGGTCAAAAACATTTTTGGCTTTATGAGTGCCACAGGCCATAAACAGAAATCCCAATTTTAAAAAAGTTTAGAAGCCTATGTGGTGGACCACGTTACGAGGCATTTTCTTCAAAATGCAAACTCGGTGTGATTAATAATTAAGAAGAATAAATATCTCTCGACACTGTTTCAGAAAGTCTGTAAGCTATGTACATAACTGACATATATAGTTGTCAGTCACATTTATTTGTGAATAGTAGTAGGCGTAGCTCTAAAGATATCTATGGAAACATAAATAAACTTAAAAGCTATAAAGAAATTACTTTAGGCGTTATGGGTATAAATTTAACTAGCAAACCCGGTGTAGTAGTTTGGTTGACTGTTGTATGACTGACTCTTTTACAATTGTTGTTTTACTAAAAAAAATAATACAGTGTTCGGGGTTTCGTAATTGTTCTCATAATTGAAACTTACCTAATATTAAAAAATATATTTCGTTCAAAACAGTGAGAAATCTCAGAGAGCTTACCAGTTTAATAGTCTAAATAATATAATCTATCCTAGTACGATTACATTAACTTTAAACTGACAATTTATAAAAGCCTTATAAGTGACTTACGGCTGTGAAACATGGAGCGTGCGGAAGAAATATGAAGAAGACCTTGAACTATTTGAGAGAAAAATACTGAGGAGAATTTTTGGGTCATATGCAGGGGAAGTATGGGTTATTAACAAAAAGAATGAAAGAAAGATTCTTGCAAAGGAGATGGAATATTTGAGGAGGTGCTGTGGAATAACGAGAGCAGACCGAATAACAAACGAGGAGATCAGAAGAAGAATGGAAACGGAAAGAAGTGTAATTGACTACATCGAAGAAAAAAGACTGGTGTGGTACGGTCATGTCCGGAGAGCCCAAAATAGGTGGATCAACAAAGTGACAGAATGGAGTCCACTAGGAAGGAGAAAAAGGGGAAGACCGAGAAGATCTTGGAGGGACGAAGTGGATGAATCTATGCAACGTATAGGACTCGAGGAAGGACAATGGGAACATCGGGAGAATTGGAAAGCCAGGTTGAAGGAAGGGAGGCGGCACTAGCTGTAGCAACCCTATTATATATGTGTGTATATATATATATATATATATATTTTTTTAATAGTGCAACAAGTTAGCACTCGGCGGATCCGGATGAATCTTGAACTTGATACATTAACAAACAGCGAAAAATAGTAAAGTTTATTAAGTCACAGAGAATTAGATGGCTAGGACATATGAAGAAGTCCAGAAATACGAGAGAGATCACAGAATGGAAACCCTTGAAGTCTAGGCCCAGAGGAAGACCGAGAAAGAGGTGGATAAAGTGTGTTCAGGATAACCTGGGAACCATGGAGATCAGAGGATGGAAGATTGTTGGTGAGAACAGAAGGAAATGGTGTAGTATTGTTGAGGAAGCCAAATCTCATAGAGGGATGTAGAGCCAGAGGAAGAAGAAGAAGAGTATGATTACACTCGCATTTAATGGTATTCCTATTAAATTTATTTACTTTGTCCCTCCTCTCTCTCTCCCTTTCATCTTTGCTATTCTTTCCCGTGATGACCACAGATTACATATTTTCATGTAATTTTCTTTCGCGTTAACTGATCACATTCCTGAGCCATTACTCAATTCAGGACCTCCCTTCCGATTATTATTATTGAACTTTCAGTTTACCATTACTGATTAAAAACTGTTGAACATTATGCAGTTACAAAAAACTCAACTTTAAACTCGTCTTTCCAAAGAAAATTCGCTGTATTTTGAATCTACTGACAATTTCCGACATTTCCAATTAAATAGTTATTGTTATTTAAACAAACAGGATACATCTTACGCCGACCGCGAAGAAATGTCATAGCCATGATGATCGAGTTAACTGAAGTTTAGGAACAGCTGCTAGTCAGTTTCCACGTAGGCAATTCGTTACAACTCCATAACGCTGTCAGGGGACTTAATACGGTCGGTTATACGTGACAACTATACGTGACGCATGTCGCTCGCAGCGCCGGTAACAAATCGTCTGCGGAACATGTATTCGCTCGCCCTCCAACGGCGTATTCTTCGTGCGTCAAAAACGCACTGGGAACGTTACACCAGTGATTCCCAAACTTCTCAGTCCGCGGACCTCCCCAAAAAATTAAAAATTTCACGGACCCCGTCTGAGTTATGAAATAAAACAAACAGTAAATATGATACAAACTCTTATCATTATACAAATTTCATTATACAAACTTTTTATGAAAATGTATTAAAATTAAAATTCTCTTAACTTGCGAAATTATAATATTAATGATATCAAACATAGTTTAATGTGAACAATGAAGCTGCTTTTGAACAATTAGCTCTGCAGTATTAATTTTAATGTCTGATATTAAGTCACTCTCGACATCAAGTTTATTTCTTAACTTTGCCAAACTCGGCTCTATTTTTCCAGCCACACGTGTCGAAATCCAGCCACTCAGGCGTAAAACCAGCTACACGGAAGAACGTTTTGCTTTGATACAGTGCTTATACGCGAGATACAGTGCTTATAAGCAATATACAACACTTACACGTGGACTAAAACAGCGTGATCAGTTCTGCGTTGATGCGGCGCTCTAGGACGTTCGGCTGACAAACAGATCTGCTACACGACATGATTTAAAAACATTATTAAAGCCATTAGTTTGAAATTACTTTTACAATTACAATTAGTTTGAACCAAACAAAAAAATACTAGAATCTGGTACTAATCGTTTTAATATTCTAAAATTTAGATTCTAGACTATAAAAAATCGGAGAAAATTACGGTATATTACATTTTTTTTTTTAAATGTGACCGCGAACCCCCTGAAAAATTGTCGCGGACCCCAATTTGAGAACCACTGCGTTACGCCGTTTAAAATCACTAACGGGTCATTTCTTGTTAAGGCTGTGACAAACAATGGCGATGTTAACAGTCCCCCCTTTCAAGACAGATAAATAAAAAAGAAATGGCAAAACTTTTTGAAATCTGCCGGCAACAACGTAGTCACATATGTGGAATTAAGTAATTATGAATCTAATTAGTTATGCGGGTCCGAACATTTTCATTTTCCCTTCACTCTGGCCGTCTTGCGAATATGAAGTGTACACGTTGCTGATGTTTTATTGCTTCACAGATTGTTCATCCCCTCTTAGCAGTACGAAAGAAGTAGAGTAAAGTAAGGTTATTTGGCAGTATTTCGAATTCTCGTTGTTGCCAAACAATGTGACTTTCCATATGGTTCAATTTTACCAGAAGATAGCAGCATTCGCTGCCTTGCAGTGCAACAACTGCCGAATGTCTGCAGCTTAAACTGAATACATCCTCTGCCCCACCAAACATACACACGTGGGCGCACCCCAACCGCCACAATAATAAACGATTTCTTCTAGGGTGGATTTTTTATTAATTATTATTAAGATTTAATCATAATAATTATTATTATAGTACACTGTATATACTGTGACATATCGGACAATGTGACATTTGTGATATATCAAACTGTGAAAAATTTTGAAATATGAGTTATACCACACACACACACACACACACACACACACATCAACGGGACGAGTTGGTCTGTTGGTTGTTTCGTACACTTGTCTAGTTCACAGGCCTATAGTGATGACAGTGATGGAACCCTTGAGCTTTAAATTATTAGGCACTAATCATGCGAACCTCATCACTGAAAAGTATCAAAAGTAGTCTCTTAAAAAAAATGGTGGAACGTTCATATGACTTACGTCAGAAGCTCATTAATCCAGTCTGATGCCTACCTGTAACAAACATCGTATGCATTCGAATTAGTCAAAATAACACTAGGCTGTATTACAATTACATAAACATTACATTTTTTTTTTTGCCCTCTCAAAAAAAAACAACACGCTGAGATTTTTTGTGTCTTTTTTTTTTTGTTATAAACACTTTGGTTTACTATTATTTGTTTCTTTAGCCATGAGGTTTCTTCAGATATTTCGGTTTCAAAAACTCTCGCAGTAATTCATATTACTGCAACAAGGTGCCAGCAAATACGGTTATAAAACACTTTATGAGGAAACTAAGCCTCACGAGCTAGATGTTGCTTACTAAAAAAATGTATAGTTGCATTCAATGAATTTTTTTATTTTTTAAACAATTAATTAGATGAATAAGAACCTAAATAACTGAATAACACTTGTTTTGATTTTTTTACAATTTTTAAAAGCCAAATAACAATTATTATAATCCCAATGATGCAAAAATTACGGTCCGTATACTGTATATACAGTTTTCAACATGATTAGTTTCACTGTTCACTTTTCTTTCTTATAATAATGGAAATAGCGTTTTATTATTTGATCCCGTGTACTATTAATACTGCTTAGTAGTAATAATAATAAATAAATAATTAACAAAAGCGAATCCTGGTATTAAGAGATCTCGAGACAGACATTTGAATGTGCTGTGTTTGCTGACGACATGCTTGTAATTCAACATATAGAATCCGCTTCCCAAAAATCTGTTTCAAGCTTAAGCACATTTACAAACAATACGATATGCAAATCCCCACTAAAAAAAAAAAAAAAGGTAATGCCATTTTGAGGCAAGGTACCAATAATAATAAAAATAATGATTAACGATCAAATTGTAGAACAGGGGAGCCGTTTTTAACTATTTGGGAAATGATATTCGCTGTGATAAGAATTATGATATTGACGTTAAGTTACGTAAGTTCCAGACGATCTGCGGGACAATCGACCGTATTTTTAGAAACAAGGTACGTCAAGATACAAAATTAAAGTTTTACAAACTTATGGCGATCCCTTTACTGTCCTATGGATGTGAATTATGGACAAGAAACAATAAAGTAAAATACAGGCCTCGGAAATGGCCCTCTCTAGAGGAGTTAAAAGGTGTTCTAAACTTGACCGTATAAAGAATGAGTCCATATGAGAAGAATTACAAGTTTTTAACTTGTATTAAAAATCAAAAGATGACAAACAACGGTGAAAAGAACGCTTAGAAAGAATGTCAGATTCCGGATTGGACAAATAAGTCTGGAAATACAAACCTATAGGCCTGTGTGTGGGTAAACCCAGGAAGAGATGGCTGGAGGATCTTTGAAGACGGAACAGTCAGCACCTTACCTATGCCACGACGTGAATACGATGATCATGATGATGATGAACTGAATAAAAATGTTAAGCCGGTCACGCACTAACCATCGCCGCTGTCCAGCATGCCCGACGTCGGTAATGGATGTGCGCACCATACTGTCGTGCAACTCGTCCAGCGTGCCAGACGTTCTCGTTGATAGGATACATCCCACAGACATCTATTTAATTTATATTTTTCGATAAATTTTGATGTTATTTCACGGCCTATTATGAATTTTAATTAAAACAAATTAACAATAACAATATTAAAAATAATAACTGTTAATGATATTTGAATGTGTGTGTAAACGAAGAATAAACTAAACTAAATATTAAGCTGAAATTTTATCTGAATCATTACTTATTAAATATAAACTAAAGAATGAACGTAAGTAAAATTAAACAGTAAACATTTATTATACGAATGTGCTCTAAAAACGTGTGGTGTACTTGCTCGAAAATGACGATTTGATAGACAGCAAGCGTACGCATGATCAAACATGCACGATTCCTTGGCATCCGTCAACACTACACACGACCCATCCGCACGTCGTGCGGCTTGAGCTGATGGTCTTGCTGGACTCAATTTGCGTCGTGCACATCATTAAAAAAATACACGACGTGCGGATGGATGTCAAAGCTACGCACTGTTCGTTTTTGACTTGCTGTCTGTCATGACGTCCAGCGGGGATGGTTAGTGCATAGCCGGCTTTAATTAAATATACAAACCAATAACACGTAATTACTGACGATGTTTACTAGTTCGTGGTATTTTTTTAACCTTCACCAGACCTATAAGCGTATATTAGTTTAGTCATCAGTCGGTCGACTCTGTTCGGCAATGATCCATCGGTAGGCGGGTCATAGGGCACACTCTGCGTACTTGAGGGAAGTTCACAGACGGGATTAGCGGACGACCGTGCACTCGATCAAGGATTACCGGTCAGCGAATCGTGACCGCCACACTGCGGATCAGGGCAGGGGTGCCATTGTCTCCACTAGATTACAGACGGTCTGACTGGTTACCTAGCGGCAACGTTCTTCAACGAGGCACTGCAAAATCTGGTGCAACCTTATAATAAGTGCCTGTATCTGACAAATATACCATAGATGTGTACGTTGCTTTTGTATTTTCCAAATTTTAGTTTCTTTTCCTTGCCAATCGGAGGTTAATTTCTGAATAGCCCTCACACTAACATCCGCAATCTTATTATTGATAATGATAACAATAATAAGAAGAACACCAACAACAACAATCGTAACCGCTACCACCACTACCACTACTACTGCTGCTACTACTACTACTACTACTACTACAGGTCACCATCGCTTTTTAGTTTTAAGAATCGTGTATCTTCTTTCACAATATCGTAATAAAATATCCTCAATAAAGAGACACTACTGTAATTACTAATAACCGTTAAAGCATACATACAGCATTACCCAGCACGCACAAGTGTCACCGTTACGCATAAATCATGACTTTACATGTAATATTACGTTCCCGTCGTTTTGTATTTCTAGCATACGCAGATTGCTTCGTAACGCTGAAGACGTCGCGCGCCACTTGACGTAAATGAACAAAATCCTTTTATAATAAGCGCGCCGAGTGGCAATTTTTTTTACAATATAAAGTTGCTACGCCGTGTGCGTCTCAACTTATCGCGACGTGACCAAACTTTAAGCCAGGCAATAACGGGGCAATATTCACTATCTCACGCCCCAGTTTTATCGTCGTTAATTTTGTTTCGCTTTCTCGAGCAAGAAAATTAGCACAGAATTTTCTCGTTTCACGTTAAAATCTAACGCAAACGATCAACATCATCATCGTCATCTTTTTATGGCGTCCAAACGATATGTTCCGCCTTCACAGCAGCCGATCGCTCCCCTGTTTCCAATGAGTTCTGTATGTCTCTATAATCTTGCTTAGATTAATATACTTGGCAGGAAACAGTATTTTTGGGGGGCCAAAAAATAAAAAAAATTTCATCTTATAAAATTTTCAGTTTCTTTCTCTTTAAGAAAATGTATAGTCCTATATGCTTTAGTGGTCATTTCGATGTAAAAAAAAATTAACAAATTAAAGGAAATGCGCCCTATTTAACGCACGATCCGAAGTTCTCATTTTATGCACAATACAACCACTTCAAGAAACACTGAACATATAATGATTAGTTCAATAAGGCAAAAGAAGACAGAACAATGTGCAAACGCGAGCACTCCATACCAGAAGCAGTAATGGAAGCTATTACGCCCATATACAGGGACTTGTCTAATGGCGATCTCTTCAAACGCTGTCTTCACGGGGAACTCAGAACCCGAACGAAAGTTTCAATAGTCCTATCTGGCCAATACTTCCACAAACCGTATTTGTAGGGCTGCGAACTCTCAAACTTGGAGTCACAGATGCAACTATATGCTTTAATGAAAGTTGTATTGGAATGGCAAACGTTCTTCAAAGGCTTAAGATCAATTCTGGAAAATTTATATTTAAAGGTCTCAAACAGATTGACGCAGAACGTATAAGAAAGGCTGATAAGGAGACTCAAGAACAAAATGAAAGACAAAGAGTGAGAACACTGTTAAAAAGGAAGAGAGAATAATCTGAAAGTGAAAGTTATTGTCCTGGTGGATTTTAGAGATATAAAATTCGTTAAAGTGTTTTCAATTTTTAAACCAGCTTTACCGAAAGTTACCATTTTTCAATTTTAGGTACATTTTTCTAAAAAAACTATAGAATTTACAAGCCTGATATTTTGCACACATGTTATTTACTCTTATACAAGTTTGCCGTATCAGAATTATAAAAAATAATCCCAACCTTTAATTTAATAAATTTTTTTTTTTAATTTTACGTGAATAAAAGTTATAAAAGTTTAATTTTTTTTTTCAATCGTAACCAGACATGATATTTCGTAAATGTGCTACAGTAACAAAACGCAAGTGTGCTTCGTATTTGTTAAAACCTTTTTTTATAGATAGGATTAACCGTTTATAAAAAAAATACAAAATATCGGTATGGAGAACCATACACGACTTCTGTGTTCTAAGATTTATATTAAAAATCATTTTCGAAATGAAATATTTCCATAGAAACTACTTCTTTCTTCAGCCTTAACCACAGTACCGTGGTCACTAACGTGTACCACCTCACGTTAGCGCACTCGATTTTCACTGATGATAGCAGTCGATAGCACTGCCGAAACGTCTGGTTTTGCAGAAAACGTTGAACCACAGACAAACAGCCCGGGAAGGAATGTTAACAACAAACTACTTCTTTGTTGCCGATAACGTAGTACACATAAAAATTATCCCCTCCCCCTTCAACTATAATTTTCATTTATAGAAAATTACCCCCACCCCGTTCAACTAGCCTCTTCATTTATAGGTATTTCATCTACGTTTCTACAGTGGATTATTAAGATCTTCTTATCACGATACTTTATTTATCAAAATTAAGTACTTTACTCTTGTTAAAACGTAAAACGTTGCAGGTAAACTACTCTTTCGCCTTAACCGATCTTCACCAAAATCAATAGGCCACGAGTCCTCTACAACTCAAGCACACATGCAAACAATTATTTGATTCTGTTTGAATTTGCGGCAGTTATCGTTCGCCATAGAAAAAATTCTACACACTGACACTTTTCGGAAAATGACTTTTCTTCATGTTTTGAGTGTAGTACAATCAGAATCAGCCCTTATCTCGAACACGATTTTTTTTCTCCATTACCATACTTCCATTTCCTTATGGAAGTAAAAAACGTTACCTAAAGTTAGCTAATTTCCCCATTTAAATATCACTGGATCGGAAAGATATCGACTTCCCTTAAGTTTATACCTTAAGAACCCATTATTATTCCTGCCAGCTAAGTTGTGTCCTGTTACTGCCTGTGCCGGGGATTGAATTTTTCCGGCGTGATTTAAACGGTTGGCGCCTCCAAAGCGCGTGGCCGCTGGACGAGCAGCTACGCAATTAGTAAGGCTGTGTCTCTGCCCCACATCGACGTGATCGAGTTAGCCAGCCAACTGTAACAGCTGAAGCCTTGCTGGCCGAACTTAGGTTAAACAATTCTAAACAAGTTGAATTTCTGTACCTTGGTGGGTTAGCAAAACAAGCAGTTCTTCCTCATCTCGTCTTCAGCCTTCCAACTGGGCGTTTCGTGGTGTGACGGCTTGGCAAACTACTTGTTCAACTTACTAGGAGTTCGTAAATTTCTAAAGTGTCTCAGGGTCCCCGCACAGCCGGGAGAGAGGGACATGCGGAGATGGTGACACCAACACCCATCACCATCTGCAGAGCTGTACTCTAGGAAGCTTCCCAACGCCATCCAAAAGGACAGCTGCCCAGAAGGAGACTAGTAGGAGGTTCGGAACTCACCAATACCATTACCACACTCATCATCACAGGCTCTACCTGGTATCATTAATTCTTCAAAAGTACAGGTGGGAGGATTCCATTTACTAAACCTCAACAACACTCCACCGGTTTTCAAACAGCATACATATAAACAGTATTTTCATATTTATAATGATTAAAATTTTATAGAACAAGTCCTATGGATGTATATTTGTGATTTATATTATTAACTGTGTTAAAAGGATCCATTTGTTATACTGTTTGATTAATTTTTATTGTTAATAGTATTGGTAATTGTGATTAATACAAACTGAATATATATACTGTATTTGTTGATAAAATGAAAACTAAGAACTGCTATGAAATGTACAAGAATTCAATCGTTTGAACACTGTAGTAAAACATGTTATGATGATGAAATGAGGAAACACTAATAAAAAGTTGTTACGGTTTAAATGAGTGTTTTATTGCAAGTCCTGTCACTCTGGGCTCCAGCACATTTTCGCTCCATCTAGGCCAAGCGTCTAGTTTTTAAATTTTACGTAAAGGCCGTAACTGGGCCGTTACACGGCCTAAGAAATCCCATCTCCATACGTTTTATTTTCCTTTGAGGTTTCCTTGTAAAAGTCCAGTTCTCACACACGCAAAGGAATGCTAGGACTGCCACAACTTGTAAATTTTCAGCTGTGTGTCCCTTCTGTCGTTCCTAAAATATCTCCTTATAGTACTGCATAAAAACTGAAACTTTTCAAGTTTACGAATTACATCAGCAGGTACGCACAATAAGAAAACAGTCTAGCTTATACAAACATGAACTATAATATGTACTACAGTCTGTGCTAACCTTAGGAAAAAACATTACGCTTATGGACAATGGACTACAGACTACAGTGTTGACAGACGTAACGCTATGATTGTATTGTGGTCGAGACACTGAACAAGCCTCACACTCACTCTCTCTCTCTCACTCTTCACACACACTCACTGTTTCTGTGTAGAGTGTACTGTATGTTTTCTAAATCAAAACTTTAAGATAAGAGGTAATGGATAATATGTGATAACGGGTAAGATGTGAAACATCCCACAAGCCGCAATTCAGTGCAACACAATTTACCGAATCCCGTGTTGCATTACGGGCAGATAATAAAATGAATTAATAAAATAAATGAACTACATCACTGTTATAATCGTAAGCAGCTTCACATCCCAAGCACGTAAATTTAGTTGTTTGATTATCCCTTGGCGCTTATTCTTTTATAATATTAATAATTAATATTTTAAAATATTAATTTTTATAATAATAATATTAATAATTCTTTATAATTTTTATTTTGGCGCTTAGCAAATTACTACCTGTGTGTTTCACAAAAGTAGGAATGTTAAAATCCCTTTTTCTATTATTTGGGTAACTGTAAAATTTATAGTCCGTATAATGACGTCTTCAGACTACGTGTTTAGAAAATTGAAAGAGTGGTACGAGAATTGGGGTCTAAACATAAACACTACTAAAACAGAATATCTGAAAATAGGAGAAATGCAAGAAGAAGACCCAGATCTACAAATCCATAGAATCGGAAAGTGTAGCGAATTCAAATATTTGGGAAGCATTATTTCAGAAGATGGAACAACAAAAAATTACATCAAAAATAGGATACAACAGGGGAAAAAGGCTATTCGTTTGCTAAACTCGTTACTTTGGTCGCACAAAATAAAACTTCAAACTAAACTGTCAATCTACACAACTATTGTGGAGCCCATTTTAAATTATGGCTGCGAATGCTGGCAACTTTCAGATAAAGAGAAAAGATGATAGAAACAGTGGAAATGGACGACTTCTTAAGAAGACCGTGTAATATTTCTAGAATGCAGCATGTTAGAAACGAAGATATAAGAAGGAAAACAGGGTGCGTATTTACAACAGGAGAAAGAATAGAATCCAGACGGTTGCTATGGTATGGTCACGTAATGAGGATGGAGGAGAAGCGATGGCCAAAGAAAGCATTGACTTACACACCATACAACAGGAGAAGAAAAGGAAGTCTGACAACACAATGGAGAACAGGAATTAGGAAAAGCATGAGAAATCGAGCTATTGAAGATGATGACTGCAAGGATAGGGAGAAATGGCGATCGAAATGCGGGATGCGGCATAGACTGTAGAACCCCCGCTAATAATACGACGTCTTCCCTTTTGAAATCATTCGTTCTACATTTCCACCCAATTACATCTCGGATACACAATTACAGCACAATTACTTTACTGTATAGTTTTACTGTAGATTTTCTATAGTGAAAAAAGGAAACTGATACACCGACAATTCTAAGTTTTTTTGGCATGCCATCCGTTTTAAACATTAGACAACCTATCACCACGTACCATTCATTACGAATGTAACCTCACGTCTAACAGCAACTAGAAAACTTTAAGAAACGAGTTTTAAATTTCACAGAGGTATATTTGAACAGTTCCCTATTCAAATCATCGTAATCCGGTGCCTTTTTATTCCTAATGTCAACATAAATGTCACTTTTACTTATCTTTGTCTTAGTTTGGTTAGTTTTTGTGATGCGACTGGAATTTAAAAATCAATCTCTATTCTGGAGAAATTATAATGAAAGTGAGATGGATCGACACGTTTAGTAATGATGAGATTCTGACTACAGTTGGAGAGACAAGACGTTTTTGGCAAAATAATGTGAAGCCAAGGGTTGAACTTATTGGCCATATTATACGTCACGAGAATTTGATAAAAACAATAACTGAATGGAAGGGATACAATTCAACAAAAAAGAGAAAAAAGGTAGAGGAAGACCGACACTACAATATATGAAACAAATTACTGGTGATGTAAGTTGTAATTCCTATGAACAGATGTAACGGGAAGCACAGAGAATATCGGTGTGAGGAACTGCTAAAAACCAATCTGCGGATTGCTAACTAAAGAAGGAAGATGGAAAAGGTAGAAAATTTGAAGGAACATACTCGAACCAGAGTAGTAACAATGAGGAAACACGCCACTAAACCTCTACATTGATTGGCCTGGAATAAAAGTGTTATTCCATAAAAAAAAAGGAAATCCCTGAATGCTAGTAAAAACTTAATGATACAAGGGGTAGAAATGTGGATTCTTACAGACAAAAACTGGAGAAAATAGGAACCATGAAATATGCTTATTCATGCCCCCTTCATTCCTATTATGTCCTTATTTCTTAGCACTGTAACGGCTGGTATTGTTCAAGTGCTTACGGTAAAACGACAAAACATTTGAGAGGATACCGGAAATATCGGTATGGAGAACCATACAAAACCTCCATGTTTTAAGATTTATATTTAAAATCATTTTCGAAATGAAATATTCCTACATAAAGTACTTCTTTCTTCAGCCTTAACCACAGTAGGCCTACTGTGGTCACAAACGTATATCACCTCACGTTAACGCAGTCGATTGTCACTGATGATGGCAGTCGATGGCACTGCCGAAACGTCTGGTTTTGAAGAAAACATTGGACCACGGCAAAACAGCCAGCGAAGAAATTTTAGCAAAAAACTACTTCTTTGTTACCGATAACGTAGTACACATATAAAAAATTATCCCCTCCCCCTTCAACTATCATTTTCATTTAAAGAAAATGACCCCTCCCCCTTCAACTTCCCACTTTCATTTATAGACATTTCATCTACCTTTCTACAGTGGATTATTATGACCTTCTTTTCAGGATACTTTATTTATAAAAAAAGTAAATGCCCGTTCACAATGTACCTTAGAAATTACATATGATAAAACTATTACTGTATGAAAGTGTAAATATCATTAATGGTGGGGATCGGTTGAGGAGGAGGGATGATTATCTGCGTAATTCAGTTTCTTTATAAGAATAAAGTGCCTAATTTTTATGGATAAAGTGACTCGAAAATAATATATTAAACGACTACCCCATAATAACAAAGACATCTATAAATAGTGAAAATAGTTTGAGGGTGGGGGATATTTTTTTTTTAGAAATTATCAAACCGAATTCAAGTAAACGATTTTAAACGTAAATCTTAGAAAACACGGAAGTCATGTATGGTTCTCCATACCGATATTTTTGTTTTAAGGTACAATTCTATAATGCGTCATTTCGAAGTCAAAATTCTGAGTAACCAAATGAAATGAAGAATTACAGTGAAGACTACCTCCGATGGTGCGGCCGAAACGTAACACCACGAGACCACGGCCTAACGGCCAGGCTAACGCTCGTTTGAATAGCAGAAATTAAGCGTTTGAACGCTCGTAACGACGAACTACAATTAGCAGAAATTTCTAATTTAGATACTATAAATACCACCGTTAAATATGAAATTCCGCCCCCCTCCCCGATTGAACACAGTATCGATTTTAAATGAGTACGACATAAAACCCTAGTACAACATATGTATATGTTTTTTTTTTTTAAGTCGTTTACTGCAAAATTATCAACCAGCATGAAAATAGTGTTTACTAAACGAAATTGTATTTACCACCCCCCTTTCCTCGTGCTTCAATTACGCTACTACAAAAGGACGGACGCCACTAATATTTTAAAAACAGAACAGTGCCACCACAGAGCCGGACTATTACTATTACTAACATCATTGTGGACGGTCGGTCTGCAGTTGGCTACTACGTTTCAAAATTGTTTAAATTACTTCCGCTCCAGAACGACCAACGTCTGTTACGTTTGGCATGCCAAGTGGTTAATGCCTTTGTTTATTCAGCCCGTCATCAACACACACACACACACACACACACACACACACACACACACACACACACACACACACACACACACACACACACACACACACACACACACACACACACACACTCTTCTGCAACTGTCAAAAACAATTGGAACTAACCGAAACAAACTGCATGTCGACTTTTATACGTGTGTTCCTACGTACCGTCATCATCTGAACCTGTTTGGCCACTGCCGATCGGGTATGTCTCCGGAGATTTTTCTCCAGTGTGTCTTCAAAGTTCACAGAAAAATCACAAACACGGTCAACGAATTTCTAAAGCAAATATTTATTCGGAAAAGTGTAATTTGTTCAAAATAATAGTAAATATTTATTTTCTTTAAAATTGACTCAACTTTATGTGATTATGACGATTATCTACATACAAGTGGGTATGGCGCCTGGCTACTAATTTATACGACTCGAGTTCGATTACGCAGTACCATCAAACGATGTATCATTATGACTGTGATTATAATGATGATGATGATGATGACGATGATTATTATTATTAGTTTTGACACAGTTCCTAAGCGGTCATGGCAATTTAATCCCTACCTCCACAGAATAGCGTCCAACACAGTGACCCTATCCATGAAGATGCCTTGCACACCTTTCCAAAGTGCTGCAGAGTCACAAGAGAGATGATGGAACTGGAGACGGAGTTCGGGAAGTTCGGGTAGTTGATATTATGCTTCGATGCAAGGCGAAATGGGACCGCACTTCTGCATTTGATCCGTGGGTTCTACTAGGAAAGAAAAGACAGGCCCAACTTGCACCCAACGAGCAGTAGAAGATAAGAAACAATTAGAAGTAGCCCGGTAAGGGAGTAATAGGTTCCATCCTGAAGTAATACGCTAAGTAGTTCCAGGATGGATACGAATTCCTGAATTAGAGTTAAATACCGGTATCACTATTGTTTGACGACTCGGAACACTAAGTTTTTTATAAGTAAAATCGTAAAGATTTACCTTACAGCCTAAACCGACTTTCACCTTTAGAAGGCTTCATCAGAGGCTGCCGTAGGTAGCGCTGTCCGTCTTGTTGTTGGCGACGGGATAGTTTTTCGAAAGATCGATGCTGTGTGTGTGTGTGTGTGTGGTGAGTTACAAGACTACTAACAAAACAGAATACACACTATCAAAACGCACGCACAAAACACAAAACAAATTCGATCTACCCGGTGTATACAAGCTAAATTGCCAAATTGCAATAAATTCTACATAGGCCAGACAGGACGTAGCTTCAAACAGAGATACATTGAACACACAAAGGCACTCCACACTACTACAGAATCCACCTTTGCAAACCACCTCATTGAAGCAAACCACACATATAAAAACATCGACAATAACATGAACATTCTACACGTACACACAAAAGGCCGAAAACTAGACACTCTAGAACAATTAGAAATATACAAACACACAAAAACAAATAAAAACGACATCCTAAACGAACAGACACAATTCAAATCGCACGCATTATTCGAACACATCTCACCACACACACACAGCATCGATCTTTCGAAAAACTATCCCGTCGCCAACAACAAGACGGACAGCGCTACCTACGGCAGCCTCTGATGAAGCCTTCTAAAGGTGAAAGCCGGTTTAGGCTGTAAGGTAAATCTTTACGATTTTACTTATAAAAAACTTAGTGTTCCGAGTCGTCAAACAATAGTGATATTTAGTTAAGTAACGGACACGTCATGGACAACGAAATCCAAGAATTAGAGTTTTTAGTGTTTTAGTGGGTGAGAGTCCCAAGGGACACACGGTTTCCTCTGTCGGCGCACAAAGCATTTTCCCTTCTTAAAAAAATTCTTATTATGATTATATAAAAGAAGAAATGTTTATTATAATAAAGGAAGAAATGAAAAGGGACGATGAAACTTATTCGTATACTACACAACTGTTTAACAAAATGTACCGAGCACAAACAAATACCCAGAGTAGATGATATGTTACATGTTACCCGTATATAAAAGAGGGGACATAAAAAATTGTGAAAATTATAGAGAATCGCTGTTATATCTACCCTGAATCGATTATACGGAAGACTTTTACGAGACATCATAGAACAGTATAAAGGGAATGAATTCGAAGAACAAAGCGGCTTCCAGGCATAAAGATCGTGTGTCGACATCTTTTGTCTCAAACAAATAACAGAAAAGCAAGTATCAGTGAATAAAGAAATCTAATTACCGTTTGCTGATCTCTCCAAAGCTACTACAACTGCCATGTCGTAGTACATGTTGCTCATGGTGACAGGTACCAACTATAAAATTACAATTACATTTTGTAATTACAAATTCGGAGAGTGGCCCCCGCCAGGTGGGTCTGAGGCTACGGCTCTGAGAGGTGGGAATTGGTGCTATACTGTTGATTACCGATGGCTCCTTCACCCTTCGAAAGACTTACCCTGGCGCACACTCTCTGGACCGCGAGATTAACCGATTTTCGCCAGTATCAGAGCTGATAATCAGAACAAAGCGTGGTCCAGCTTTCGGCTGCGAGATCCTGTGGATCCGTATAACTAGCATTGCAGGAACATATACTTGCCTCGATTTCGAAGGGTTGGCCTCCCCCGTCCGCCTGTTTGGACACTGATGCAGCCGTTTGGCCCGCTTCCACGAGGTCCCCACTGCGCAACAGTTTATGTTCTTACATGCCCTACCGGCAAAATGCGTAAGTCTTCTCGTAAGGAGAGGGTTCCAACCCTCGTTCGTTGACGTATCCAATGACTGGAGAGCGGGGACTTCTCCTGCCCATCCCTGGCAAGCTTCTGTGGTTTGCGGTGACAGCGATAAATTAGAGGTACAAGAGAACTGGTATGGGCTAAGTGACTGGTAGGGTAGCGCAGATCACCTCCTACGGCGCATGTAAGTCCAGGGCACCCCGCACACCTGAACAGCGATGTCTTCGTTCTCGACATTACGTTATAGGTGATAGAAGTCGTTTGGCAACGCGACATATAGAGCTTTTATCAATAACTTTAATCAGCCGTTTAGTTCTCTCAAACAATCGTTTTTGTGGGCCACACTATCCTCACATTAATTAACGCACTACGACACCAACTGGCGGACATCGGGCAGATTCCCGGGCCATTACAATTCTGAACGGCTGCTGGACATTAATTCTACAACATTGGACTGGTCAAAATTTGAATGAGATTGCACACAATGTTCCGAGCGTAAAATACCGAAACTTAATACCAAAGAAAGGCGTTTTTTTAAATCTAAGATTTGTATGCAGACGAATACGATTTTTACGTAGCGGATTATGAATGCTACATCGAAATCGAAACATCGAGTCAACTGAATTGTTTACAGGGACGTATTTACGAAGGGGGACCCCCCCCCCCCAAGGGTAGAAAGAAGCTGACGATTTTGTTAGTCTCTTACAACATTTGCGTATAGCACGTTAGAAATATGAAATATAGGAAAATCAATGCAGGCAATAAGTATCTTCTAAACAATGTTTCAATAGCGCGTATTGTTATTTTGTATTACCGTTTATTTTAATTGGACTGCTTGCACGATGGTATCACACATTTTTCAACCACTTTAAGGATAGTAATGTTGATTACTCTTAACTTGTTTTTCCTTTTGTATGAAGTCGATTTCACCGGACCCCTCCCAAGGCCAAATTCTAGATATACCACTGATCGTTTATTTTTGTTTATTACTGCGTTTTGATAAAATGCATAAAACAAACCGTCAAAACGAATACATGCAAGTAAAACCAGTGATGTGTTAGTTGCACAAGGAACATGCAGTTAACCAGACACTAAATTAAATACTGTCAAAACGATGAAGAAAGCCAAATAAAACAACTGGTAATATGAGGCCAAATGTTCATTACGTACTGGAACTACGCATCAACTAATAATGTGATGCGTAATGCTCTTCAAATAGCACATTCCACAACACTGTAGAAGGTTACAGAATAATCGAGTGGATTCTCATTGACATGAAATTGATTGGATCAACATCTTGGACCGAGGATTGCGCTGGGCGTGCGAAACCCACTACCTGACTTCTAATAAAAATCATCAGAGAATCCCTGCGTGTTCGTTCCCTGGACGCCACTATACGGACACTGTCCCGGAAATTCTATCGCCGCACCGCCCGCTTCCAGGGCAATCAGCTCATTAGCGCCCTCGGTCGCTACCAATCTGTGCCAGGTGAATCCTGGACCCGGCCTCGGCGAACACTTACCATTAATTAAGTAATTAATTGACGACCCACGGCCGGCAGCAGGCCACACCCTAAATATCCAGCACATCTGTGGTCCCTGCGGCAGGAGCTCTATTTGAAGCTCGCGACCCAACACACAAGCAGGCGACAGCCCTGCACTCATATAAAGCGATCTAGAAAAAACGTCGTTTCAATTTATTTACAGCGAAGAAATTTGTGTTACAAATTGTAGAAATCTTGCAAATATGTTTTATATATTTTTATGTATACATATTTTTTTTAAGTATGTATGCTTCCTTTTTCACTATAGGTTTTTGCAAAGTTCGGTTACTTTTTTTTTTAAATCAATTCGAAATCCGAAGTCTGCACAATTATATGCACGAGACTATTCCAACGTCTCGCGTTTTCTTTACAAACTTTAGTTTCTACAGTTCTAGCCGTTCCAATCTCAAATACGTTTTCTCTTCTGCGAACAACGTATTTTTTTTTTGCATCCATGCTGGCCGCGCTGACCGTACCTAATCTTTTCCTTTCTCTTTACATATTCCTGATTAGAGATACCCTCGCAGAAAAAAAAACAGAATTATAAGCACCAGAAGCGTTGACTATTGTTAATATGATAATCAACAATACTGAATAATTAAAATAACGAATACTCTAGTATACGCTGAAATGTAGTTTGGATTTAATGTAATGCAATACTGGTTCACATGAAAATGTATATTTCCTGAAACACGAAAAAATCTAATTTTTTGCAAACTTCGCGCGGTCTTACGCTCCGTAATATATTGTGGGAATACCCACTCTGTACTCTGTGCTGAAGAATGCCTTTACAGCACTTGAATCATCGGCTAAGAGTATGGGGCTTGCTATACATGAAAATAAAACAAAGTTTATGGTTATGGGAAGCGATAATATTTCAAATGTACTAATAGAAGGCTATAATTTTGAAAGAGTAAAAGGCTTCGTATATCTGGGGACATATGTCGATGCTGAGAATAAATGCACAAAAATTTGAGAGAAGAATTATGGCTGCTAATAGAAGCTATTACGGGCTGAATAAATATTTTAAACAAAGACTATTAACCACAGAAACTAAAGCCATGCTTTATAAGTCACTGGTAAGGCCTGTATTGACATATGGCTCTGAGTGCTGGATACTCAAGAAAATTGATGAACAGAGGCTGGCTGTGTTTGAAAGGAAGATACTGGCAAAGATTTATGGGCCAATTCAACAGGAAGGAAACTGGAGAAAAATAAATAATAATGAATTATATGCTAAGTACAATGACATTACAGTTGTCCGATTTGCCAAAATTAATAGATTAAGATGGGCAGGAGTCGTTCAGAGAATTTATGACGAACGTACAATAAAAACAATTATGAAACACTAGCCAATATGAAAAAAGAAGATTGGAAGGCCGAAGAACAGATGGTTGGAGCAGGTCGGCAGTGATGCGAGGAAGCTGGGTGCGGTGAATTGGTGGCGGATGGCTGAGGACAGGAATAAGTGGAGGCAATTTCTTTTGGAGGCCAAGCATCGATCTGGGCTGTAGAGCCAAGGATGTATGTATGTGTGTATTTATGTATACCCACTCTGTTCTCTGTTCTGTTTCCGTGGCGATTCAGCGAAAAAACGGAGAAGCTAAGTAATTATGTTACAAGTAGAATGGATTTTGCTACACAATAGGACCAGCGGATACATAATACATATAGAGCCACATAATAGAGATTTTAATAATATACATAAATAGACCTATGTTATATATGTAATACATTATTAAGTCGATGGTAAGTAATTAATCTAACTTGTGTTCAATGGTACGTAATTAATCTAAATTGTGTTCAATGGTAAGTAGTTAATCTAACTTGTGTCGGTTGATAACAGTATTAACTTTCTAACAATTATTACGAGGAAAACGACAATATTTAAGAAAAAAGTCACAGTTGGTTTATATTGTAGTACGAGTTAAAAAATATATACAGCCTAATTGTGTTTTCCGTTATGATAATGCAGTACATTTGCTTATAGTATCCATGTTATAAAAACTCCTGAAATAAGTAAGTAGTTATGAATTGTTAAGTATGTGCACTTTTTTATAGGACAATAGGTTTCATCTAAAGACTTCAGTGAACGATTCGACCGAAGAATCGTAGGAATACGTTACTTTTCACAGAATTCTCGTTTGAGGCAGCGATGATCCAACACAAGAGCCTGTCCACCACAGGCAGAAATGGTCAAAAAATCCATTTTTACAAAATTATTTGTTTCCTCTTTTGTAAAAGTCCTGTAAAAGATGTTCTGTGCCATTCGTTACAGTTTGGGCAGAAAAGATTAAAAGAAATAATTTTAATCTATACACAGGTGAAGTTTACACTTTCTTGCCGCAAATATTGGCAACATTGTAATATTCGAACATTTCGATCACACAAATACTAGATTATTTATTCGAATAGAAAAACGTTAGAAACAATTAAGTTTAGAAACATAAGGAGCAAGAAAAACGAATAAAAATGAATGTTCAATACACTGCCAAAGATAATTTTATTCAAAGTAATAAACTGTATTGATTTCAAATAAATGCTTACAATTTTTGGTTAAAAAACTGTTTAAGTGTTGAAAAATTGTTATATACAGTATTCTGATTTTTTTTATTTTTGTAACATTCAAAATGTCATAACACGGTATGCATTATAAGACGGAGGGTTAATTCTTTACAAATATTTTCACAAAACTGCCTTTTAACAGAAGCCCTTTTCCAGAGAATTAGGCCTAAGGATTTGAGAGAAATAATTCTGAACACTTCCACAAAACGTTTATGGCCTTTATAGGTCTATTCTCATAAAGAAAATAGTTTCAGAGATATGTCAGTTTTTGTTGGGCATACTTTTTTGTCTCTATCCTTATTAACTCACACAGTTGCCTTCGTAAAAATGAAAAATGTAGTGTTAAATGCAAACAATACGCTCCCTTAAATTATCCAACGACAAAATTTTCCATACGAAGAACCATCCTTTGCAAAAAAAAATTTCAAGAAGAAAATAAAAATCTGTCTCCCCAATATCGGATTGTCAACCGTTGATGTAGTCGAGAGTTATAATTAATAATAATTCAATCACTTCTTCTACAGTCTATTTCTTGATGTATATAATATATTTCATATTTATAGTAACTTTACCTCAAGATGTTTTTCTTTATTTGGAACATGTTTCGGGACATCCAGTGTTCCCATCCTCAGACTTCATAATTTTGGATCTTTTTTTTTTACAAAACAACCAAACAACACACAAGTAATCCACAAGATCCAAAATTAAGAAGGCTGAGGATGGGAACACTGGATGTCCCGAAACATGTTCCAAATAAAGAAAAACATCTTGAGGTAAAGTTACTATAAATATTAAATAAATTAATAATAAGTGCTGTAAAGTTTAACAGACATGAAGCAGCTGTATGGTGTTTGTTTTATCTGCTGCTTAGTAACCTTAATAACATTGGTGATTATTATGGTATTATTTATTATTCTATACAAGTGTAATAGATTACTGTATTTTTGTTCAACAATTCTTGAATTAAATGGAAGAATTGCCTCCTCCTCCTCCAACTCTTCTTCTTCTTCTTCTTCTTCTGCCGTCTCGGCTGAACTAAAACTCAGAGCATGGGAAACCGCGAGGTGTGCGAGTGCCTAATTGCGGGAGCCATTTGCCCTGTACTGGCAACCCATCGTTACGGGCGACTCGGCTCCGGGCTGTTAAGCCTATCGACAACACCAGCGCTTCTCTAAACTCGTGCGGGCGATGCCTTAAGGGGGCCCCACGGAGACGCGCCTCTGGCCTGGCGACTGGCTGGAGCAATAAACGCCCATTGTGTATTTCTGGACCGCCCAGCGAACGCCCGAGCTCCACTGTGTGAAACTAGCGTTCATCGGGCTCCGGGCTGGACAACGTACACAAATCAGGGCGGGAGACGCCCCGTGCATCTTCTGTTTGTCTGTTTAATTATAACCTGTGGATTGTCTATTAATCCAGATGAATCTTTCCATTTTTTTTCTAGATTGAACGACTCTTCTCCGGACAGCCTTAAGGAAGCCTGATTTCTTCTCTCTGTACATTTTCGCTGCTCTGTTTCCCTCCACTCTATCAATATGCGCAACCAACTCCTCTATGTGATTTTGATTAAAATTTAAAAACTAAACCTGTGATCGCCTTATTGTCTCTTATGCCAGTTTAATAACGTCACGTAAAAGGTTCAATATTATATCATCCCCTAACCTTTCACGACGTGCACTGCAGTTCACGTTGTCAACGGATTGACTCAACGTCGCATTAGGTATAGCACGTTGTAACAAAGAGATGACAAAAACACAACTTGCTAGAGGTGAGCCGATATACCTACAACAGGTATTTTAGAACGATATTTTTGAGGAACGGCTGTAACAGTGACTGAAAAGTTGAAATACCTGTTCCGATTCAACGAAAACTGAAAAGTCGAAAATACTCGTTCCGATTACTCGCGGCCTCGCGGACTCTTCTACGCAACTAACGAATAAAAACGTAAACGAGTACTATGAGTATTACGAGTACAAAGCCACTTTTTGGTGCTGACTACTTCATTCTGCGCATGTACCGATTGCCATGCAAGTATGAAAAGAAGCAAAACAGCGAGGTTCTGAATATCTCTTATGCCAAAAACACGAAGCTGTTTTTAATAAATGAAAAAAATTCATATTGATGTTACATTTATTCTCGTGTGTTATGCATAAATATATAATACAGGTTATAATAACAAATTATATATTATACTTACTAGTCACCAACTTGGAAAATTTTGAAAAAGCGAATTATATTGTGTTATAACCTACAGAGTGGCTGATGGGCCATATACAGTAGTACTTTTTGTTAATGTGATTTCGGAGATGATTTTAACTTCACTGCACATCTCACGTAAATTTTTTTGAAATTCTTTGTTGTGCTATTCCGTGCACTCTAAATTTCATTGCCTGAGTTTTGCAACTGATTTGTCTAGCCAAAACGGAATCAATAATTCAATATTGACAGAGACAGACAGAGTGTAACACTGCGACAGCCAGTAAGCGAAACATTGGCTCTGATACATCATGTGATACTATGCTCTTGCCTCTGCGCAGCTGGCAGCTCTCGCCTTCCTTTGTGCTCCGCACTCTAGTATTCTCAAAGGGAGATAGGACTATGAATTCTCTTGTTTCTTATTTTCTTTTAAACCGTAACAGCTTTATAAAGTCACAGTGTAAAGTAACACTGTTACTCTTAATTTAAATTTACTTCTTATAACGAATTATATAACACAGGTATATGTATAATACGTATATAATAACAGGTATTTGTACGTGTTATTTTTTGGACCGGTTTCGTTCGTACCTGTTATTTTCAAATACTAGTTTAGCACACCTCTACATCTTCCTATCTAAAGAAACGTGTCCTCGATCCCGTATAGATTATATCTTTGGCCGCAACTACGTGCTCGCATCGCAAGTACGTGTCTGCTGTCCACTCTTAACCGACTTTTCCCCGTACCCTGCGGAAATCCAGTGATTTTGTGTTTTCCTTTCATGAATACACGAATGACAAACGGCACCGCTTGAAAGTTCAACGTAGAAGGGAGTCACTTATGAAAGCTGACATAAGCTCACTCCGTCGCCGCCGTACATACTTTGCTTCGAATTAGCATTATAAAATTACTTTGTCGCGTATGACCGACTCGGACAACAAAGTTCAGCGTGTAAACTGAAACAAAATACGCGTTTCTCACAGTTGACACGAGCGCTCTCTACTGCTTCACACAATGCATCACTAAAGTTTAGGTACAAACTGAATCCCGTACACGTCACGTCTTCGTTTGAGATTCATTTATTCGTCGACGAGTAAGCATAGTAGGGTACAATATACGCTTAACGCTTCGTGTTGTTATCAGCACCGACGATGCAGTAACGTCATATTATAAATTAAACTTTTCCAGACTATAAATAAAATACAAAATAAAACGTGAATAATACTATGAAAAAAACCCTAGAGAGGGTTAGAAAATTTACGTATCTAGGGGGAGATAATTCAAGAGAATGGCTTAGAAAAATCTGCTACAGAAGAAAGGAGTCATAAAATGGAAAGAGCATATGGTATAACTAAAGATATTGTAACGTAACAAAATTGTAGTTACATATAAATAATATCCAATACCTTGAATAAGAATCTACCACATACATGTCTAAGCCAAAATGAGAAAAAACCTCTAAAGTATTCAAACCAATCGTGTTATATTCTCCTTTTCTTATCACATTGATGATGCTTTCATTATAATTCTTCCTTCTCCTGTGTTGACTTGCTTCGACATTATTTGTATATGGATATATACAAATAATGTCGAAGCAAGTCAACACAGGAGAAGGAAGAATTATAATGAAAGCATCATCAATGTGATAAGAAAAGGAGAATATAAAAAACCCAAACAAATACGTTAGCAACCAGGACCCAATAGATCATACAAGTGAGGGGACAAATAAAATAAATGTGACAAATAGGTCATACAAGTGAGGGGACATATAAAATAAATGAAACAATTTATTATACAAGTGAGACAAAATATCATATATGTGACATATAACACAAGTGAGGGAAAATACCCTATAAGTGAAGAAACCTATATATAAGAAGAAGAAGAAATCCAAATACAAGAAGAGGAAAGGTGTATATATTAAGAAGAAGAAAAATGTATAAATAAACCATGAAGAAGATTTAACAAGGACAAGACAATAACATTCCCAGTGTGAGGAATACACTACGACAAGGAAGATAATAAGGCATGTGTGAAGAATGCCAGACGAGTGAATTATAATACCCTCCAACAAGGAAGAACATGATGAAGAAAAGGTGACCAAGAACCAAGTGTCGACAAACTAATAAGTAGCCACAAACAATAATAGTGAGTGTCTTATATAAGTGCATCGATTAATATTAAAATAACACAACCCCAAGTAAACACCACAAACAATAAAAGTGCAATGTTTATGGAAGAGGAAGATAAGAAGTGTTAACAACGAGAAATAGTGAATCCCAAATAAACAACACAAACATTTAGTGTATGATTTATGAAACAAGATTATGACAAAATACAAACATAGAAAGACCACAAATATACTGAGATTAAAGAGAGAAATAATTGCTCAATAACAACTGAAACTGAATACAAAATCCTTAATAAGATATATGTTTAAATATCAAAAGAATAGAGAGTAAAAAACCAATATATAATGTAATAATTAATGTATTGAAAATAAGACAACCTGCTATAGAAAGACAAGGCAATTTGCCCAAACCAAAATATAAACACATAATATGTACAACAATGACAAGTAAGAATTAAGTAATAATGTGTAAACAAATAGTATAAAATGTGTATAAAATAGTGAGAATATTATAGTAAATAATAGTAATAACATATCATAGCAAAATTATAATAATTAAGCAAGATGATGAACAAATTAGGATGAGTATTGTTGTCAACTCAGTAAGAGACACATAACCTCAACTGAACAGAATCTGCAACACAGAACCACACGTAATAATTAGAAAAATGCAGTCAAAAGTAATTATTCAAATCAACAACCAAAATAGGATAAATGAATAACATAATGAACCCAATATGAATAGAGAAACACAATTATACAATCTATATTATTTAAACAAACAATAGCCAGATTAACAAAACACAAGACGACTATCAAAGTTACACAAAATACTCACTTAAACTTGATAAAGGAGAGGAAAATAGTTTGACAGTAGCAACTAGAATATTCAATACCTCTATGAGAACCTCTAACAAATATTAAATACATAAATATATATATAAACAATAATAAACAAACATACATGACCAATGAGACTAGATGTAAAGAGCAATCTTACTGAAATTTATGAATATAGGACACAACGAAAAAGTGTTATACACTATAGACAAACAATGTACAAGGTCTAGGTACACATTAATGGATTAAAATACATCCATTAAGTACAAATAATGATAAATTATGTATATCAAAGTGACAGAATTATGACATGGTGTATTAAAGCCATCCAATATAAATAAATGAAGCACAATAAATGGAACCAAAGCTTCACTAAAGGTGTAAAAATAGTCAATGTACAACCTAAACACCTAAGAAATATATTATTATGAAAAATGTATTAGAAATAATGAATACAAATGCAAGGACATGTAGGGCTTATACGCCTGAAAAGCATTTGACAAGAAGTGTAAATATTTTAGTATTTAGAAATAATTATTAAGAGAAATGGACTCTAAACAATTAAAATAAGCATTAGAATTAGAATATATCATAATAAAGTGGAAAGGGCTTAAATGTGATTAAGAACCACAAAAAGTGAATTATCGAAGAGTGATGTAGGTTAATTATGGACGGATTTATAGCTTGTGTGGACTCTAAATAATGAGCCAAGCATCCGCAAGATGATAATACCATTCAATTCTTAATTCGAAATGTGATAAGAAAGATATAAACAATTGAAAGTTTTCCTTCAATTCCAAAAAGAATTGAACGCGTCATAGCATACTCTTGAACCCAAAGACCGATGCTAAGAAATAAAATTTCTGACTTTATTAAGGCATATGGGGTCGAGATTACCAGATTATCAACCAATAAGAAGAGCTGATTTCAGGAGACGCCGACAGCAACTTCGAAGGAAAGCATTACTAGTTCTTTGACCATCAGAGTGAACGGGACGAGTGTCTGTCGGGAGCAAATTTCAAAAATGTGCGCGCCCCCCCCCCCCCCAGTATAAACGAGTGAATCTAACCTCACTAAAGGTGCATAACCCCTTACGTGTGAAGTGCGTCGAGTGATGTGTAATAACAACCCATCCATCGCCAGTGTATAATAAAGGCGATGATGAGTGGGAAATTAAGGGAGTACTTATTATTAACAATATTTTAATAAAAACTAATGTTTACCAACAAAAGTTTTCACGTTGGTACTACTTTAGTCAAGTACAGTCGTACATGGGTAAACTAATTTATGAATGTTAATTAACCAGTATTTGAATAAAAGTTCTCGATCTTATTAATTTAAATAAGACATTAATAATTTTTTAGAAGAAAATGACAAATGAATATGATATTATAATGAATATCGATGTAAACAATATCGAATATAGATGCTAACTTGATTATTATTAGTACGAAATCAGATCATTTATCAAATAATAACAGAGAACAAACATTACAGTTAATGAACAACATACTTACCACGAATAAATATTATGTATAGTTTTAAGATTTTAATGCCATCAATTGAATATTTTATTAACTCACTTTGAGTAAAAGGCAATCTAACCTATATGTTACGAGAGTTGTAGCAATCATATTGAGTTGTGTTTTAACTTTATACACACTTGAATATACTCAGTTAAAAAGAATTTATGAATTAATCATAATATATTTCATTATTAATAACCATCCAAGTAATATTATTCTGACACACAGTATTTGTAATCGTGTCTTACACTCCATAACATAACCGATGAACTGACACCAGGTGGACCAAAATACGATAATTTCCAATATCGTAATTAAACTTGTTTTTCTTGAATTTTAATTACTCTCTATAATGTATTATTACTATATTTCAGCATTTTTGTACCCTGTATCATGTTAACTAAAAGAACACACGAATTTTGGTAATTGTACGCAAACTTAACCAAATTAGGTTAAAAGATATACGATATAAAATAACCAGTGTTACCAGCCCTGAGCTGTAAGAATCTCAATAACTATTTAACTTGTTTTTGATGACCATTAATTGTTTTAAAGGATGCTAATTTTGGATTAACCTTTTGTTAATAAAATAATAATTTTCTTACCTTTGAATCAGTTTCTTTATTTCAAAGTAGGGAAAGGAAAAAATATTTACAGAGCAATTATTTTCAAAGTGGCAGCACGACAAACGAGCGGCCAATATTTGAACTTCAAAGCAGTATCAAATATACAAAATCAGTTTATTTACTGTACATACACAAATACACCTGTGACATATTATAAACTGTGTTGTGACATTTCAGTGTATTACAGGGCCTATTTTGGAAGAATGACAACAATCATCATTGGTAAGTGAAACGGTAAATCTACCAGTGCTTCAAGAGGATTTTAACACTCCTTTTAAACAATTGTTTTGAACTATATAATTATAATCAAACACACACAACGATAACTACGAAGAGTTAAACATTTTAAACAAATCTTGAACAAACTTAATAATAATAATTAAACAATTAAACATCAATCGATTACGATTTATTACAACGTGACAATTGAAGAATTCGAACATACTACAACTATTCATTTAAACTAAGATTTATTACAACGTGATGAACCCAACGTGGGGTTTGAAAAACGTAAGCAGCATCAATACTTCAATATATCGAATTAGTTTTATTACAATATTTACAATAAAAAGTGCATATCTAAAAATGCGAAAATAAGGCATTACAGTACAGTACTGAAGCCAAAATGCCTATATGCAAGTGAATGTCTAGCATGTCTAGCACTGAATTATAATTTAGACAAATTAGAAATATTGGAAAGACGAATTATTAGGAAAATATTAGGCCCACGAAAAACTTTAGGAGGTTTGAAATTAAGAAATAACGATGAAATATATCACAGTACAGAAAATATAACAGAAACAATGAGAAAAAGAAGACTATTATTTTTTTGACATTTATATAGAATAGACGACAATAGGTTAACAAAGCAGATCTTCAAATATATTTGGGGAAAGATGTCAACATCAAGTTAGATTAAAGAAGTCCAAAAGGATTTAGAAAAAAAATAATACAAACGCAGAAGAAGCAATTGAAAGAGACGTTTTTCGGGCAAAAGTGTTAAAAATTGAAGGAGTCCAGGGTAGGAGAGAGAAAAACGCAGGTTCAAAGTGGACTGAAGACAGGAAGAAGAGACAGTGAAAAGATGAAAGAATATTGGAGAAAAACAAAAGAACAAAGAATAAAGAATTGAAATTGGCATGTGGTCTTAGATGGCCGATACATAAAAAAAATACAAAATAAAACGAGAATAATACTAAGAAAAAAAGTGTCGAAAACCCCCTATTAAATTATTCTTAATACAACTACCCTTGCCTTTGGTGCGGAAACCCAACACAATCTGTTGGACCCTTTCCATACGGAGCCGTGTCCAAGGCTAGTAATAAAATTTTAACGTAAAAACGCACAAAATTCAAACACACCGAAACATCGAGGTATGCTTTACAGATTAGTGGATAGGACGCTTGGCCATAGTGGATAGCTCAGAAGCCTTGGGTTCCATTCCTGGGGCGATTTTAAGCCCCAACGTCTACTCAGACTGTGGAAAGAAGTATCTGGAATAACGTTCTGGAGTAATACGCGGCGGGTGAAGCGCAGTACTGACCATGTTATCTCCCTTGTCTGCCGAATGACTCATATTGGCAGCCTACCCTGCTTAACTCCTAACCCACTTCGGAGGTACCTAAAGGGGAGCCTGCTTTTTTTTGTACATATAAAACAAACAATCGTTAAAACGTGTACAAAGATTACAGTGCGAAGCAAAGCCTGGACTGACCACAGCTGGAGATAAGACTTCGGAAAAAGGGGGTTGCGGTTGGCTGAGTATCCTATTCCAGAAAAACCTTAATACTACGAAAGTGCTAAGAAATCTTAGGGGTATACCTCGGAAAGCACAATCATTACAAAAAGTCTTAAGTTACGGAATTCGGAAAGTGAAAACTACGAATAAATTAAAACTCAGGCAATCCTGAAGAATAAAATACACAAGTAACTTCAAACGCTATGTTAAAAATGCTATACAACTCCTCCTCCTCCTCCTTCTCCTTCTTCTTCTTCTTCTTTAGCATTACAGCCAAACGTGAACGCTGGCTTCCAACACCAATCTTCCCCAATGTCTCCTATCCATTGCCCTCTCAGCGTAACCCCCTCACATCCATTATTCTTACATCTTCCAACCATCTTATGCTAGTTCGGCCCTTCTTTCTGCTTTTATAGACTTGCGCCCTCAGGATTTTCTTTGGCATTCGCAGATCTTCCAATCGCTCTAGGTGACCTAGCCACTCTACTCGCTGAGCCTTTACGAATCTTACAATGTCCTCATGTTTAATTAGCTCATCTATCTCCTGGTTATTTCTTATTCTCCACTCGTCATCTTCTTTGACCGGGTCATAAACATGTCTTACAATCTTTCTTTCAAACCTTCTTAGTGTTTCTTGTTCCTTTTTTGTTAATGTCCATAAGTTTGTCTCGCCTCCATAAGTAACAACCTGCCTGATAGGTGTCGTATATATTTTTTATTTTTGTGTTACGACTATTGGGCTTGCTTCTCAATATTGTTGCTTCTCAATAATGACTTTGTTGGCATAATATGCCCTATTTTCTATTTGTATCATGTCATGGATTGTCGTGTTTATGGACCCTTTATTATCTATTATGTTGCCCAGGTATCTGCACTTATTAACTGCATCAAATGAATTATCCTCTGTGCACAAATTATACATATATCTTCTCTTTTGTGATGCAGAAATTAGCACGTATTTAGTTTTACTGATATTTACATTTAGTCACATTCCTGCGGATTTTTTATTCAACTGCTTGTATACCAAAACTAGCCGTTATCATGATCTGACTATTATTACCACATCGTCAGCGTAA
This sequence comes from Magicicada septendecula, assembly GCA_034769895.1. Lineage (NCBI taxonomy): Eukaryota > Metazoa > Arthropoda > Insecta > Hemiptera > Cicadidae > Magicicada > Magicicada septendecula. Next base: position 394,986,117 of record CM068373.1, on the reverse strand, counting down.
GCACGTATTACCAAAATAAAACGTTAACTCTCAGAATTTCACAATCGAAACCTGCAAAGGGCTGCACAAGTAATTAAAAGGGCAGAAAGCCTGTTGACCTCGTCGGTCGGCAGAGCAAGCAGAGGGCAAATGACCAGTGCGTAAGCGAATAAAGCAATGTGGAGACTCAATTTAAAAAAACAAGCTAAACCTGACAGCGATGGTTGCACAGAAATGGAAGCATACATCAGGCAGACAATCAGGGACCGAGTTGAAGTCATATAAGAAGGCGCCATTGATAAACATCGATTGCGTAACACTAATTAAATACAGCACGTGCACAACGTAAGTAAATGTTTTGTTCAACTAGTAATTAGCGTATGGTATAATTAGGATGTGAACAATTATCCTGAGTGATTCACACGTAACACAAGCGATTGTCAGTAAACCTAGTGTTTTTGTTAATTTAGTTTCCTCGCCCCACAGACATCAACACCGCAGCTCATGGAAAATTCGTTGTCATTCAAGTCACGTTAGGGTAATACAAATGCAGTATATTATCTCTGCTAGAGATCCGCCCCTACAGTGTATCTTTGAATACGTCTACTAGCATGTACGAAAAGCCAAACCAGCTCGACGGAAACAACAGTGAGATTTTACAATCCACTAAGTATCTACGTGGATATTCCTGAGTCGAGAAATACCATGGGTCCGGTATGGATCATTTATAAATTTATCTTTCCCTCTTTCAATGTCGTCTTTCCATTTGTCCAGCTTATACATTCTTACGTTTTGTAAACACAAACTGTTGAGTTCTGGTTATTCTACTGTTTAGTATTTAATAAATATCTGGCTTATCAAAGGCGTATGTCCCGTTTCACCGACCTCCGTTAACAATGTAGCGGCCGATGTATCGCCTGTTAAGGATTTGATAGGAGATAACCCGTTCCACGAAGCTTAGTTAAAGATATCGGCCGTTAAAATCGCCAGTTAACGGGAGATATGTGGCCTGTTATGTAACTAACGGACCATTAAAACAATGAGACCTAACCTTGAAATTACGTTTGTCGTCATTTCTGTATGCCCATGTTGTTTTCCGTCATGTATCGTTCGTGTAACATACATAAAATCCACATGCACATATTTGTTTGATTTCTATGATCAGAAAATTTGTTTTACCTGTTTTTTGTTCTTTCATTCAAAAAAAATTTTTTTTTTTTGAATTGTTGAGTATACGTATAAACAATTGTGACAAACAACTATGGATCGGAGAGACAATTTTTACGCTTAAGTAATGTTTATTTTAAGAAATTATCCAAACTTGGGCGTAAAAACAAATGTTACCGGTACAGAAATAGGACTACCGATTTTGATCATTTGAGTGAGTTAAAATTTACCCACCGCAAATAGCTTTCAAAAAAAGTTACTATCAAAATTTTTAGAAAATATTTAAAAAATTGAAAGAGGAGTACGAGGAATGAGGTCTAAACATAAACACTATTAAAACAGAATATCTGAAAATAGGAGACATGCAAGAAGAAGACCCAGATCTGCAAATCCATAGAATCGGAAAGTGTAGCGAATTCAAATATTTGGAAAGCATTATTTCAGAAGATGGAACAACAAAAATGACATCAAAAATAGGATACAACAGGGAAAAAAGGCTATTCGTTTGATAAACTTGTTACTTTGGTCGAACAAAATGAAACTTCAAACTAAACTGACAATCTACACAACTATAGTAGAGCCCATTTTAACCTATGGCTGCGAATGCTGGCAACTTACAGATAAAGAGAAAAAGATTATAGAAACTGTAGAAATGGACTTCTTAAGAAGAGCGTGTAATATTTCTAGAATTCAACATTTTAGAAACGAAGATATAAGAAGGAAAACAGGGCGCATATTTACAACGGCAGAAAGAATAGAATCCAGACAGTTGCTATGGTATGGTCACGTAATGAGGATGGAGGAGAAGCGATGGCCCAAGAAAGCATTGACTTACACACCACAAAACAGGAGAAGAAAAGGAAGACTGACAACACAATGAAGAACAGGAATTAGGAAAAGCATGAGAGATCGAGCTATTGAAGACGATGACTGGAAAGATAGGGAGAAATGACGATCGAAATGCGGGATGCGGCATAGACTGTAGGACGCCCCTAAAAAAAGAAACTTTCAAAATTCTTGAAGAATTGAGGTTACACACGAATATCCTCAATAACAGGAATAAAACAAAATGTAAAATTAAATTTAAAATATACACATACTCTTGACAAATAGAAAATTATGTAACACGAACGCCACCCAGCAGTGAGTTTACAAGTTACTTTAACGCGGCCTATCTGAAGCAAAATCGACACTTATCTAATATTAGCAAAGTCGTGTTAACGGGAGTTTTATTACCCGGGTCCGGTTGGTGAAACGGCTGTTAAAATTTATTTCGCCAGTTAACAAACGGTCCGTTAGGAAGAAAATTAACAGACGTTTGTGAAACGGGGCATTAAAGTTCTAATTCATACCCATTATACCGTTGACAGTTACATTAAGCAACTTTCGAATTTCCCATTCTACAAGTGTCGGATTGGAAAAATATTTTGATGTGATATTGGTAAAATGTTAACGCTATATCGGACGCATTGTTCAGATTTTACAACTAATTGAGAAAATTGTGTTTTGGTGTATTCGGCGATTTTCTGTTTTGTTTTTATATTGTACAATGCAAGACTGAAGAAATGGATTGAACTTAGTGTAAAGAATGAAACAAACCGCTCGAAGTCTTCTGGCGGTCCTCTGGTCTGAATTGGAAGGCGGTTTACAAACCGTACAAACGGTTCAAAGACTGTTGTCAAAGCTGCATGCAAATCGCGACAGTCAGATGAAGACTGTGGTTTTGTGTTCCATGAATTTTCGTCACTAGGTGCAACGTTAAATCGAGAGTACTGTTCGTGCATTTCACGCCACTTGCGTGAAACTATTCGTAGAAAACTGTCAGACTAACTGAAGAATACTTTATTAAAACTGCACCCATAAGATGGACCAGAACGCATGACACTGCCTGTTCAAGGACTTTAGGCAAAGAGTACATCGTAATGTCACCACAATCGCTGTATTCGCCTGAAATGTCCTACAGCGATCTTTCCCCTTAGCAATACTGAAAAGTACCACGAAAGGACAATGTTTCGCGACTGCTGAAGACGCAAAACAAAAATCGCTGATCGAGCAAAAAGTGAAGCCTGAGAAATGCTTTGAAGCCTGAAACAACGTTGGCATAATCGTGTTATATCCGACTGAGACCACTTCGTAGGGAGCAAACTAAATGAAGATGAATCAAAGGATAATTTTTCAAATGAACAAAAGCTGCACGAACTTTTTTTGAACAAACATCGTAAGCTTATTGTTAATAGTTGTTTCAGAGTACGAAACTTGCATTAACTGAAAACAGGGAGCGGAGCAAGACTAGATGTTATGGATATGACAAAAACTGCCTACTTTGCCTTGCTACAGTTCATTTAATATCTCTTTTTATTTGATTTATTAATTAGGTAAAAATTAAAACATATATCCTAAAATATTTTGAGTGCAGTAACGTAAACAACGGATTTGGCTGAAAGTATTTTACCACACCGTCAATAATGTAGGAAAAGGATCAGATCAACGTGAGTAAACTGCCACGCCAAAACCGCGGAAGGAGGAAAATGATCTTGAGAACTGGTATGTGTTGACCATTACTGAAGTAAACCCTTCTCGTATGAGCTGTTTCATTTGCTTTCTCAGTGTAGAATTTCTGAGGACACATGTCTGATACGTAATGATGGACATTTGCTACAATTTGGTAAAAAGAATGTTGGTGCAGTAAATATTTCATTTGTGATCATATCTACAAAAGAAAAGTTCAATGCACCGAACAAACTCAGGACTAAATTTTGACAATATCTTTTAGTTTTGTTAGATTTGATTTGGAAGTTTTTAAAAGCTTGAATAATTTATAAAATAATTAATCAACTTTACTGACTTTTGGACACGAAAAGTAATACTTTGTTTGTGTGTACAGAACTTAATTATAATCGAACATTTATAAAAAAAATCGGTATGGAGAACCATACATGACTTCCATGTTCAAAGATTTATATTTAAAATCATTTTCGAAATGAAATATTTCCATAGAAACTACTTCTTTCTACTTACTGCTTCAGCCTTAACCACAGTACTGTGGTCACTAACGTATACCACCTTACGTTATCGCACTCGATTTTCACTGATGATGGAAGTCGATTATAACGGAAAATTTGAGCAATTGCTAATTTTACTCAATCAACTATGCTGAACGCAAATAAATGGGTGTGTTTTAGAAAGCGGAGAGGTATTGAGACGCCAGAACCGTAAGGCGGCATTATTTGAAATAAAATTAACTTGTAAAACATCTGTAGAGTAAAGCGGTAGGTTAATAACGCCGGCGCTGGGGCTGACGAATATAATGAATGTACTTTTAGACTAAGTCACGTTTTGGGACACAACTGTCATAAAATGTATTATTTGCTAAGATAGTAAGGGTGTTTGCCAAACGTTGTAAACTTAAGTGCATGTAACAATAGATACCGTTAGACGAGAGAGAGCGTTGTGTGAGAGAGATAACGATAGACGCTAGTTTTTTAAGCACGTGGAACACGGAAAAACGTTGGGCGAATCAGAAAAAAGCGTCATGTATCGCGCGGGAGGTTTTAGTTAAGCAGATTGGGCGAATTTGTATTTAGCGGTAGTTTAAACCTATAGGAACGTTTGCTGTAGATCGTAGGTAAGGGACACTCGAGGCAAGTATATATTATGAACTTAGAGAGAAATAAGTTAGTCTTCTTTATATCGGCGGAATTACACGAAGAGACTCGCGTACGCTGTTTTGCGTCAACTATAGATTTTAATAAGTAATGTAAAGAATAAGTAAATTCGCAGAAGTAACAGAGTACAGGAACGCGATAATTACTAATACTAAAGTTATAAAGTTTTATAAACCGTAATAAGTAAATGAGTGGATGATCGAGTTATAATAAACAACAAGAAGTAATAATACATATGAAGTTCCATTAATTCAATACATTGTGGTAAATCGCGGAAGAAGGTGAATGAGTTCGGAGTAAAGTTACGACGGTGTGAAATAGTCGAGCCACACGCGACGCGAACTGTGTTAGATGCACTTAAGGTCAATTCAATAATCTTTGTGTCCAGAGTGTATAATTATACGACATAGTTATATGTATAATCCATATGTCAAGTGTAGTGTACCTCTGTGGTAAAGTGAATTAGTGCAGTTTTAACCAGGATTAACAAACAACAACGGCTGCTGACGACTCACCGATCTACATCTTCAGGACTACGCACTTTGGAAGGATTCTTACGCAAATAACGAATAATGAACATTTAATTCTATATTGTTTGATAAATTTATATGTTTGTATTCAATATAGTGACTCAGTCTGACAGAAAAGGACTCATTGCTATTTAATAACATTCAATTTGTAAGATAATACGATCCAAGTCATATTAAGAAATTTTGTAATGTATAAACGCAAATGGTTCATTAAAAGTTAATATACTCTAATTTGTGTTTATTATTACTCGCGCCCTGAGATATAATCAAGAGTCGGTACACTGGAATAAGTGTTATAGACCATTAAATAAATTATTAAGATTATTATTGATCAAGGTAGTTTGTAATCTTATTTCTCACATGCTCGTAGGCCAACATAATTTTCAAATAAATAATTTAACTCTTTTACAAAGGCCTATCAAGAAGTGTATTACACGATGGCACTGCCGAAACGTCTGGTTTTGCAGAAGACATTGGTCTACGGCCAAACAGGACGGGAAGGAATTTTTACAACAAACTACTTCTTTGTTGCCGATAACGTAGTACACATATAAAAAATTATCCCCTCCCCCTTCAACTATAATTATCATTTATAGAAAATTACCCCCACCCCGTTCAACTAGCCTCTTCATTTATAGATATTTCATCTACGTTTCTACAGTGGACTATTAAGATCTTCTTATCACGATACTTTATTTATCAAAATTACGTACTTTACTCTTGTTACAACAAAAAATGTTTCAGGTAAACTACCCTTTCCCCGTAACTGAACTTCACCAAAATCAATAGGCCTCGAGTCCTCTACCACTCAGGCACATATGTAAAAAATTATTTGATTCTGTTTGAATTTACGGCAATCGTTCGTCATGAAAAAATTTCTCTTGTTACAACATAAAATGTTGCAGGTAAACTACCCCTTTCCCTTAACCGATCCTCACCAAAATCAACAGGCCTTCAGTCTTTTACAATTGACGAACGTATGCAAAACAATATTTGATTCTGTTTGAATGTGCGGCAGTTATCGTTCGTCATAGAAAAAATTACCGTTGTTAAAACATAAAATGTTGCAGGTAAACTACCCCTTTCCCTTAACCGATCTTCACCAAAATCAACAGACATTGAGCTCTCTATAGGTCAGGAAGGTATGCAAAACATTATTTGATTTTGTTTGAATTTGCGGCTGTTATCGTTTGCCATAGAAAATACCGTTGTTAAAACAAAACGTTGCAGGTAAACAACCCATTTCCCTTAACCGATCTTCACCAAAAACAATAGGTCTTGAGAACTCTACAATTCTGAGCTGTATGCAAAACATTATTTGATTCTATTTGAATTTGCGGCTGTTATCGTTTGCCATAGGAAATACCCTTGTTAAATAATAAAACGTTGCAGGTAAACTACCCTTTTCCCTTAACCGATCTTCACCAAAAACAATAGGTTGAGAACTCTACAATTCAGGGCTGTATGCAAAACATTATTTGATTCTGTCTGAATTTGTGGCTGTTATCGTTTGCCATAGAAAAAATTACCCTTGGTTAAAAAAAAACGTTCCAGGTAAACTACCCATTTCCCTTAACCGATCTTTACCAAAAACAATAGGTTTTGAGTACTATACAAATAAGGGCTTTATGCAAAAAATTATTTGATTCTGTTTGAATTTGCGGCTGTTATCGTTCGCAATAGAAAAAAAATCCACACACACACACACACACACACACACACACAAACATTTCGAAAAATGACTTTTTTTATGTTTTGAGTGTAGTATAACCAGAATCTGCAATAATTTCGAACACGATTTTTTTTGCCATCACCATACTTCCATTTCCTTAAGGAATATGGAAGTAAAAGTCATTTTTCGAAAAGTGTATGTGTGTGTGCGTGCGCCCGTGTGTTTGTCTGTCTGTAGATTTTTTTCTATGGCAAACGATAAGAGCCGCAAATTCAAACAGAATCAAATAACTATTTGCATACAGCCCTGAATTGTAGAGTACTCAAGACCTATTGTTTTTGGTGAAGATCGGTTAAGGGAAAGGGGTAGTTTACCTGCAACGTTTTATGTTTGAACAAGGGTATTTCCTATGGCAAACGATAACAGCCGCAAATTCAAACAGAATCAAATAATGTTTTGCATGCATCCCAGAATTGTAGAGGACTCAAGACCTATTGATTTTGGCGAAGATCAGTTAAGTGAAACGGGTAGTTTACCAGCAACGTTTTATGTTTTAACAAGGGTAATTTTTTCTATTACGAACGATAACTGCCGTAAATTCAAACATAATCAAATAATGTTGTGCATACATCCCTATATTGTAGAGAACTCAAGGCCTGTTGATTTTGGTGAAGATCGGTTAAGGGAAAGGGGTAGTTTACCTGCAACATTTTATGTTTTAACAACGGTAATTTTTTCTATGACGAACGATAACTGCCGCACATTCAAACAGAATCAAATATTGTTTTGCATACGTTCGTCAATTGTAAAAGACTGAAGGCCTGTTGATTTTGGTGAAGATCGGTTAAGGGAAAGGGGTAGTTTACCTGTAACATTTTATGTTGTAACAAGAGAAATTTTTTCATGACGAACGATTGCCGTAAATTCAAACAGAATCAAATAGTTTTTTACATATGTGCCTGAGTTGTAGAGGACTCGAGGCCTATTGATTTTGGTGAAGATCAGTTACGGGGAAAGGGTAGTTTACCTGAAACATTTTTTGTTGTAACAAGAGTAAAGTACTTAATTTTGATAAATAAAGTATCGTGATAAGAAGATCTTAATAATCCACTGTAGAAACGTAGATGAAATATTTATAAATGAAGAGGCTAGTTGAACGGGGTGGGGGTAATTTTCTATACATGATAATTATAGTTGAAGGGGGAGGGGATAATTTTTTATATGTGTACTACGTTATCGGCAACAAAGAAGTAGTTTGTTGTAAAAATTCCTTCCCGTCCTGTTTGGCCGTAGACCAATGTTTTCTGCAAAACCAGACGTTATCTCGAACACGATTTTTTTGCCATCACCATACTTCCATTTCCTTATGTAACATGGAAGTAATTACCCTTTTAAAACATAAAATGTTGCAGGTAAACTACCCTTCTCTCTTAACCGATCTTCACCAAAATCAACAGACCTTGAGTACTCTATAATTCAGGACGGTGTGCAAAAAAGTATTTGATTCTGTTTGAATTTACGGCAGTTATCGTTCGTTATAGAAAAAATTACCCTTGTTAAAACATAAAACGTTGTATGTAAACTACCCCTATCCCTTAACCGATCTTCACCAAAAACAATATGTCTTGAGAACTCTACAATTCAGGGCTGTATGCGAAACATTATTTGATTCTGTTTGAATTTGCGGCTGTTATCGTTTGCCATAGGAAATACCCTTGTTAAAACATAAAACGTTGCAGGTAAACTACCCCTTTCCCTTAACCGAGCTTCACCAAAAACAATAGGCCTTGAGTACTCTACAATTCAGGGCTGCATGCAAAAAATTATTTGATTCTGTTTGAATTTGCGGCTCTTATCGTTTGCCATAGAAAAAATCTACAGACAGACACACAGACACACACACACACACACACACGCTTTTCGAAAAATGACTTTTTTCATGTTTTGAGGGTAGTACAATCAGAATCTGCAATTATCTCGAACACGATTTTTTTTGCCATCACCATACTTCCATTTCCTTACGGAACATGGAAGTAATAATATGGCAAGAATCCTAAATTTCTCATTTTCAGTGAGGAAAATAATGGGGATCCAACCTTGAAGCTAGTCTTATCCCCCACCACCACCACCACCGCCAAGAACAGACCCTAGTTAGCCACTGTGTTTAATATGTTACTTTTTTTTCACGAATATTAATTAGTATGACTTTGTATGTCTCTAAGTTACTGAAAAATGTTTTTCAGTAATGTTTATACTTAAATAAAACACCTTTATAGTCTTAAACGTAGTGCAAAACTCAGTAAACAAACAGCAATGACTTTTTCAAATATTTCCCAGTTAAAATGCTCTAATTTTTGGAAGTTTTTCGCACAGAATACGATGGCACTATTAGCTTCTGATGCTTACTTTCTGACAGTGTAAGTGACGCATTAATCCGAAAGGAAAGTTAAAGTTTTAGTAGGACAGAGTTATTTTAACATCTAAAACTAAATCCTAATGACAGTTCCTTTTAACGGCACGTAACGGTAGTACAGTAGAACGCAAACAGCACATAGGAACAGTCCCAAAGTCTGTTATCTTCCTGCGCGGTCGTGGTGTGGCAATTTACTTGCTTGGCCGGTGTGGCAATACGCTCGTAGCTCTACATTCTTGAAACGGTGTGGCAATTAACTCCACGCAACGGACTTTATAGGGAGGTGAGACCTAGCAATTATTTGTTTTTGTGAGGGTTCAGTTAACACGGAATGATCTCTCTGTAATTACTTAATTTTATAGTAATTATGTAAAATCAATGAAATATAAAAAAAAACAATAATTGGCCTATTTAATATGAAAACCGCTATATCCCCATACAGTATACGCGCTCTCAGCAGTCAATCATTAAAACTGTTTATATAAATCGTACAGTTATTTCTACATACGGACATTGGTCACACGCGGTAGAAAAAAGACAGCACGCAAAAATAATAGCTACAGCGAGTGCAAACATTATGTCTAATGGCAATGATATTTTTTATCAGCGTTGTTACCACGTCCAACTTTATTTCCACTCCCACTTATTTATCCATCAGTTATGACTAATGAATAATATAACTTCAGCATAACACATGACATCGTGCATGCGGTAGGGCGACAATGAATTATTCAGTAACTGCAGCTTATCACCATCAATGAGGCCGCCCCGTGTAGTGCCGTCTGCATTTTCCTACGGTAGGCTTTTGTTTAATTGATACAAGACTGTGTCAACAACACAGCTACATAGACGAAGATTAGGAATCATTAAAGTTGATAATAGTTTCTTTGATAGCTGACATTAACTGTTTCAGCGACTTAAAAATAAACAGATGTTTGTTTCACTGTTTAATGCTCACACACGTCGCTCATTGCTTCATGCGAATGTGTACAAACATTACTGCGTGTATATAATATGAGAGAGAGGGGAGGGGTAGTGTCTGTGAGGCGCGGTAATGTTTCGACTACAATACAATAATGGAGTTATGTTTGTAAACACTGTAGTCCATAACCACAACATTTTTTGTAAGGTTTGCACGGACTATTTTATAGTTTTCATTTGCGGTTGTCTCCAGTTATCTTCTTCCAACTGGCGGCCTCTTCGTCGCTTTCTTCACACAATCTTGTCATGATACAAGGCTCGTCCTCTTCTTTCCAGTTTTTGTCACACGTTTTTGTGTTCAAACATTACTGCGTGCATGTAATGAGAGAGAGAGAGAGAGAGAGAGAGAGAGAGAGAGAGAGGAGAGAGAGAGAGAGAGAGAGAGAGAGAGAGAGAGAGAGAGAGAGAGAGAGAGAGAGAGAGAGAGAGAGAGAGAGAGAGAGAGAGAGAGAGAGAGAGAGAGAGAGAGAGGGGGCAGTGTCTGTGAGGCGCGCGAAGTGTCTAACCGCAACACAATAATGGAATAATGGCGTTACGTTCGTCAACACTGTAGTCCATAAGCAAAAAGTTTTTCTAAGGTCTGCACAGACTATAGAATTATATTTCCTTATCAACACTAACATATATTGGTACATGATAAACTAAACATACCAATAATACACTCAAAAAAAGATATTAAATTTTTTTTCGGAAGGAGACGGAAAATCACACGAGGAAGGCAAATTGTAAACACCATTCATTATCATCATCATCATCGTACTCAAGGTTTAAACCAAGAATGGTTTGTTCCGGCCTCAAATAGGCAAATATTACAGCTGGTCACTCCACAGCTTCCTCGGACGTCCCACACCTCTCTGTCCCCTCGGCTTATAGTTCCAGAGCCGTTTTTAGGACTTCAGAGGCCCCCGGCAGACCCGAAAATGAGGCCCCAAGTACAGTATATTATGCACACAAGAGTTTTACATTAAACGTCCGAGATATATACGATATTTTTCGTTGCATGTGGGCGTAAAATGTAAATGCAATTTTAAAAAAATCTCATGGTAGTAAAAATGTATTTTTCACGCACTGCAATGGAAAATACAAATTATTAAGTTTTTTTGATTTATTAAATTAATAAATACAGGCTGCTTTACAAAAATCACAACTCAGAATTTTTTAAATAATGATTTTATTTATTTATATTTAACAGATATAATAAGAATATGCTTATAGATACTACAATCGTCTACATAGAAAATGATGTATAAGTAAGTAAGTAACAAATAGGCCCATGCGAAAAGAGACTTAAATCTATTTGAAAAAATGGTTGGAAAAATTAAAATAAACTTAATTTTTTTAGAATACTAGATTTCGAAAAATTGAGCCTTGAATATTATTGTTTTAAACTAAAAGATATAATTTGTATGCTTTAATTAAAATATATATTAAGTATTCCAAAAAAATAGGCGATTTTCATTTTTTCAATTATTTTTTTAAGTTCTCCTATGTCCCTTTTTGCTTGAGACTATTCAATTAATAAATAAATAAATACGCTCACATATAAAATTAAAAATTAATGATCAAAAAATAAAAGCTAAAATAAATAAAATTGTTTTAAAACATTTTTTTCTGCACTTTCTTTCCGCAAAATCATCAATTATTTCATCAAAACTAATTTTACTCATTATATCATTTTCTATGCTGAGAATACTTAAGGCGTTTAATCGCTCTTGTTTAATACTATTCCTAAGGTAATTTTTCACAAGTTTAAGTTTAGAAAATGACCTTTCAGCAGATGCATTAGATACCATCAAGCATAAAAAAATTCTCAAGCAAATTTCAATGTTTGGGAAAATAGATAAAAGTCCATTATCATACAAATATTTATAAGTTTTCTTAAGATTTAGTTTTTTGGATATAAATGAAGCCCCACTATCATGAACATCATCCTTGATAGTCTCTTCTTCATCGTGATTATCGAGTTCATCTTTATCATCCTTTTCTTCATCCTTTACTTTATCGTCGTCTTCTGTTTTTAAAAGAAGCTTCTCCAAGTCTACATGCTCTTTTAAAAAACCTTGTAGATGGAGGCACTCTTCAAATAACTCTTTTTCGCAAACATCATTTTTATATATTCTCGAAAAAGTATTGCAGGGAGTCTTTAAGGAACTTTCAGAGAGAACAACCAAATTTTCTAAAAATCAAAATCTCTCAGCTATTACATAATATTTTGAGGCTCTGTCTTTCAAGTTATTACCTAATTTGTCTATAATAGGTAAAAAAACTTTTATCTTTAGATTCTCCTTCGGTGTAAAAACAGTATCAGGCGTCTGAGAATTGTCAAAAAACTTAATTCTTGAATTGCGTTTGGAAACGCGTGTTTCTTTAGTGCATTGTTCGAAAGTACTCAAAGTAGATCCAATAAACTGTTTTTGTAAAATACATTTCAAAGCTATCTCTTTTCTTATTAATATACTCAGACAGGGAATTCAATATCGTCACCGTTGTTGAAAGGGTCAATGTTGGTTTTTGCAAAACTTTATTTACCTTATTTATCCGAGTTAAAATATCGTTCCACACAAGAGTTAAAAACGCTATCTCAAACTTTTGCATGGATGCAATTGAACTTGAAGCTTTAACTTTTGTCTCTGCTGTCTGATCATCATCGTCCTCAATTTTTTGCAACGCTGATTTTACTTCTGCATAGTTATCATACAGTGCAGTGACTGCATCTGCACGAGCAGACCAACGAGTTGTAGGTAAGGCCTTTACAACTTTCTTCTTTCCTGTCAATGAATCCAACAGTATCCTCCATCTAGATGTAGATGATGAGAAAAACACATACAATGATTGTACGAAGTAAAACAAGGAATAAATTGTGCTAATTCGTTTCTTTTTACTTTTGCTTGAAGGCCATTGTAACAACCACTCATATAGATGCGTTGTCATATGATTGACCCCGACATTAAGAAATTGTATGTAATTTCATTCAAGAAAGTTAACTACTTCATCGAATAAGTTCTCTGCTGAATGTCCAGATATAGGAAGGAACTTTAAAAATCTTTCAGTAGGCTCTCCAAACAAAACATATCGAATGATGAATGTTAACTGATCGATGTGTGCAACGTCTGGCGTGGAATCTACTGATATTGAATAATATCTGGAAGCCTTTACTTCTTTTATAATTTCTTGAAGCACTCGCTTTCCCATAATATGAATAAATTCATCACAAGTACTTGGTGATAAGTAAGAAGTTGTACCTCTGCCAGCACCACCATACTTTTTTATATGCTCCTTCAAAATCGGATCATACTCCCTAATTAATTCAAGTAGTCCTAAATAGTTTCCATTGTTTTTACACCCAAATTCCTCAACATCACCCCTCAAAGCAAGTCCACGTCCAGTAAGAAATTTTACTACGGAAACAATTCTAGTTAAAATCTGACGCCAGTAATCTCTTTCCTCGTTCACTTGCTTTTGAATCTCAGAGTCTATTCTCCCAGACATAGAAGAACGGTTAAGAAATGACAGTAAAGAAGCACGATGCTGATGACTGTTTTCACGAAATGAAACAGCTTGAGCACCATTGTGCCAATCGTTGAAACCGTTGGAATTGAAAGGGTTTGTGGGCATCAAAGTAGAACCAAAGAGTTTGCAAAAGAAACAATAAATCTTACCGGTGGATGGAGAGTATAACAACCAGTCTCGTTTTATTTTTTCTCCATTTTGAAGTTCTTTATAAAAAAATGTCAATTGGCAACTTCGCTTTTGAGAAACCTGTTTTCCCTTTTCTAAAAATTCGTATACTCTAATAGATTTACTGAAATCACTATCTAAATTTTGATAACATGAAGGCCCTTTTCGAATAAAATATTCTTGGAGTTGGGTTTGTGAAATTCTATTTAAATCCCATAATGCAATATCTAAGGTGAGAAATTCTTCAACCTCTATTTGTTCACCTTTATCATTTTGAGTTGAATGTGTGTTCATTTCATGTGTATTCTGTTTCGAATGATTATTATGTGAAAACTCTTCTTGAATATGTTGTGAAACGAGTGATTCCCTTTCCAAATTACAAACTATTTGACCGCCTTGTTCAGAAAATGTAGACGAAGAGAACTGTGATACTTCAATAGCTGGATCATTATTGCCTATGAGTAGACGATTCTGAGGTTCACTTGATGAAGGTGAATTACAGGGTCTTCTTTCAATTTCCGATTGGCTTGGTACGACATGAAAGAAAGACGATACCTTACGAGTTTTATCAATTAAATTTTTGTCTCTTTCAATTTTTCGGCGTTATGAGCACCACTTTCAAAACGCTTCATTTTTGGTTTCAAAATTCCTTCTCTTTCAGAATCAAATTCGATCTAGAACAGTTTAGAATTAAAAAAAAAAAAATCAACTAGTGACTTTTATGGTTTTTATAAGAAATGAGTCAGTTCAGCAATGACATATCCGAATGAATTAATGGTGCATAATATTATTATGTAAATAGATCATTTTTGATAATCTTCGAATTGACATAGCAGAAATGTAATATTTTTTTGTGTTCTACGACCTAAAATTCGACCTTGCAAAATTTATGAGACATCACCTTACACTGATAACGTACCAATACAGAACAAAATTTTAAAAACCCTACATCATTTTCTAAAGGTGCGCATTACATTTTCATTCAAGCATACATCCACTTTTTTACAGATATACATGTTTAAAAGTTTCTGATATGTCATTCAAAGCTACGAACCAAAATCTTTTTTACTTCGGACCAAGTAAATAGCATAATATCACTGTCAGTATAATTTGAGGTTAGTTTCTAAGCGTTACCGTATTTAAAATGAAGTATTGATACGAAAAATTTAGAGTGCGTTGAAAAACATACTAATAAGATAAAACCTAAGAAGCACAAAAAAGTATTTAATAATAATACGCCATTTTACTTACCTTAGTTTAAAGTCAACTAATTTTATTTTTCTATTCACAGCACGTATAAAAAAACTAATATCGGGTTAATGCAAAGTCTCTTATTCAACCATCATTTAATTAATAATAAAATGTCAATAAAATGCAATTACAGTTGCGTTGCAAAAAACATGAAAGGCAATAAAAAACAACTCCGGCAATGGAAAATATCCTAGTATATTATATTTAGATTTTAGATCAGCAGATAGCGCTGTATACATGTTTACCAACTTTACTGGGATTCTTGTGCCTTAATGTTGCGCGCGTCTGCGTATAGGGAATGTTACCGAAAGTAAATGCGTCATGTGCATTACCAAAATTTCTCGACGAGGGGACTGATTTATAAATTTGATAATAAGTACCGAATATAAACTGAAACAAGCCAATTACTTTTAACGATTTTATAGATACGACCGTACGAGGTACGAAGTGCCTTATAATTTCACCAATCTATAGTATTTTTACACTTTTAATCTTATTAGTTACACAAGTTATAACTTTGTATTATCCAAATACCAACCAACCTTCTTGTCTTTGATTAAGCACGCGTAGATCTCGCTGTCCCCCGAGCATTTACGGTTTAATGCTTTTAGTCTTTGGTTTAGCACGCGTAGTGTGCCGTCCCTCGAGCATTTAGGTTTTAGCGCTTTTTGTCTTTGTTTCAACACGCCTTGGTTTGAGGCCCCTTTAAAGTCGACGCCCCCGGCATCTGCCGGGTTTGCCCATAGGTAAAAACGGCTCTGTATAGTTCCATAGTTGTTTGGGGATGCGGCAGTCATCCATTCGGCAAAGATGTTCCCACCAATTCAGCGATTACTGGGCGACACTGACGAGTATACTCATAATATTCAGTTCCTGCCGTATATCTGTGTTTTTTCTATGATCATGGAGACTATACCCTGCCACGTGGCTGAGAAATCTCATTTCAGCCGCTTGGATGCGACTGGCCTGGCCTTTCGTTAAAGTCCAATTCTCAGACCCATAAATAAGTGTGGGAAGAGCCATCACCTTGTACAATTTTAGGCGTGTTCCTTTACTTGTTGACGTAAGGGTTCGCCTGATGGTCCCGCACACAAGGTTTAACTTACGCAACTTGTTCACCACGTCATTGCTTGCATTATAAGACACACTGTAGCCCAGGTATTCAAAACGTAAACACCATTAGAAAACCCAAAAAGCAGACTCGTCTACTAATTCAGTCTAAACGGAGAGACAACATCGTAGCAACGACAGAATAAAAGAAAAACCATCGTTCGATACGGCAATAAGGCAAATTAAAGTTTGACGAAGTACACGTCGGTCTTAGCAGCAGCAATAATAATGCGATAATAAGAAGTAGGTTATAAATGATGACGCGTCGCGCCACGAGGCACGGTAACAGACGCCACCACGTGCAGCCGATAATCGATACATATTTAGTGTATTGCACTAATTTATTTCTCGACTTTTAAAAAACACGTGTATGGAAACCAACATTCTGAGTCGTACAGTAATGATGATCGGGTACGTGTAAATCTGATCCACTTCTCCTTCCGGGTTTTTCTTAACATTGCCAACAATTTTCTTCAATTCATGCCATTCTTCCTTCTTGAATACTAACCCCTCCTTACAGCTTTGGCAGTTATTGAAATTCTATATCGTGATAAAGAACGCGTTCTCCTCAAGACAGTTTAAAATCTCGTGTAAGGCTAGGCCAGTTTTATCGGTTATTTCTATAAATCCGAAAAAGCTGTAACTGTTAAGCTGGTGAGCCTCCTTTCTTCCTTTTCAGAAACTGAGACATACCTGATTATATTTATTTGACTCAGTTGATCTTTTCAGTTGTCTTGTATAGTATCCATTATTACAGACAAAAACTGAGCAGATTCGATCTGTTTCAAGATAGTATTTTCAACGTTTTAGACAAAAGCTGCATGATTATTTTTAATTTTTGGACTCGTATACTTCTCCCTGTTCTTCGGACCACTGGTTATATCTTGCAACAATGAATCGTATTTACTCAAAAGATCGATAATTGCCAACACGTTTCCGCTATTGGGCTGGCCTATCTTCTCTTCATGGCCTCTAAAGGCTAAATTTGAAGCTTCCAACGTCAGAGTAACATTTACAACGCGATCCAGTACTTTGGTCCATTTGTCAGTTTTCTTCCGTTGTTCATACCGAATAACGATGCACGCCTGGCCGGTGGTCTCGGTGCATTCTTAACTGGAATCTCCGCTCTATTGAGAGTATACATATAATGTATACTCTTACTTTAATTAATTATTTTAAAAATAAGAGTATACATTATATGTATACTCTTGTTTTAATTATTTGGAAAATGATACTGGCTATGATAGCAATTATGATACTGATATTAAGTTAGATAAGTTCCAGACTATCTGTGAGACAATCAACCGTATTTTTAGAAACAAGGTATGTCGAGATACAAAATTAAACTTCTACAAAGTTATACCGGTCCCTGTACTGTCCTGTGTGTGAGGTATGGATATGGACAACAATCAAGAAACTAGACAGTAAAATACAGGCCTCGGGAATGGCATTCTCAAGAGGAGCCATAAGAGAAGAGTTACAAGTTTTTAATTTCAATGAGAAATTAAAAGATTACAAACGGTGGAAAGAACACTTAAAATATCGGTATGGAGAACCATACATGACTTCCATATTCTAAGATTTATATTTAAAATCATTTTCGAAATGAAATATTACCATAGAAACTACTTCTTTCTACTTACTGCTTCAGCCTTAACCACAGTACTGTGGTCACTAACGTATACCACCTCACGTTATCGCACTCGATTTTCACTGATGATGGAAGTCGATGGCATTGCCGAAACGTCTGGTTTTGTAGAAAACATTGGACTACGGCCAAATATCCCGGGAAGGAATTTTAACAAAAACTACTTCTTTGTTGCCGATAACGTTGTACACATATATATAAAATATATGCATAAAATTAATGGCTTGTATAAGATAATGATTGATCTTCATTAAGTAGTAATATTATGATGTCCGTAATTAAAACATCAGAGCAGGTTTAGTGTGAATGAGGGTACACTGTGGACAAAAATTTTCAACATTTCCTATTGAGCGTTGCTTAGAGTAAAGCTGCGAATCTACAGTGTATGTTTCACAGAACAAACACGCGAAAAAGAAGGAGCGCTCCGAAGTCACTCATGGACCCTCAGCATCTTGCAGAGGGTTCATTCCCTAAAGACGAAAAGTCTGTCTATGAATCGTTCCTCTGTAAACACGTGCAGTTACATTGCCCAGCGATCCACAGGAAGCAAATTGATGTCCATTTTTTCGGCTTGCACGCGTTATGTTGGTGTGGGCTTCGGCACTTTCCATTTAAAAAGCGTGCAAATGTAAGAAAATAAACATGAGTGAGGCCAGAAATAACGTGAATTGTGTGTGTGTGTGTGTGTGTGTGTGTGTGTGTGTGTGTGTGTGTGTGTGTGTGTGTGTGTGTGTGTGTGTGTGTGTGTGTGTGTGTGTGTGTGTGTGTGTGTGTGTGTGTTACCTGCGTTTTATTGCTGTAGGCATAATAATAAAATGGAAACGTAAACATTACATAACTGAGATATGCTTACCTGCCACGAACGATATATTATTTTATACATGAAGGAGTTCAGACATACACACGTACAGAAGAATTATATATATAAAGATATTAACTCATACATAATTTACATTAAAATGAAAAAATTATAATTTTATTGCCTGGCAACAAAATTATTTTATTTTTAACAATTACCATTGTTTGAAAAAGTTTAAATGAATTTTCAAGTAGACTACTTTACTGTTGTTAAAACGTACAAGGTTGCAGGTAAACTACCCCTTCCCCTTAACCGATCTTCACCAAAATCGAAAGTCCTTGAGACCTCTACAATTCAGGGACGTATGCAAAAAATTATTTGATTCTGTTTGAATTTGCGGCTGTTATCGTTTGCCATAGAAAATACGCTTGATAAAAAAAGTGTCAGGTAAACTACCCCTTCCCCTTAACCGATCTTCACCAAAAACAATAGGTCTTGAGTACTCTACAAATCAGGGCTGTATGCAAAACATTATTTGATTCTGTTTGAATTTGCGGCTGTTATCGTTTGCCATAGAAAATACCCTTGTTAAAAAAACGTTGCAGGTAAACTACCCCTTTCCCTTAACCGATCTTTACCAAAAACAATATGTCTTGAGAACTCTACAATTTAGGGCTGTATGCAAATAATCTTTTGATTCTGTTTGAATTTGCGGCTGTTATCGTTTGCCATAGGAAATACCCTTGTTAAAACATAAAACGTTACAGGTAAACTACCCCTTTCCCTTAACCGATCCTCACCAAAAACAATAGGTCTTGAGAACTCTACAATTCAGGGCTGTATGCGAAACATTATTTGATTCTGTTTGAATTTACGGCAGTTATCGTTCGTCATAGCCCTTAACCGATCTTCACCAAAATCAATAGGCCTTGAGTCCTCTAAAATTCAGGGCTGTATGCAAAAAATTATTTGATTCTGTTTGAATTTGCAGCTGTTATCGTTTGCCAAAAAAAAAAATTTCCCTTGATAAAAAAAACCGTTGCAGGTAAACTGCCCCTTTCCCTCAACCGATCTTCACCAAAAACAATAGGTCGTGAGTACTCTACAAATCAGGGCTGTATGCAAAAAATTATTTGATTGTGTTTGAATTTGCGGCAGTTATCGTTTGCCATAGAAAAAATATGTTTACACACAGACACACAGACAGACACACACACAGACACTTTTCGGAAAACGACTTTTTTTCATGTTTTGAGTGTAGTACAATCAGAATCTGCAATAATCTCGAGCACGATTTTTTTGCCATCACCATACTTCCATTTCCTTAAGGAATATGGAAGTAAAAGAATGCCGGATTCCAGATTGGCCAAACAAGTCTGGAAATACAAACCTGTAGGACACAGGTGTGCGGGTAGACCTAGGAATAGACGGTTGGAGGATTTTTGAAGGCGGAAAAGACAGCACCTTGCCTATGCCGTGTTGTGAAGATCATGTATACTCTCAAAGTACATCGTTAGGTACTGGTAAAATAACGGGAAAAAATAATAAACGTATCTGTTTTTTATGTTAAAAACGTACGGGGAAAGTTAAATGGTTTATACCCATTCTTTAAAAAAATCAAGGAACATGTTTGTGCGTCACCCCCCCCCCCACATTGGCAGTTACGCCACAGGACCTCTCACCTCATTGTACCGGAAGATAACGCGTAAACGGACTAACGCGGAATATACCGCAGTGACAAACAAAACAAACACGTTTGCCTATCGCAGCCGTAAAATACCACTACTTCAACGCTCTCCAAATTAATGATCCGATAAGTACGGTTTTATTATGAACTGAGTAACAGCCAACCGATATAACCGTTCTGAACGTCCAATAAATCGAGTAATAAACATAACAGTAATGCAATTACTTAACGAAGTGGCATTAACGAGAGTCGTTCAATAAATAAAGAGATAAAACAGCTACATTTCATAATATATCTAAATCAGATATGCACTACTTTGAAAACCTAACATTTATGAAAGGCGTGTATTTACGTGGGGACGAACGGGACGGGACCCCCCCCCCCCGGAGTCAAAAAAGTTGACGAATTTTGTTAATCTCTTAATGTATAGGCTCTTAATTTTTCCAGTTATGTACACTAATGTAGTAGTAGCCCTTTTTTAAATGTACGATACATTTCACTAAAATTATTATTGTGAAGTTAAAATATGTATGTGTACGTACACACACGTGCGCGCGCTAATACGGTAAACATTTTAGTGACTGAAATTCTAAATTTTTCAAAAACGTTTACTGTATATTTTATACTTAAGTGGAAACACGCTCAAAATTCAATTAAACCGGGATACAATTTTCATTACTAACCTATTCCCTAAAGCATCGATAAGTGTTTAAAATTTTAACATAAAAATTTCTAACGCTTCAGAATAAAAATATTTTAAATTATTAAAGTATCGCGCGTTTTTAATTTTGTAAGAAACTCATATCTACACAAATAAGAAATGTCTGTACAGGCTACCGATGAAACTGTGTATGTTGTAACAGTAAATAAATAATAAATTTAATTCAAATGCTGCGTATATGCCTCATGTTTGAAGCACCACTTATGTAATATTAAATAATTTCAATAAAATTAAAATGGTCTGTTGCGTTTTGTTATTCTGTGTTATCCCACGTCGTTGGGTCAATTATGTAATAATCAAATAAATTAAATGCTGTATTGAGTAGTTGTGAGCGCCAAATATGTAATTCAAAAATAAAAAATAAAAAGTTGATAAATGTTTAAATTCAATGTTGTAATAGGTAGTGTATTTAAATTCTTCCAATAATCCCTCTTAGTGCTTGTAAGCACTAATTTTCGTAACGTTTTTTAATTTACCTTTAATTACTTTTTTTTATTTTTCAATATAAAAATAATTCATCAAGTATTTGTTTGTAGAATGTATGATTACTTTAGTAATTGATTCAAATAAATAATAATTTAAAAACTGATTATTAACGGGGCTCACTTGGTACCCTTGACCACTGCCAGACTTCGCTTCCAATTCTGTCTGCAGAAGCACTCGTATTTTAATATTTTATTAATGATTCCAAATAATTACAACAACTCTGAACTCGTTTACTTCAATATTCTTTTATTATAGAATAAATAAATACTCTTTGAAAGTTATTAGTTAATTCACTAGATGTACAATTACTAGCTCATAGGTTGGCAATATCGAAAAATTCTCCGAGACTAGGTTAATTTTTTGTTTATTAATTCAACTTAAATATGTTACTGGGTTCTTCTGACTACAATAATTTACTTGAAAATGCACTTAGTGAAGTACAAAACATCACAAATCTTCGATCTATTACATAAATTAAATAATTACTTATAATTAATTAACAAACAGTTTTCGGCAGTGTGAAATAATAGTGTTCAGTGTCTTTCTAGGTTAATAACGAATTCACTTCTTAATTCTGAGTGCACAAAAATAAATATCTTACAATTAATAATTACAAAAGTGTTAGTGTTCAGTGATTCAGTGATTGTTCAAATAATAAAAATAGTGTATAATCAGTGTTACACTTAGGTTATATAAAAATAATTAGTTGGATTGATCTCACCAATTATTATACACTTTTTAAACTCTGGTAGGTTGTTTTCACAATTAAATATTGGTAAATCACGCTTCAAAATTCACAGATTAAGTGATTCACTGAATTTCATAATTCACAATTATATCTTGATCACCTAACCTGTCTGGTGTTCGATACTCGTTAATAATTTCCTGGACACAAATAATACAGGGAGTGTGTTCTTTACTCTTCGAGGTGTAACAATCAACTAACTGGCGTGGGTTAATTTTTCTGACTTCTTGGACCAAAACTTGCAAAATTCCGATTGGTCGAAGCCCTAGGCATTGTCATTTGATGACGTCGGTTTTTTCTAGTTCCAATATACCATCAAATAATTATTTTTAAACTCCCATCTTATACTAAATCTAATTTTAATGAGATGGTCATTAATGAATTCCCCTTTTTCCACTGATTATTTAGACACCTCAAAGATGCGTTTCTGTTCAGTATCTTAGAAGTTACAATTTTTGATTTTATCTAAATTTATGTGTTACTTATAAAAGTGCCCTTTTTGTATCCTTAATGTTTTAACACAGTTCCTATTCACCTAAAATGTGATAATAACAGTTAAATACATTAATATTAGTAATGGTTATGACAAATTTTAACATAATTATCTTATTCATACTTTAACTTTCTTCATTTCCTAATATACATTGCTTATTTAGGAAATACAATCATATTATGTATTACTTCATACTTTTTACCTTACTACAGTTCTTCTGAAACTTACTCTAATATAAATTCAAATTTTATACAACATTTTTAAGTCATTTCTTGGTTTAGCTACTATACACTTTAACATAATAATCATAATGACCTGTTTCTTTTTGTAACAGTTTATACCTAATTCTTACTAATATCAACACAAATTATAAACCATAACATTGAAATACACAGCTTTCTTTCTTTAGCAAAATAATCATCATGATTTGTTTACTTGCACCAGTTTGTTCATGATGTTTACTAATAATAATACAAATTATAAATCATAACAATTAAATAAACAGCTTTCTTTCTTCAACATAATAATCATCATGATCTGTCCCTTATATAACAGTTTATTCATGACGTTTACTAATATTAACACCAATTATATACTATAATTCAACAAACTATATTAGTAACTCTTTAAACATATTAATTGTCCTCCTGACAAGTTCTATAATAGGGTAATTAGTTCATGATTAATAATCACTCAATTTTATGTCACAGATGTTAGCTACAATATTTTGATATGGTTTTCTTTACACTTTACAATATAATATTAATTATTTATGCCTAATGTGACATGAGCCTGACCTATTTTTAAGGTATTATGACCTACAGCATTTAACAGAAATAATTATTACAATGCTGTGACACTTCCTATATACTTTACTTGACTGTGGTATATCATCTTTATAAACTAAAACAAACATTTTACAACATACAACTTTCAACATAAACTTAGTACTTAACTATTGTTTTGTACTTCAATTGATTTTAATAATTAGGTTTGGTTATGCACTTTGGCATATATTCTACTCTTTAACATATATAAGTTTGATATTTATTTTGGGAGAACCGTCCTTTACAATATATAAGTTATTTATTTTAAGGGAACCGTCACGTTACAATGTTTTCCTCAAATATTTGGTATTGTCCCAATAACCGTACCCGCACTCATTATACGATATACGATATTTCGATTACGCGATTATTGGCATCGATACAGTGAACATCGCATATAATTTTATATAGATGAAAGAATTCGTTAAAATGTGTGTGTGTGTGTGTGTGTGTGTGTGTGTGTGTGTGTGTGTGTGTGTGTGTGTGTGTGTGTGTGTGTGTGTGTGTGTGTGTGTGTGTGTGTGTGTGTGTGTGTGTGTGTGTGTGTGTGTGTGTGTGTGTGTGTGTGTGTGTGTGTGTGTGTGTGTGTGTGTGTGTGTGTGTGTGTGTGTGTGTGTTATAAAATAGTTTGTTGACGACTGTAATCGTTTTCCTTTTGCCATATTTTTTATGAAAAATGTTTCTAGCACTAACAGAACACCGATGTGTGCCTGAGACGTCAAAAGTTGATGTTGTTAAGTTAACATGGAAATTGAAATTACACATGAAAAACAATACGCCGTTAATGCAATACTAGCTATTTTGTGAAAACCACGTAAAAAAAAACAACTCGGATAAGGCGGGGGTGGCCCCTTTTTTTGATAAACTCGTTTTCACTAATACTCGGCCTTTAAACAGATCACAGTAAAAGCAACCGACTCGAAGTAAGACGGTGTTGCCATTTGGGTCACAATTAACAGGGGTGGCCCTTTGGGTATCAGGCGGGATGGGCCTTGCCTGTTATTATACGTGTCTCCCCTTTTTGTGACAAACTCGTTTTCCACTAGTATTCGTTTTTTCACTAATACTCGGTTTAGCCTATGTGTACATCACAGAAAAAGCAACCAACTCGAAGTAAGGCGGGGTGCTATACATGTCTTCAATTTATTTGTGTTTCGCACAAAATTCGCTTACAGTGAAGTTTTCGATGTGTTACTGAAAAAGAAAAAAGAATATTGGCCATCTAACGAATAATACGTAAATTTGTTTTCATTTGGCAATACGTTGCTTTTTTTGTTTTAATCTTACTATTCAGAAATAACTGTTAAACGATAAATACAATTTAGTGGTTTAAGCCTAACTTTTGCTAAACTTGTGTTAATTGTGTAAGTGAATATTAGTGGTACCAACACAAGTTTAGTAAAAGAAATAACTATATTTTTCATTTGACATTTTCCCTTGTCGTTTTTGTTAAAAAATGTTATGGTCTTTCTTTTTAATGTTACTCTCTTCCAAGGGTAGCGTATACACATTAATGGTCATACTTTCATAATCATGGCATTTACTTCTTTAAAAAGTAAGCTAAATACCAAAAACCATTATTACCTAAACTCACAAAAGAAAACAACACGTATTTTCGGTCTACGTTAAGAAACAGAATAATTAACAATTAGTACACTTCTTCACATCGTGGTATATCGATACAATCGCATGTTCAAAACATCGAAAATGTAGCGTGGGTACGGATATTAAGAGAGTACCAAATAATATTGTCCTAAGGCTTTCACGGCCGGTGTCGGTTGTATTTAAAATATCTACCGGGCTGTTTGGCCGTGGTCCAAGCTTTATATTAAACCAAACACTTCAGCAGCACCGCTGGCTGCCATCTTCAGTGGATGTATTCGAGTTTAACCTAATGCGGGGTGTCGTACTGACGCGAAGTACGTCAGCCTTCACCACAGTACCGTGGGACTGACGTACGACACCCCGCATTAGGTTAGACTCGAATACGTCCACTGAAGATGGCAGCCAGCGGTGCTGCTGAAACGTCTGGTTTTAATGTAAACCTTGGACCACGGCCAAACAGCCCGGTAGATATTTTAAATACAAGAGTACCAAATATTTTGATGTTTGTAACAACTATAGGGTTATGTTTGTGTATAAATGGTGAAGCAAACTGTATTAGGTCACTTGATATAGACTAACCTGCGTAGATTAATTTACAACAGTTTGAAAACGAACCCCCTCAAAGCAGCAAGTTCATAAGCTAAACACTGCTGGACTAATACACTGTACAGATTACCATAATGCTTGCAATAACGCGGCTCAGTGTACATTAGCACACCTGGCACCGTTCGACAGTTACAGTACGGTCTGATAACGATCGCATCAATCATACAAGTAAATCCAGAA
The DNA here is from genome assembly GCA_034769895.1 of Magicicada septendecula. Classification (NCBI taxonomy): domain Eukaryota; kingdom Metazoa; phylum Arthropoda; class Insecta; order Hemiptera; family Cicadidae; genus Magicicada; species Magicicada septendecula. The sequence continues at coordinate 394,959,874 of CM068373.1, read as the reverse complement.
ATGAATATTCCATCAGAGATATGTGACCTATTCAAACAAACCGGAAATAATTATCTTTCTCTAATCAAACGTTTATAAACTGGTAAGCTCCCTGAGCTGCGCAGAAGTCGCTCACTGTTTTATGGAGATATATTTATTAATACGTGAATTTTAATATTCGATATCCGAGCGTTGAGATATACTGTCAAATTATTAAAGGTACCGAGTTCGAATTTTGAATAAAATTTCTCAAAATTTGATCCCCCCCCCCCCGACAGACTTCTACAATTTTCTCAAGATTTTGAGTTTTGTTTTTAGCTCGTGATCCCCTCTAAAATAACAAAACAAAATATAGCAAACGGATCTGGGTTAAAATGACCTTTATTCTGACACCGTACTGGATTTTTAATTTTTTTCCCCTTTTTTGGAGGCCCTGGCGTCCCAAAATTTAGATTTTCTTTTATTAGTAGGCTACTATTTTCTTAAATTATAATCTGATATGTTTTTATAAAATACAATATTTTCGAAACGAACATTATACTCACATTTCGGTTAAAATTCCCTTTAATTTGATCCCATCCACAGGTTTTTGAGATTTTTTTACAATTTTGACATCCTCACATTTTTGCCTTTCGTCCCCCTATTTTGGGGAGGAGGATCAATCTAATAACAATAGGGCTCTACAGGGTAAGCCCTACAGCGTAGGGGAGTACAGGGTGTAGGGCTTAGCAGGGTGTATAGAAACGCGTGCTAAGTTTCAAGAAAATCGGCTGACCCATTCAAAAGCTGTCGTGAGACAAACCTCAAACAAGATAGACAGACAAATGGAAAAAGGTCGAGTTAAAAGTAAGCACTCGCTTCGCTCGTTCAATGATGATCTGATAGCATCTCTATCTGTTTTGTATAAAACCTGAGGTTTTACATGTCAAACTCGCGCGCACACAAGTACACATGCGCACGAACCGACAAGGTGATCATTGGCTGTGTCGCCAGCACGTTTCGACTCGAACTGACATATGACATTTGGAAACTAAGGACTCTTTCACACGGTAAAATGTCTGCCGTAAATTTCACACGGTAAAATGTCTGTTTCACAAGAAACAGATGTCTGCCGTAGTAGGCTCACGCGAGCTTGCTCTCGGCACACTGTACCTGTGTGCCTCGCACCAAACGGTCCAGCCTCAATTTATTCAGTGAAGAGTAAACACTCTAATTCAGCATATTTTTTTAAATTGCTTTTTTATACAGTATTTCAAAATTATGAACGTACAGGAAGAAGTAGTTGCAATATTGGCTCTAGCACTAATTGAAAATAGAAAAATAAGGAACAGGAAAATGTTGATTGACCTACTAATAAACGACAGACTTACCACTAGTAGTTTTGCACTGTTGTATCACGAACTGAGAAATGACAATAAAAAGTTTTTTAATTATTTTCATATGTCGATTTCTTCTTTCGATGAATTGCGTAGTTTGTTGGAGAATAATATTCAAAAACAGAACACCAACATGAGGAATTCCGTTGCAACAGTTGAAAATTTAGCGGTTACATTAAAAAATGTATACACTTTAAAATGAATACACGTTGTTTTTTATTCAATCTGTATTTTTATTAGTAAAATGTTTAAGTACAATTATTAAGACAAAACTACAGTGACTATTTACTTATCTAATGTAATTTTGTTTTTTCTTGCCCATATAGCGATTGCGAAATTCTTCAATAAAGGATTCAACATCGAAAGTATGAATGACTTTTTCCATTCGGAAGAGGCAGACGTCTGCCTCGTGTGAAAAGGTTCTAAGATTTGCACTTGTTAACTAGCAACTGGCCAACCCGACGTGTTGAACTCAACGCCACAGAGAGAACGAGCCGGCAGACGTATGCCTCTCGTGGCTCACTCGCACCCTCGTGTCTAAGAATTTGCACTTGTTAACTAGCAACTGGCCAACCCGACGAGTTGAACTCAACGCCACAGAGAGAACGAGCCGGCAGACGTATGCCTCTCGTGGCTCACTCGCACCCTCGTGTGAAAAGCTATGCAGTGTATCAATGGGATTTCAGTCCCTAGCAGACGCCTGCCGCAGTTGTCTCCCTCGTGTGTAAGGGCTCTAACCGTTAACAAGACAAGAGTCCGCGGTACTATTCTCGAAGCGCCGGAAAGGACCGCGAGGCCGTGTCGGAATTGGAAGAACTCACTTTGCTGATAGGAGAAGTAGCTCAGTGTATACTGTACCTTGATCGACAGCTCACCTGACGTAACCACGCCCAAACGGTTACCAAGCAAGCGTCAGCCCATCTGGCACAAATGTTTCAGAGACTAGTCGGACCGGTTACGACCCTAAAACCAAATGAAATGATCGCTGATGCGCATCTGCTGTTCACGATCGTCAACAATGCTGTTCACGTTTGGGGGATAGTTTGCTACGCATAAAAATGAAGATGTAAAGAGTCCTCGTTGACCTTCTTCCGTACCGAGAAGCGGACTGATTGTTCGTTATCTGGATGTCTCGCCGACCCCGTACAAGGTGCACTAGGCAAATACCGAATATGAACACGTCTGCAGGTTCGAACCACCTTAACAAAAGTAGGTACTCGAAGGGACTTCCCCGTGTTGCCGTGTAGAATGAGTGAGAGCCGGGCGTCAGTTCCACGTACAGGGGATCCCCGTGGCATGTCGCATTGTAAATTTTATTGCATAAGAAATTTCATTAAGTGTTTGCGTGTTTGCTTTCTTCACTTGTTCGCACGTAACGCACGTTGATTGTTCACCGTTATTATATACGAGTTATTCAAGTAATTGTAACCAGTATTTCTGCAGGGGCGGCTCGTTCTTAGGGCGCTAAGGCGCGCGCCTCCCAGATTAAATCATATCATTAAACAACCCATTATCACTACTTGTGGAAAGTCATTACATATTTCTTTAACGCTTCGGACAAGAAAATGTTTTTGTGTTAGGTAATAGCAGAAATGTTTTCGGAATAGCATGCATTACGGCGCCACGATTAGCAGAAAGTCGCGTAATTCACTCAGTACAACTAATCGCAGACTATTGATAATAATATGAGATCTGCTCTGTTTAGTGTTTATATGTTTCTCTGGCGTGGTTAATTCAGTGCGGGCATTAGTTTAGTGTTTAGGTTTTGAGTTTGTGTGTTTTTTTTAATAGCTTCACGAATAATGTTCTGTTTTCCATGTATTTTATTGTCTCCCAGAGAAAATGGTGATTGTTTTTGGACTTTAAAAGAGGTTAATGATATAAAACATCTTACAGAAAAAATTAAGAAGCCTGAAATAACAGTCCATCACATGAATAGTGTTGCTAATTTTTCTTTGTTAGGCAAAGTAATACTGTCTAGTCTGGACTCGCAATTTAGACAAAAAATTGAAAACCACAATGTTCAAGTCAGCAAAAACAGACATGTTTTAAAACAGCTGATTTCGTGTGTCAAATTCTGTAGTATTTTACAGTTGTCTCCAAGAGTTCATAACGAATGAGCATCGTCTACAAACCCAGGGGTATACAAAGGCTTAATTAATTTTACTGCGGAGCTGGATTCTGCAATGAAAGACCACTTAGAATCGGCCACAGTATTCAAAGGTACATAGAAAATAATACAGAATGATATATTGGACTGTATGCTTAGTGTCTGCAGGGAAGAAATAGAAAAGTCGATAAAAGCTTCTGAATTTGTGACAATCGAATGTGAGGAGACACCTGATGTGAGAAACCACTGTCAAATGGTATTAGTTTTTAACTACGTGTTTAAGGGGTCGGTGTACGAAAGGTTATGAAAGGAAATGTTAATAGCTCAGACTTATGTTGGCACTAATGTTATGTGTGGTTCTATTGGAGGTGTAAAGGCAAAAATTAGAGAAATGTATCCGTTCACATGTTTTGTACACTGTTACCCTCATGAACTTAATTTGCTATTAGAAAAAGCAACAAGTGTAAACAACAAAGTTAAGAGTTTTTTCTCAAATCTCTCTGCCATTCCAGCATTTTTTTCACACTCATCTCTACGAACGGACGTTTTGAAGGAAGTAGTGCAAGCCAGGTTACCCAGAGTTTCTATAACAAGATGGAATTACAACATTCGTACAGTCAACATTGTGTACGAAAACCGATATAAGTTGGAGGAATGTTTCGAAGTTCTTGAAGAAAAGTGTACAAACAGGCTCACAGTTAATGAGGCAAGTGGTCACAGAAGGGCTCTTTGGGACCAAAATTTCATGTTCTGGCTAACTTTTTTTCCATAGAATTCTATCCCATGTGGACATACTGTACCAACAACTACAGAGTAGGAACAAAGACAGTGTAATGTGGCAAAGTGACATCGGAATTTTTGAAAATGAGATGCAGAGAGGGAGAAAATAAATGAAATAGAAACACAAATAAATGAGGAGTTCCCTGAGGAACCAAGTGACTTATTTCCACTTTTGTCTACAAACTTTCCGGAAGAAAAATTCAAGCGAATGATTCAACATTACCCTTTCTTACAAGAAAACAAACTTCGGAGTGAATTGGAACTGTTATAGAGACGGCATGATTTTAATATTAAAGGCGCAATAAAACTTCTTAACTTTATAGAAGAAAACAATCTTACGTCAGTTTTCAAAGAAGTGTCAAAACTTCCGAAAATTATCATAACTACCCCATGACAAGTGCCGAACCTTAGAGCTGCTTTTCGACTCTGAAAAGACTAAAGACTTTCTTGAAAAGTACAATGAAAAACGATAGACTGCATGCCCTTGCGATGTTATCTATCAACAAGGAATGTGTTAAAGAAATGAAGGACTCTGATGCTAGAAACGTTCGTTAATTTAAAGGAAAGGCGAATGTACTTTGTATATAAATAAAGGGTCTGTTTAAAGTGTAGGTATCATATAAATAATATAATGTAAATATATAGTATATTACTTTTTTTGTGGAAACAGCATAGACATTTTTGTGGTTATGTTTATTAATAAAACTGCTGACTCTCTACAACAGCTCACAATATTTGAGGTGAGATCAAATTTTTAAATAATCGTTGCATGCTGCATGTGTTACTATTCTTATTTTATTAATGAATTATGTGATCAAATATTGGCGACATTTCTATTGTGCGTTAAATTCTATATTGATAAATAATTAAGGAGCCTAAAGGTCGCGCCCTCCAGCCTCTTAAGTCACGAGCCGCCATTGTATTTCTGAGTCAATAATTAATGCTATTTCAATTAGTTAATGTCATAAATGTATTATCAGTGATTATTATATAAAATATTAGTGGGAAAATTGTAAACATGGTAAGTACGGTTTTTTTTATTTTACTAATAATAATTGTCCCAATGATTGTCATATTTTTATTGCACACATCAATCGCGAAGCTTTGAGTGTGCTCTACTGTCGCCTAAAAATTTGAGACCGATATACTCACATTTACTTGTCCCCACTATCTGTATTGTATAGTTCAGTCCAATGCTATATAGGTTATACCATTACAAAGAGGATACTCTAATAAACAAGTTTAATGCAATTTTAAGTCATTTTAATTTAATATTAACACATAAAAATCAATTTAATTAAAAATATTTTCGGTGTCCGTTGGTCTGTTCGTATGTTCCTATAAACGTGAACAAGATATCTCCCGAAAAACGTAATGAATTCACTTAATTCTTTTTGCATTAGCTTCAGTTCACTTCACAGTAGGTCTGTTTCAGGAACCACAGAAGAGGAACAAATTTTATGGGCTCAATTTCGACATCAAAAACGAGAAAAGAAGATACAGAAAGAAAAACTGGCAGGTTCTATTATGAAATTTTTAAACAAGCCTGAAAATAAGGAATGTCAATAAATTCTTGACTCTGCCATAGCGTCGACGAGCACAGATCCCGAACCTATGGAAGTATCTGAAGAGAAAAAAATATGTTGCAGTCCTTCTTCAGATGGTGACTCTAGTGATACAAGAGAAGGTACTGCTGAAGAACCTATAAGCGGTACGTCGTCATCAGCTGTTTGTAGCAGTTTAGCATGTGGTGATGACCCGGGTTTGTGGCCTGTTAGTATTAATAGTGATCTTGTTAATATTTTAGTTAGACGTGGTCCTGTACAGGTGCGTAATCACAGTTTTCCCATTGATGACGATGGAAGAAAATTTACTGACAATTACTATTACAGAAATCTTTCTAATGGCGAAAAAATTAATAGAGATACGCTTGTTTACTCTATTTCAAAAGATTCAGTTGTTTTTGTTGTAAAATTTTTGGTAAAACTGTAAGTACTCTATCTGATTTGAACGGTTTTCGGATTGGCAGAATTTACCATTAACTTTAAAAAGACATGAAACAAGCGTTTCCCACAATGAAAATGTGAATCATGGGTGCAATTGAATAATATGCTACAAACTAAGACTACTGTAAATCAAATGCAACTGAGACTATTAGAATCAGAAAAAAAGCATTGGTGTGATGTAATAGAAAGAATTATTGCCGTTATCAAGTTTTTATCACGTCAATGTCTGGCTTTTCGGGGTTCATCGAAAACATTATTTGAGCATAATAACGGCAATTTTCTAAAATCAATCGAAATGATAGCGTCTTTTGATTCAGTTATGCGGGAACACATTCGCAGAATTGAATCCTCGAAATCTGATTCAAGACGTATGGCTCACTATTTAGGAGATCATATTCAAAACGAAATTATTGATTTACTCGGCACGACGATAACAAATTATATTTTGAGCAAAGTCAGAGAATCGAAATATTTTTCCGTCATATTAGACTACACACCGAATGCAAGTCACACGGAACAAATAACAGTAATACTTAGACATGTTTATTTAAATAATACAAATAAAAAAGTAGAGGTATGCGAACATTTCATTGGTTTTTGTCCAATTACCAGTTCCACTGGCGAGGGTCGATTAAATTTTGTTTTGATTTTATTTTCACAATTACACCTCCACATTCAAAATTTGCGCGGGCAAGGTTATGATAATGGTTCTAACATGCGTGGAAAACACAACGGATTGCAGAAAAAAATTTTGGAAATCAATAATCGTGCATTTTACGTTCCATGCTCAGCTCATAGTCTAAATTTGGTAGTCAATGATGCAGCAAATATTTCGCACGAAACTATCAATCTCTTCGACATAATTCAAGAAATTTACGTTATCTTTTCATCGTCTACAAAAAGGTGGTCGATCATTTGCAAACATTTAGCAGATATAAAATTTAAAACTCTAAGTGCTACGCGATGGTCCAGCAGAATTGACGCAAACTATTACGGTATCACATCGACAAAATATTTGATGCTCTGCTGGAAATATCTGAAAATTCGTCTGAGTGGAATTGTGCCACAACTCACAAAGCGCATTCCCTTGCTTTAAACGTTCAAAATTATAAATTTATTTCCTCTGTTGTAATCTGGTTCGATGTTTTAAACGAAATTAATTCTTTAAGCAAAATGATGCAAAGCCCTACAATGAATACTCATGTATGCATAAATTTGCTAAATAATTTAATTGATAAGTTCACAGAATATCGCACGGATGAACACTTTGAAATGGTTTTACAAGAAGCTACCAAAGTGGCTCACAAACTCAATCTTGAAGCAGATTTCCCACCAATATACACTTCGTCCAAGAAGAAAACAGAAACAATTTCAATATGAACAGGGTGATGAAGTTTTATTAGACCCCAAAATCAATTACAAAGTAGAGTTTTTTTTTTAGAATCCTAGGTCAGACATTAACTTCCTTAAAAAATAGATTCGAAGAGTTAAAAACATTAGACGATGTGTTTGGCTTTTTCAGTAGTAAATTATTTAGTTACCCCAAAGACGAATTGATGAAACGTTGTAAAGATTTACATCTGAAACTTAAAGACGATTCAAGAAATGAAACAGACATTGACGGTATTGATTTGTATAATGAAATTAATGCTTTAAAGCTGTATTTTCTAGAAAATCAGTCTAGTGATCCACATATCCTTTTACAATATCTTTTTACAAATGATTTAATTTCAACTTTTCCCAACACAGCAATAGCGTTAAGAATATTACTTACTCTGCCGGTTTCAGTTGCATCTGGTGAAAGGTCCTTTTCAAAGTTAAAAATTATAAAAAAATATTTAAGATCAACAATGCATCAGCAAAGACTAAGTAATTTATCTATTGTTTCAATAGAACATGAAATCTTAGATAGTTTGGATACAATACAATTAATAGCAGATTTCGCATATATAAAAGCAAGAAAAGTTCAATTTGTGTAGGTAGTTCTATTAGCATATGTTGTTTATTAAGTCTTAATAAACAACTTTCATTCATATACTTAAGTTAATAAAAATACAGGAATTGAACTTTTCTTGCTTGTGGCAAAATACCTTAGTACCTATTTTTTTTTAAATTGGACATTGATTTTTGAAAATTCTACGTCATAAACATAGTAATGACAATAAATTGTTTGACTTTGGAAAGTATTTATTTGCTTTTTCACACATCCATATGTAACAAAACTAAAAGTCCTTTGTACAAGCCCAGTCAGGAAAAACAGTGGATAGGGGTGGGGGCGGCACAGTCGATTTTGCACGCGGGCTTGCCTTGGATCATAGCCCTATACCTGCAGCAGCCTTGAGTTATTAGCATAATGGAAAAAGCAGTTAGAACCAGGCTGCCCAAACAGCTGTAATATAAAACAGCTCGGTTTGTAGACCGAGGGATTCGGAACAGATCAACTAAGGCCTAATCCTTTGACTGATGTGGTGATGATACGATGATGCTGCTGTAGGTAGTGCTGGTACTGGTGCTGCTGTAGGTGATGATGATCTTCTTACAAAAATTTATGAAACCAAACCTTTTATTAAAAATGCTTCACATTCATATTATAAAAAGTGAATATTTTTAATCATCGGGATGTCTACACATCACCCCACTAATCACTCTATATTTACAAACAAGCCGAAAAAAAAAATAGCAAAGTTTTAATCTATGTGCAATAAGAACATCAACTGACACAAATTAATAAGAAATTAAGCTGACAGTATACAAACGAACAAGTGAAAAATATTTCCGTTTGCACCTCATTAGTAACGCGAAGATTGACGTCAAAGGAATTACTAAGGGGGGGGGGACGGCTGATCGTCAAACAATGGATGTTATCCACGTATTACTTTTAAAAAGAACTTTACAACACTGACATACTGAAACATCCTGACTACAAACAATAAAAGGACGGTGTCAAAAAAAGAAAGAAATCTTCCACTTAACATTTAATCTTATCAGCCTCGTGTTCGCCAAAAATATAATAAATCAACCGAGCTATTGCGACTCAACTGATGTTTAAACGCTGGCAATTTCACAAACAAAACAATTCAAAATTTAAGAAGGTCAATAACATTTACTACAAAACACACAAAAAAAAACTTGTCCGAATAAAAACTGTAAACATTGTATATGATATTTACCTATATAAAAATCGAGATACGAAGTAGTAAAAAACAAACCAAAGTGGGGAACTGAATTATAACGTAACACTGTATAACAAGCGGAGAGAATATTGCTTGCCAACACAAGTCGGTTCGGTTCACATTATTATGTGCATTGTGTAGGGTTAATTTCAGCGAGCGGCAGTAGGAGTTAATTCTGTCGAGTTCAAGGCACTTCGTGTCAGCTGAACATCAACAGCTAACACCACCACTGCTCTGTGTGTGTGTGTGTGTGTGTGTGTGCCGCTCTAGTTAAATTATATCAGATCCTGCTCCACATTCAGCTTACATCATATTCCAGCCGTTTCAAACTTGTACAATCGCTTCGGCAACGTAAAAGAAAATTTTGATTTTGCTTCGTAAAATAAAATCAAAACCTCGCGAAACCGCGTTAAAAAACAATAAAAATTGTTACAAATTGACACTAGTTGTACTTGTATAATAACTAAAACTAAAATTGTGTTCGTTAACTTTCAGGATAAATTACTAATTACAATAAATAATACAAACAAAATTATTAATTGAAAATGTATATTCAAAAGTACCTTAATAAATAATAATTATTATTAATATTTATTATTATTAACAAAAATTACGAAATAAACTTTTAAAAATTATTATTAAAAATATGTATAATATTTAATTAATTATATATTTATCAATAATATTATTAATATATTATTATTAATTTATTATACATTAAATTTAATTAATTTAAAAATATTTAATATTATTTTTTTATATATATTATTTATTTACAGTAAAAAATGTTTCCACAAAAATCAAAGTTAAACTAACAGCGGAACAATGTACATCCGTTTTTAATTTTATTTCTGTAAAACGTGTAAACCCGTAACACATGTTTTAACTAAAACCATATTTTATGTTTTTTTACTGTATCATCACCACGATCTACAATCATTGTGCCCTGCTGCTACAATCATTGTGCTCTGAATCTTTGTTTGGAGGTAACTCTCACATCCCCCTCATCTTTACACTCTTTCCTGTTCCGCCTTATAAGCAGGGCCAAGGACGGATTAACCATTACGCTGACTAGGCTGTAGCCTAACGCGCGGCACTTTTGGGGGGGGGGCAAAATTTTAGCTAAAAAATAATACAATTTTACAGCTAAATGTAAAATTTGTAATAAATTACAAGGATAAAAATTTGAGTCCATTTTGAACACAGGCGCCTGTTTGCGAGAAATTATGGTAAAATTGTACATAAATAATAGAAGTGCATTCCAAACTGTTTTCTCCGGTTATGAGTCATCGGCGGCCGGCGCTCATAGAACTGCCGCCGCCCGACTTTCGTGGAATTGCCGACTACGTTATCTATTCCATCCACCTCCACCCCTCCATCTTTCTGCAAGGACTTGATTTCAGTGAGGTGTTTAAAACGTTTGCTCAATCTAAAGCGAGAAAAAAGAATCTAGCTTAACTTTACATGAGTCTTAACAAATCCACAAGATATTTAACTGATCTCTTCTTTGTGTAACTGATGTTAAATGTACCTTAATAAGACTGTTAAATTCTGCAACTACTTAGTTAATTTTTCCTTATAAAAGCCATGCAAACTACACATGGTTGAAGGTGTAACTCTAAAACAATCTCTGAAAAATAGCCTCAGTTTTCAATTCTTGAGACTATTTCCAAAAACAGTAAGATATTTGAAATATTCCTAACTAAGAAATATATTGTAGGGTGTTTAAAGCTTCATTCAGCCCCTTGGAAATAAACGTAAGAGTAGCCTATGGGATGTGAGGGGGCGCTAAAATATAATTAGCCTAGGGCGCCAAGATACCTTAATCCGGCCCTGAGCAGGACTTTATTAGTTCCATATTCTATAAGGAAATGGAAGTACGATGATCGTGACAAAACTCATGTTCGAGATAAGGGCTGATTTTCATTGTACTACCTTCAAAACATGAAGAAAAGTCATTTTCCGAAGGGTGTGTGTGTGTGTGTGTGTGTGTGTCTATATATAGAATTTTTTCTATGGTGAACTGCAGCAAATTCAAACAGAATCAAATAATTTTTTGCATATGTGCCTGAGTTGTAGAGGACTCAAGGCCTATTGATTTTGTTGAAGATCGGTTAAGGGGTGGGGTAGTTTACCTGAAACATTTTACGTTTTAACAAGAGTAAAGTACTTACTTTTGATAAATAAAGTATCCTGAAATGAAGGTCATAATAATCCACTTCAGTAAGGTAGATGAAGTATCTATAAATGAAACGCTAGTTGAAGGGCGAGGGGGTAATTTTTTGAAAACTACCTTTTTGATGTCGAAGAAAGTAGGTCTACATCATTTTGAAGGATAAGATACCTCAATACTTGCATAATGAAACTGTTACTCAATAAAAATGTACATATCAAAACTTGGGTTGTTTGACTAAGGGGGAGGGTAATTTACCAGCAATGTTTTGTGTTTTAAGAGGAAAGTACTTAATTCTGATAAGTAAAGTATCCTGAAAAGAGGATCATAATAATCCACTGTAAAAAGCTAGATGAAATATCTATAAATGGAGAGAGTAGTTGAAGGGGGAGGGGTGATTTTTTGAAAATTACTTTACTGATATCAAGTAAAGTACGAGTATTTAATTTTGAACGATAAGGTACCTTAGCAATAACATATGATAAAACTAATACTCTATAAAAGTGTAAACATCATTAATAGTGGGGATCAGTTGAGAAGGAGGGATGATTATCTGCCTAATTCCGTTTCTTCATAAGAACAAAGTACCTAATTTTTATAGATAAAGTGACTTGAAAATAACATTATATTAAATGACTACCCCATAATAACAAAAATGTCTATAAATAGTGAAAATAGTTTGAGGGTGGGGGATATTTTTTTAGAAATTATCAAACCGAATTCATATAAATGATTTTAAATATAAATCTAAGAACATCGACGTCATATACGGTTCTCCATACTGATATTTTTCTTTGTGTTTTCTTTTAGTTTTCATTGCTAAGAATTCCAGAGATTTTTTTAAATCTTGATTTCAGCACAATATTACAAACACAATATTAAAACAACAGAATACAGTGATGACACAACAAAGGGCCTTCTAGAAATGACTGTGTTGAGGCTTCCCTCACATACAATGAGCATTGTAATTGAATTAATTAATTACTTTTTTATTCAACAATTTTTAAAATTTCTTCAGTATTTGAAATTGAAAGCAACCATGTTTTCAGAGATTTCAGAAATTTGCTAGAATATCCCAAAGACTGACATATGGCACTAACAAATGAAAGAAACATGAACCACTACTACAATAAAACTGCTGACAAAAAGTTAATTTTGACTGTGGAACAACAGTATGGCTTTTTCATAGATCACACTCTTTATCTTCAAATTTATATTTATTTTCATTTCTAATATAAAACAGCCTAAGGACTTTAAAAACATACAGATGTCTTAAGGAAAGAATTTCAAACTTTTGAAAAGTGTCCAATAGTGTTTCAACTTACATTTCTTAGAAATAATTTTAACTGCCTTTTGTGATATTAGTAACTGACTTTAACGATGTAATAGTGTTCCTCCCCAACAATTAATTCCATATTTTATTTCAGATCCAATCAGTGCATGATGGACTGTGGTCAGCAAGTTTTCTGGACAAACATCTCATAAAAAATAGAATTTTTGCAAGAATGTACACAAAGCATTAATATGACACCCTCTCCTAGACAGATTACTGTCTACTATTATTATACTAAGATATTTCACTTCCTCAGTTTGTTCAATCACCAAGCATGTACAAATTCTTTTTGACACAATGATCCATGATAGTACAAAAGAACATGAAAATTCAAGCTTGCCTCCCAAACTGAAAATCATATATTTTGTTTTTTTTTCACTTGAAACCATAACATTTTTACTACACCAATACTTTAATTTTTTTTTAATCAAGCTGAATAGAGTTCTGGAGTGAACCTAAGGTGTTGCTGGTATACAGCAATGCAGTAACTTGCCCACAGAATCTATACTCACATAGATTATTAGAATAAATTAAAAATAAAACTGGACCCAAAACAAAGCCCTGAGGCACACCATCCATTAGAGCACCTTCAATAATTATACTGCTCCCAGGATGTACAACCTGTCTCTGGTTTAAAAGATAACTTCTAAGTCACTCATAAGGAATTCGACTCAAGCCAACTTTCCACAGTTTGTCTAAAAGAATAACATGATCTACTGTATCAAAAGTTTTAGCTATATCAATAAATAATGCAGCACATTGGCTACCATTATTTATTGCTGTATAGATGTTAATCATGAAGTTGATCAAAGCATCCTCTTTTGAGAGACCACATCTAAAACCACACTGATTCCTACAGAAAAAATTTATCAAATTAAAAATAACATCATTCTTAAAGACTTTTTCAAAATTTTTAGAAAAATGTTCAAAACAAAGATATACTTCACTCTTTAGGACCACCATATTGTTACATTTTTTTGTGGTGGTGTGTTTAAATATATTATTTATATTATACGGTTAATTCCTTTATGCCCCAGAGTTAGTACGTTATTAGGTAATGTTCTTATTTGTCCTTTTAATAATAAGAGCAAGAGGTTGCACTGATTTGTAATATAATTACCACTAAGAACTCATATATTTAATGGTTTAATAGATTTAAATGATTGAACTCCCTTTAATTCCTTCCTGGAGGCTGATTGAATTCACTTACCTACCTTTAATTCGAATCGCATGTGTTACCCAGGCAATAGGTACTACCAACTTTTTTCTTCAAATGTAAACACAACATTAATATTTCGAACTGATAAAAAAATTGTTAAATAATTAAAATAATTCCATACACAATTAATTATTTTCAATTTCTTTTATTCTTTGTTGTTTTTTGCTTCTTTCCCTTTTAAAATAACTAATAACATTTTCTTTTACTACAATGGTCCAGGCTCGTTAAAATTTTAGTTCGGTAGTTGGCAATATGATTTCTATATCTCTAAGCCTAGTCATTCAGATTTTTACATTATTCAAATATAAATCAGGGTTCTTTTGACTACAAGAATACTAAACGAAAATGTCTTTTACGAATTACAAAACTTCCCAATATAAGAGTGATTACAATAAAACAGAACAATATCTTAAATCTAGAATGACAATTATTTCGTATGTCGATCGATGTCGGCTTTTGAGGTTAACCGGTTTCAGTAGGTTAAACTATTTTAACATTAAAAAACAAAGAACTCATGGTTTACAAGTGAAAAATTATAATATTGATAGTGTTTTTGTGTAGTTACTGTGAAATAAATCATTCAAGTGTACACAAAATGTTATAATTATATTATAGTAATCTGTTATAAGTCGATTATAACCTTAAGTATCTACACTGTAACAGTACATATAATTACCAAAATACAAACATCAACAAGTAACAGTAATAATCAATCAAAGGCCATCAGAACAACCAAACTTGAACTCTAAGGGAGGAAGAAGACTAAAAATAATAAACTAACTGAGAAGAATAAAGAGATCAGCATTAATAAATAATTGACTATGAAAGAAATGAAGACAACGGACTAGAGATAAGACCAACATTGACCCAATATACCCAACAGATCAGACAGTGAGAAGAAGAAGGAAACATCCACAAAAGGATATTAATTAAATAAGATTAATGGAGTAAGTTAAATAGGGAAAAATCAAATTAACTCAACCAAGAGAAGAAATATATAATGGAAAGAAAAAAACAAATGAAGAGAATAGAAAATAATGCTCATGATTGAGAAAAAATAATCAGTTTAAAACAATATGCAAACCCTATGCAATGACTTAACAATGACATCAAACCATTAACAGACTATTCTAGGTGACTTGACTGTGACCATAACTCGAATTTAAAATAATAATATAAGTAAAAATGATCAGGAGAGTGAGATTAAAACTTGTATTAGTATGGATTAATAATGCATAAAAGATAACAACAAGATTGTATCTTATCTATTAGTTATGTAAATGATACAGACACAGGGATATCAGAAAAACTGATAATCACCAATAATGTTGTAAATATAATAGCCTATAAAAGAAACTGAAAAAGAAATATAAAACAATAAATAGTAAATAATAGTATTAGTACATTTAAATAATTAAGTAAAAATGTATAGAAATTAGTAATTTTAATTCTGTTAATAATGATCAAACCCATATTGTATGGGGAACCAAATTGTTCATCTCAAAAAATCCTGAACAATGGTAATAATGAATTATATATTAGAGCAAAGATAAGGGAACAGTACTAATTATAAAGATTTAATCATTTACAAGCCCGTGGGCATAATAGGGGAAACCAATTTATCATAGTCTCAAACCCCGCAAAAGGACGCTTTGAAAGCGTCTATTTTGCCGAGGTATACCGAAGAGTTACGGAAATTAAGAAAATTAACCAATCAATGATCAGAACCTAGCATTCGAAGCCAATTTCAGACAGAGGTGAGAACACAGTCCATCACAGTAATCCGACGGGGAAGCCACGCCGCCGCTCCTGAGACCAACTTTAAGAATTAACCTCGACCAGCTGACGAGAAGCAATAACCTCAAAAAATGAAATTTAGGTTATGCCGGTGGTAAACAAAAGTCGAGTTAACATTAGTTCAGTGAATCATTACGGAGTATGTTGCATAGGTGGTGAATTAAATATTAATAAAAATTTAAAAGTGCATTCAAAGAAAAGGGCACTACAAGCAAGTATAGTGACAATTAACCAATACTTAGAGCAATTATAACTTATTACGATAAAAAGTTTATCATGTATAATTAATAAGATGATTTCAATTGAACACAAAAAAGGCTTTGGACCTTATTAAAATGAATAATTTTGTTTATTATTAAGGAATTTAAAGACAGTTAACCTTACTTATAACAATTGTTAAATTATTTGATAAATTGCATTAAATATAATGAAGGAGATGTTGTAATATGAACACTAATAGTGCATTGAACATGATGATAACAGTTAATCTATTTAAAATTAAAAAGATTTAACGATAGCTGATTATAATTGTCAGAGTTGTCAACTGACCTGATAAACTTTACAAGAGATGATGCATAAGATAATTTATTATGAGCTTTAAGAAGGTTTTGAACCTCACTATGTTAACTCAATTGTTTCTTGTTAAAAATATTTAATAACAGCTAGCCATGCTTACAGGAGTTAGCAATTTACCTGAGTAAAGTTATCCAATATAACGAATCAAATGATTTCTTTTTATGAACACTAAAGTAAATTATAACATTATTGTACCTGTATTTTAGATGTTGTTAAAGATTTTTTATTATTAATTTAAGGTTAACTGGTTACTATAGCCAGCCTTAACCTAAAATGTTGACGAGAGTCACCTGTTGAATTTCATGTTAGTAAGTAAGATTTTATTTGTTATTGTAATCACTCTTCTACTACTCAATAATTATGGTAGTATAATTCTTCAAGTTTTTGTATCTTGCAGTCTAAAAGAACCTACTTTTTAAATAGAACTATTTAACCAAAAAATAACGTTCCATGCTATGATTACTGGAATCAGAATAACAAACCCTAAGGAAAAAAAATGTTATCGAGTCAATTAGTAATGTAAAATGAACGATTATCAATCTAATTATTATAATTTAATATAATTTCATGAATATTATTGAGCAATAAACCATATTTTATCAGATAAATGAGTTAACCAAATTATTTCATCAGACTAGACGATTACAGGTTAGGTGAAACACGTACCATAGTTGGCACCACTTGCAGCGGCAATCGAGATAATTCAAATAATTTTAAATTATCATCGCAATGCTGTATTGTTAACAGGACGATTAACAATTGAGACCTTCACTCAAAGTAAGTGCTGAACTGATCAATAAAATCTAATTTCAGTGAGGAGTCAACTTGTCAACTGTTAACCGAAACTACGATAACCGACAAAATTAACAGGTACCAACGAAAGAATCAACCTAGCCGATTCGTCTCGACTGAAGGAACCCGAAAGATTAATTCATGAATACAATTAAACCAACAAAAATAATAATCAAATTTAAAAAGTTTAATTCAAACAATTTATAAAATAGTTAAGACGAAGGGAATCCCGTTTAATTATAACACTATACTTTCCTTTTCTTTTAAAATACACTTTATTATTCACTTGTTAATTATTAATTAATTTTAACTCTGCTTTTGTTAACATGAACTTTCACGACACTCTTTACACTTTCTTGGTTATGTTGTATGTTTACTTTGCACCTAACCCAGCCGAGGTTCGACTCTGATATAAATTCATGGCTACGACTGTCGTGGAAGAGAGACGTTCTTGACTAGATGAAATTGAACACTAGACTCCTTTGCTAAGCGTCACTTTTTGGCTAACTGGCGTGGGCCTTTGGGTTCATACAAAGTATAAAAATTCCGATTGGTTGATAGCTAATCCATTGTCGCGGATAGCATCAGTCTTTGGGTCCATGACGGCATCACTTTGTGATATTAAAATAACTAAAATTCTTAAAATTAACATAGTTTCCTTATTCTAAGTACAATTGAAAGGATATGATTACTAATGATTTGCTTTCTTTCTCCTGATCATTTTCAAGACCTCACATGATATGGTTCCATACAGTAATAATAAAATGAACAATTTTAATTTTTGGCCTATACTAATAATTATTTTTAAAAGGTATCTTTTTATTACATTTTTTTGTTTT
The DNA here is from genome assembly GCA_034769895.1 of Magicicada septendecula. Classification (NCBI taxonomy): domain Eukaryota; kingdom Metazoa; phylum Arthropoda; class Insecta; order Hemiptera; family Cicadidae; genus Magicicada; species Magicicada septendecula. The sequence goes on along the minus strand of CM068373.1, from coordinate 394,941,721 downwards.
CTCAGTTGTATTTAAGATTTTATGCTATTAACAAACATTTTAACACTATTAATCCTAATTATGAACCTTAACTTTCTATACAACTCTTGGCTTCTATAATAGGCCTAAAAATGTCTTGTGTCCATAGGACTATTCTGGTTTCTTACAATAGAATTGCTTACTTCTAATACATTGTAACATTTTGTATTTAATCCTAATAAACAACATGATCTTTTACTATACACCTTATGATTTAAGGCATGCTTTGTGCCTTGTAATGTCCCTGTTTGCCTTCTACAATAGACGTAGGGTTTTTTTGTTCAAGTAGACATCTTGTTAATTATGTTCTTATTAGTATATTACAGACATTTAAGATTACTTATACTTTAATCTAGTAACATATACCATTTCTTTATCTATTATATAGTAGATTGGCTATGGAATATTCTCGTACGACAATAACATTAACATTCTACACGTACACACAAAAGGCCGAAAACTAGACACTCTAGAACAATTGGAAATATATAAACACACAAAAACAAATAAAAACGACATCCTAAACGAACAGACACAATTCAAATCGCACGCATTATTCGAACATATCTCACCCACACACACAGCATCGATCTTTCGAAATTCGATTTCGTCACCCACAACAAGACGGACAGCGCTACCTGCGGCAGCCTGTGAAGAAGCCTTTTAAAGGTGAAAACCGGTTATTGCTGTAAGGTAAAACTTTTTGCTTTTACTTATAAAAAACCTAGTGTTCTGAGTCGTTAAAGTAATAGTGATATTTAGTAAAGATTTAATTTTAAATTTTCCTTGTAGAAAATGTATTAAAGATTTCAAACCAAAACCAGCCATTCAACGTAAATATTTGATAATTATTAGTTTAGTAGATAATATGTCCAAATTCATATCTCCCACAACTAACAAGGTCTTCTATCATTGACCTTGACACTCTTCTATCATTGACCTTGGTGTCATTTGTGCCGATTAATTAATATCGGCGCGAATAAACAAAAATCGTGTACGGTATTTAACGAATACGCTAAAGAAATATAGGAACTGTATTTAGCGGTGGCGTTCTGCCGTACTGTGTTTAACAGAAATACGCACACAATCTACATGAGGTAATTAAGTTGCGCCTGATTGGTGCTGCACTCTGGCGGTCGCTGCTGATCGCGAGTTGAGAAAGGCCAGAATAAACGCTTCTAAGCCTCTTATTCTGGTCCTGAACCAAACTCCACGCCTCGCCGCGTTCTCCGACAGAGAGAAGTTTTTAATTGTCTTCCACCATCTTCCACCTATGGCAGGCTAAATTAAAACAGATCTGCGGGTCCCTCGCTTCAAGTCGAGGAACAGCCCCAACCTGAACAAATGACCATCTAGACTCTCAACTTCATCTGCCGGAGGAGAACAGCGAGGACAGGCCACACCCACACTAAAATGTAGACCAGAACACCAACTTCACACCACGGAATAAATCAGGTGACACCAAACCATATTACTTTCACACAAGGGAATGTACCCACTAGAACTCGTGGGCATATAGCTACACCACATACAATGACTTTAAGCTTTAAACATTTTAATTGGGTCCCCGGTTAACGGGACAGAATAGTGCGCGGACTTGGGGGGGGGGGAATCTTTTGTACATTTTGTAACTCTGTATATATTAAATGTGAGCCCAGAGGTTGGCATGTATCTGTGGCTGATTACCATTCAGGCATGTAAATTTCTTTCTAGTTTTCAGTAAAAGGGTTACCTTAGTGCTAGTAATTCTATCATTCATCATGTAATTTCAAAGGTTAAATTTAGTTTTCAATTAATGCATTAATTTCATATATTTACATTCAGTTTGGGTCATATAATGGATAGGAGTTTCTTTAGGTAGTTTCAGTCGGGTCCCCAGTTTAATCCTGTATAGGCGGATTTTCAGGCAGACTTGAACATGCTCCTGGGACAGGTTTAGTTATGCACGATCTTGCCTAGGAACATGTCGGCCTTTGGGCCAAATTAATTCTTAAAGGTTACAAAGCATTATGACACCTTACTGTTTTTAATATTTCACAAAATTTATCATGTTTAAATTCTTTTTAATTGATTATGATCACTTGTGTTTACTGAATTATAATTATATTTACTCCAAGTCTAAGTGCTCAATGTGGGAGCACTTTATAGTAGTATCAGGCATTATGCCAACTCCTGAATTTTAGTATGCCCTGGAGGCACTGGTGTTACACACATATATCTTGAGTTAATAGGTATTAAGACCTTGCAATAGGTGTTGCGTGCAATAATATTTATGAATTGTAAATTATGTACCTCCTGGGGTGAAAGAGGTGTGGCAAGATTTTAATGATGGAAGTTGTAATTGTCCTGTGATGTGGAACGTGTGTATGTGTTGTATATTGTAGACATATTTCCTTATATGTCCATTATATGTATTGTATATTCATGTGTATTTTTGGGGGTTAGGTATAGGGCTAAGTGGGGAAAAGTAATCCCGATTGGAAAAGAACATTTTATATTCATTTAATTTAAATTTTATATTTAAATTTTTAAAGCAGAAACATTTTTAAAGAGAATAAAGAATATAAATTTTATATTTATTAATTTTTTCAAGTAAGATTTTTTAGCAAAAACATTGTTAACGAGAATTTAAATTTTATATTTATTTTTCAAGCAAAATATTTTAAAGGAGAATACAATGATTTTGTTGGGTTAAAGAGATTTAAAGTTTGTTTATAATAAAAAAAATTTATTGGTTGTTAATTTTGTGAGTTTTAATTGCAAGTCCCGTCTCACTGGATCCAGCGCATTTTTGGCTTCTCTAGGCTTTGGCCTAGTTTTAATTATCTTGTGGCCCCTCTTAAAAAAAAAAAAATTTTTTTTATGAGTCAATACAATACTTAAAGAGGGGTTACACATTGGGATTTTCTTTTATTACTACACAAGTTTCATCAATAGTCTTTAATATTTATACAGATAATTATACAAAATATTCTTGGATATTTATACTTGATAGTTTATAAAAATAAAATATTAAATAAGCTAAAATTTTAGTCTTGACTAATAATATTGTTGACATCACAGAACAATCTACGTGTTTCTCGAACGTTTCAGAGGGATCCAGAATGTAATGTGGTGGTGTACGTGACTCTTTAACGCATTCATGAGACTTTTCTCGAAGTAGCAGCATTGTCTACACCCTTGGCGTGCTTTCTCTGAATATTATCATAAAAGTACAGTTCCTATAAAGTTTCAGACATTTAGCCCACTTACAGGGCAAACTGCTCACGACTTTGGTCAGTATCAATGTGCGTCCAGGTATCTTGACAAACTTCTCACTTTAAGTTATTTTGAAGACTGATAGTATGCCCCAACTTGTAAAGTTCTTTGATTGCTGTTCATGTGACAGGAAGTCAACCAACCTATGGCTCGGGAGACATGGTACCATCACAGCTGATGCCTATTTGTGTTAACGAGGCATGTTTAAAAGTCAATGGGATCTAAAATAAAATAATTATTACTTGACAAGAATGAGTGAAATTATGATATTGTTACGACATCACAGAACAATCTACGTGTTTATTGAACATTCCAGAGGGATCCAGAATGTAACACGGTGCTGTACATGACTCTTAACGCATTCATGAGACTTTTCTCGAAGCCACCAGCCGCGCGGACTGTGTCAAGGCCGCAATTAATTATGTAATACACACTGGCGCTAAGACGTAGTTTGGAACGTTCTGGTCTGTGAGCGGAGGTATAAATACATGGCGGCAGCGGCCTTAGTTTTTCAGTTATAGTGACGATATATTTACAGTGTGGGCCGAGTTTACTGTCGGGCAATTACAAGTGATTAACTGGCAACTTTACTGTGTGCGTTCAAGTAGTTATTAGTGACGTGTTTAATTATCAGGCGGGATAATTGTAATACAATTGTCTTTAATTTTAGTGGACATTTTATTGCGTGTGAACAATTTTTTTTGCTATAAGAGACTGTGTTGTTAATTACAAACTGTTTAACTGTGAAAATTAAAGCTGGTGATTAGTGACTTAATTGGTGTCTTGTATTTTGTTTCCACTGTACCTATGACGATCCAGTAGACCGTCGTAGCAGTGGTGTCAGAAGTGGGATAGAACGGTTAACAGTGGAAACAGTGGACACTTTGTACAAGACGAGTGTAATTCATAATTAATCGGAAAACAATGGATGCCAGTCAGCTGATAGAAAATTTACAGGTGCTGCTGTTACAGATGGAGAAACAACAGGATGAAAAACTAAGGCCGCTGCCGCCATGTATTTATACCTCCGCTCACAGACCAGAACGTTCCAAACTACGTCTTAAGCCTAGTCCACACCAGTAGACCACGTTGCGCAACGTGTTGCGCAACGGTCTCGAGACGAGACATAGACATGGTCTATAGACGACAATCTTGGTCTCGTCTAGCGTCCACACTACTATGTGAATTTTGTTAGTCTCGTCTAAGCACACCACCATGGAGGACATTGCTTTGTGTGGAATGAGTGCCTGTTTGGCTATTATTACGAATGAAAGATCGCGAAAACGTAAACGTTGGTGGACGCGCGAAGTACTCACAGAAGGACCAAGGTTCGGTACCACATTATTAAATAAATTAAAAATGGAAGACGCCATGGGATTTCGGAATTTCACCCGCCTGACGCCTACTGATTTCGAAGAATTACTTCTGATGGTTGGAGGGAAAATTTCGAAGCAAGATACAAAATTTAGGGAAACCATTACAGCTTCTCTTCGACTGGCAGTCACACTGCGTTTTCTAGCAAGTGGAGACTCATTCACGAGCCTCATGTACACCTTCAGAATATCCAAACAGGCAATATCGAAAATAGTACCAGAAGTTTGTGAAGCAATTATCTCTTCATTGAAACAACAGATAAAGGTATGTATAAAAAATTAATATTATTTTTAATAAACAATTTTATATTTAACATTTTTTACAAAACTAAATTTTTTTACAATTTTTTACAATTTTTTGTGCAATTTATTTTTTACAATAAGAAACAAATGAGACTTTATAAATTTATTTAACAAATGAAATTGATAAATTGGTATGATTTTTTTTTACAAAATTACAAATGCGTCATCCCCTGACTCCAATTGTTGTATTTGAACCTCTCCGATTTCATAAATACCAGTAGGTGCAGAGGGATTTGAGCTATAACTTTCTTCCGAAACGTGAGATGTTGATGCGACGGAAGAAGTGGATGGTGGACGTGGCATCTGAATGGGCGGGATTTCCGAAGCTAAGAAACCCATGTCCAATTTAAATAAGACGTCGTTTATGTTACGCTGTGCCAAAGCAATTTCCATTCTACTTTTGTTACAGTTCCTCAATTTATTCGCTACATATTCCCCGAATACTGCGTACTCATCTCTGGAACTCACCACTTGAGTTAAGGATTTCAAGCAGTTGACTGCTTGTTGGGCAGCGGAGTCCTCGTTCTTGCGGACGCGTTTAGGAGCGCGTCCTGGGGGTTTGAATGGTGGGCTGTTGTCCTCACATTCCACATGCACGGTTTCATTCTCTTCCTCGTGATCGCCTGTATCTAGCAAACTATCCTGAAACACAAAGAAACTCTTTAAAAATATGTCTTCAAGACGTTAACAGAATTGTTTCTTTAATAAAAATTACTATTATTATCTTTATCGTTTTCTCAGATTTCACCAAAAGATAATGCACCACTCAGATCGACTTCATTTCGCTTGAAATGAATAATTAAAGTGGAGTTTTTCAAAAATATTCAAGGAACACGAACATCGTCTCCAGCTTTAGTTATATAGCTTTCCTATTTCATTGGCAGTAAAAGCCTAACATAAGGTCAACATCTAAACAAATAATTTTAACTAGCACAAAATTTTTTAAAATATTGATCGCATTACCGATTTAATATTTTTACTTTATTTATACACACACATATATATTCATAATTTGTGATTACCTATTTCTTCGTTTCAGAGACCGACTTCCGAAGCTGAATGGAAAGCTATTTCTCAGGAGTTTCTGAGTAGATGGAATTTTCCACACTGCATAGGCAGCATTGATGGTAAACACGTTCAGATGGTGGCCCCAGAACACAGCGGGAGCTTGTATTTTAACTATAAAGGTACTTTCAGCATTGTGTTCCTTGGCGTTGCAGACGCCAACTACAACTTATTGTACGCCGATGTTGGATGCCAAGGGCGTATTTCTGATGGGGGCGTTTTCAAGTTCACTTCACTATACAAGGATTTAGAAAACAATACCGCACACGTACCTGTAAGTGAGGCATTACCAGGAAGAACAGAACCTGTACCATATGTTTTTGTGGCAGATGATGCTTTTGCTATGTCTAATTATTTGATGAAGCCGTACCCTGGTCGTATATTGGACATTCCGAAGAGAGTCTACAACTATAGGCTAAGCAGGGCTCGAAGAATAATTGAAAATGTTTTCGGTATTATGTCGTCCAAATTTCGGGTGTTTCTTAAACCGATAGCTTTACAGCCAGATAAAGTGGAGTCTGTCGTGTTGGCTTGTGCCTACCTACACAATTTTTTACGTAGGAATTCAGCGTCAAGATATGCCTACACCCCACCAGGAAGTTTGGACTCGTACGATGGCGATGGAAATGTAATTGAAGGATTTTGGAGAAGAGAAATCAACGAAGAGAATCGTTTGGTTGATCTGCGCAACGCTCCTCGAAAATGTTCATCTAACTTGCATAAAATTCGTGATGAATTTCGAGATTACTTTGTTTCACAAGAGGGAGTGGTATCTTGGCAATACGATTCAATAAAGTAATTTACTTGATCACTTTTTGTTAGTAGAACCAATTTAATTAAAACTAAAGAATTAAGGTTGATTTAAATCAAATTAATAAAGGATAAATGTATTTTAATAAAGAGTTTCATAGAGTTATTTGTACTTACTTCAATTTCGTTGTTCCCACTGTCCGTGTTATCTGTGTTGCGGCTGCCCTTTGATTCGTTTGCCGGTAGTAAAAATAATAAATAGTCGTAAGCGAACCATGAAGACTTCTTCGGAGACGACCCACTTGACGGAGTGATTTTTTTCCGCTCCCTGTTGAATGAAGTTTTCAGATTATGAATTTTTTTCTCTATTTCCTCCACGGAAACTTGGTGGTTTGCAGCCAGGAGTTCCATAGCTGCTCTTCTTTTAGCCCGGTTTTTGTAATCGGGACTTGTCACATCCCACAAACATTTTTCATTATGGTAATCTTCGATTAATTTTAATACGTTTTCATTTAACCACATGTTGCACGTGATGTAAACAAACTAAAGTAGGGGGGTAAACGGCGCGGGGGAAGGAGTGGGGCAGGTCTCGTCTCGTCTCTAGACAAACGTCCACACCATCGATATGTTGCGCAACATGTCTAACCGTTGCATCAGGTCTCCCATTCCGATCGGGAGACTTTAGACCGGCGATTTTTGGTCTCGCAACGGCCCCCGTAGACCAAGTTGGTCTATTTAGGCAGTCTACGAGACAACCTAGACACGTCTCTGAGACCTCGGTTGCGCAACAAGTCTACTAGTGTGGACGAGGCCTTAGCACCAGTGTGTATTACGTAATTAATTGTGGCCTTGACACAGTCCGCGCGGCTGGTGGCTTCGAGAAAAGTCTCATGAATGCGTTAAGAGTCATGTACAGCACCGTGTTACATTCTGGATCCCTCTGGAATGTTCAATAAACACGTAGATTGTTCTGTGATGTCGTAACAATATCATAATTTCACTCATTCTTGTCAAGTAATAATTATTTTATTTTAGATCCCATTGACTTTTAAACATGCCTCGTTAACACAAATAGGCATCAGCTGTGATGGTACCATGTCTCCCGAGCCATAGGTTGGTTGACTTCCTGTCACATGAACAGCAATCAAAGAACTTTACAAGTTGGGGCATACTATCAGTCTTCAAAATAACTTAAAGTGAGAAGTTTGTCAAGATACCTGGACGCACATTGATACTGACCAAAGTCGTGAGCAGTTTGCCCTGTAAGTGGGCTAAATGTCTGAAACTTTATAGGAACTGTACTTTTATGATAATATTCAGAGAAAGCACGCCAAGGGTGTACACAATGCTGCTACTGAATAACAACAAAATGTAGTACATTTGAAAACTTACACACACTGACAATGTGAAGATTTCTAATTTAAATATCTGTGTTTGTGACAAGCTCAATGAATGAAATGTCAAAATTAACCTGCAGATGAGAACACATTCACAAAAAACCCTCAATGTGAATCTACTCCATAAACTAGCCAAGCTGCAAAGGGGCCTAAAATAAGATATTTAAAAATTTATTACGAATGAGTTAAATTAGTCACAAAATTATTAAAAAACATTATTCTTAGTTCAGCAAACGTCAGCTGTATATAAAGTCTCAATCTATTAAATATAACTTTGCCCCAACAATCGTATCAAATTATAACCATATGTTTCTAATAACTAATAAAATCGGTTCAAACTCTGAGCCGTTAGTATAGTTTTACTTAAAATATGAATTAAATTAAAACCTTCAGGGTTATACGGCCACTTCTGATACTCCCTCAGCCAAAAGGATCACAGGTGGCATCAGTTATCAGTTGTAATTAATTTTTTATCTCACATCATTGTAGTTATGTTGTTGACATGTACCTGTACATCATTAAACAAGGACTATACCAACAACAGAATGACGACAACGCAACAGGTTGGCTTCACTGAAGGTGATAAGCTGCAATTGATGAATACTAATTGTAGCAACGCAGTGGTAACATGGACTCAAAATGGTAATCTCATATTACTAACAATGCAATCTGATTGGTGCGTATAGACAGTGTCACAATGTGGTGGCATTTAAGAACATACTACTACATCAACGCCTTCTGACTGTCACCCTTTTGGCTGAGTATTACCAGATGTTTGTATTTCCAGTATAACTGAGTGAGTACTGTTTCTGATTTTTTTTAATTTCCAGCAAACTCAGTACCACATATTCTGCACTACACAAATTTAAACATTCTGATGTAACAGTATTAGCTACACACAAACATATTTCTGATACACAAGTTTTCACTGTGCACTGAGCAGATCCAATCGTGTACACAGTCAACATGACTGATGAACGCAACCTGATGATCAAACGAATTTCCGTAACAATTCTTTGCCAATTATACTATCTTCACTACCTAACCTAACCTTATAATAATATCACTCTCGATACCTGTACTGGAAGAAAAATAAACCATCATATCTGATTATTGCCTTTACATTACAGTCTTCAAAAGACATGAAATCAATGAAGGCAGTCTTTGCTTTAGTGTTACACTTAATGTGTCGTAAAATAAAGATAACACTTGCTGTCCAGTGACCTACTTAAAAGCCCATATACTCTTCCAACTTGTTTGTTCTTTCCTCACACTGGCTTTATATTACAACATTCAGCCTAACGCTGAAGCCGCACTACACCAAAAGTGCCACGTATGAAAACTAAAATTTCACTGACCATAAAAATTAGAATTTTTTACCATACAGCAGTTTCGTGGATATGAAATTTTTCAACGATATACAACTTTTAAATGTATAAAAGCAGAAAGGGTAGGATTCCACACTTGGAGGATGGTTGCATCAGACAGAGACCCTCAGTGAGATCTCATTCACCAAGCTAGGACTCGCTCAGGGTTGTAGCGCCCCCGATGATGATGATGCAACTTTTGATGAAACCAGATATAAAATGTACTTGAACTTCTTTTATAATTGAACATTCAAATACCGATAAGAGGTCAGTAGATACAAAAACTACAATGACCTCAGTACACGGATGTCCACAACTCAACAGAAAAACTACTACTACTTGCACAAATTATGTAAAATGTTTTGTTTAAAATTTGGTGTTGTTATTAATAATTTATTTTGAGCTACAACATTTACTTGATTAATTAAGCCCAAAGTCAGCAGCTAAGCTCAAGTACACTACTATTAAAATATTTATCAATTCTAAAGCAAATATGTCACTTGCACTTAGAATTTAAGAGTTTCATCAAACAGAAACTACTAAGCGTATCAATACAACTAAATTATCAGTTCTTAAAATTCAATTTTAGAAAACATCAAAACACACTATTTTTAGAATTATTATTCATGAGACCAGGCAGATCACGCAGCAGTCCAGAAAGTGCAAATTTATACAACTACACAGTCCATACAAACTGATAATATTACCCATCAAATTTACTTTGTAGATCGAGGCGTAAATATAAATGCTATAATGCTTAACTTCAAAAATTTTGTCTCTTACAAAATCTGACCTCCAACAAGCCATACTGAATATTCATTAGATTAATTTTAACACAATAACATAACACAACAGTGCTACCGCATTTGTTACCCATTGAAAACACAACAATTCTCAATGTGTACATAAAGATTTAGCATTGTACATATATGTATTACACACTGAAAAAAGTACCACGATGCTAACAAACACACAAAGTTCATTAGCAGCACATAATTAAGCACAACTGCCGAGTGCTCTCTTTCTGTTGTTGACTGTTACTGCTACTCAGCTATACATTGTTTCATTATGCTTCTGTTTATTGAATTAGTTCAATTTACAACTTCCAACCATTTCCAATTATGAGCATAAGCGGCGTCGACTGGCCTACTATAATTGGAAACAATCAGTCAATTGAAACCTGACTTCCTCCCTCATATACTGTATTTATATTACAAGCACATACAGAGAAATATTACTCCGAGTTTGGAAAACCCTTACTGTTTTGTGAATGGGAAACTGTGTATTTGTTACAAGAATAGAACATTTTAATTTTAAGATGTATAAATTTATAAATTCTGCAAATTTATATAAATGCACATCATACTACACTAAAACAACAGCTTTGTACTGCAAAAACAAAAATATCGCCTATTAAGCTAATTACGTTTTTGTCAAAACAATATACCCAATCAATTACATATACAAAAACATACATACCACACACACTGTACATATCTTGTGTGTGCGTGTACGCGCATGCACACGTGTGCTTGCAGAAATGTGCATGTTTGTTGATAAAAGAAGTGTAAACTTTGTGCGTTGAACTTTAAGTTTGGTAAGTTGGGTGTCTTGCCCTACACCTGAAATTTGAGAGCCTGCATTGTGAGGCTGTTGTCGAGACGAGGCGTCAGAACAAGCCGACCAGAAGATCCAACAGTTCCTGAGACCAGTGAAAGATGCCAGAGATCCACTGTTGTCGTGCAGGATGTATTGAGTGCCTTGTTTGTATGGCCAGGTATACACTGGCACCACGAAGTGTATCATTTGCACCTGCATCGGTGAACACAGTTGTTGCTGCCATCTGCACCAGCTGGAGAAGTCCACAATCGCCGAGCACGCTCTTGCCAATGCAGATCATCGTGTTCTCTCCAAGGAGACCAAGACCCTGTCCTCAGTGAGAAATTAGTATGCTCACCTTTATATGGAGTCGGTCCAGATTCAGAAGCACGCTCCAATTGAAATGAACTGATGAGGTGAAAGTCTGTTGTTAAATAGTATTTGGCATGGTATGTTACCGAACGTATCAGAATAAATCTGGATTGTTACTGGCTCGCTTTCTACCCCTATAATGCAGTGGTGCTTCTGCCTAGCTAGTATAGTGCTTCATATGTTATATAGGGAAACCCCATTTCCCCAGTAACTTATTGCTTTTACCTCGGTTAAGGGCACGTTCAGCTCTCACACTTTTGTCGAACATTTTATAAACTTGTTTCTACAGAAGAAGGCCTCTGGTTGGTAGCTGAAACATTTAGACAATGACAGACAAAGCAATCGACCACGGCCAAGCAGCCCAGATATAAATTCTTTTATCAATGATTCCAGTTGTGATAGCCTACGTACTAAACGCGCATGTTTGTTGTTCAACATATCTATTCAATTGTTTGTATGACTTAATAATAAGACTTAATAATAACAGTATGCCCATGTGGTTAAAGCAGGTCCACTTGTAAAAATAGGTCTATCATGTGCATAGCCCAGTGACTGCAAACTTCTACACTTGTAAGTGTAGAGAGAGAGAGCAGATAAATATCAATAACAGAAATATGCAAAAAAATATTGTAATTATTTTCATATTTTCAATATAATAGTATCACTATCACTTTAAAATGGTTTTAAATTTGTAAAAAGAAATACCTTTCACATTTCTTGTAAAACTGTAGTTTAATTAGATTTTATGTTCACACCCACACATATAAGATTCTGAGCTCTCAAAATTTAATAGAGTTTACTACTTTGAAGCACTTCATTAATCAATAATGAATATTTAAATACTAAGAGTTAACAAGAATAATGCCATTTAAAAATTGTATGACCATCCCACACATTGGGGAGAAATTTCAAATTATAAATGGTTGTAATACCCACACTATGATTTGGAATACTAGGCATTAAGATAGGATGATTTAAGAGATTCAAAGTAAAAGAAATTAATGTTAATCTGTGATTATCTTCTTCACGGTAACAAAACCTAACCTACTCTTTGATAAAACTACAAATATAATATTCACAAATACAGAAGCAAATTTTCAATTAAAAAGAAGAAATATGTATTAAAATAAACTGAAATTAAAAAAAAAACACACAAAATAAATAAGTCTACTTGGCCATGACAATCTGCAGAACAGAATCATAAGTGCCAAACATTACACTCTACTAAAACCTACAGTAAGGAAGAATTCAACAGTCATAGAAACAGAAACACACTACACCAAAAATTAAGCATTGATCAAAAACTTTTACAAAGCAAACCATTAAATGACAAAATAAAACAAAAAATGTTAAAATAAAAGTGTTAAAAAGACACTCCTTACCCTTGAATGTTCTGCTGTACAGAATCGACTAGTACCTACAAACTGCCATTCATAACCACAGCTCCAGTAAACAATTTGTTAAAAATCTTCCGATAATCTTGTTAAGTTAGGTAAGTTCCAGACGATCTGTGGGACAATTGACCGTATTTTTAGAAACACGGTATGTCGAGATACAAAATTAAAGTTCTATAAAGTTATGGCAGTCCCTGTACTCCCCACTATGGGTGTGAATTATGGGCAACAACCAAGAAACAAGACAGTAAAACACAGGCCTCAGAAATGGGGTTCTTAAGAGGAGTTAAAAGATGTTCTAAACTTGGTTGTGTAAAGAATGAGGAGAGTTACAAGTTTTTAACTTGAATGAAAAATTAAAAGAGTACAAACAATGGTGGAAAGAACACTTAGAAAGAATGTCAGATTCCAGACATGCAAAACAAGTCTGGAAATACCAACCTATAGGACACGGGTGTGTGGGAAGATCAAGGAAGAGATGGCGGGAGGGTCTTTGAAGGCGGAACAGGCAGCACCTTGTCTACCCCGTGTTGTGAAGATGATGATCTTCTCACAATCTTTCAACATTTCCTACGGCATCATCCCATTTTCTTTCTATAGGACTCAAGTCACTTACTGCCCACTAGTTTGCGATCACTCTTCTAACATGTCCATACCACACTAGTCTTTCCTCATCTACATAATCAAATAAGTTTGTTTCCACTTCCATTCATACTCTAACTTCCCTCTTAGTAATTCAATCTTCCACCTAACACTATAGCTTCCTTCCATTTCTGTTGGTTTAACTTCAAATTTGTTCCTTACTTAACTTGATTTATCTTTGGTTTTTTTCTTTTAATATCCAAAGGTCCACTCAGTATATTACAATACTACATACCACTAAGTTGTAAATGCTCTGCTCAGTGGCTTTGATAATATACATTTAGCTGCTAAATATTGTACTTCTTTGAAAGTAAACAAATTTCTGTTGACATTCTTTTCCTAAAAAATATTTCTTAAACTGCAATGAAATTATGCTTTCTGCAAGTATTTGGTACACACTATAAACAATTCCATTACCATAATGTGACAATACACAATTAATCTTTATTATCTTTTTGGAATCATAAAAAAAAAACAGTGAAAACGCATTAAAACTGTTCTGTGAGATGACTAAAAATGTATACGAGAGGTAATTGTACAAAACAAAAATAAAACATAAAAAAGGAAACACGTTTGGTTGCAACTCATGGGTACTGGCTAAAAAACAGAAAAGTGAAATACAGTGGTAAAGATCAAATTCTTGAGATGATTTACAAGGAAATGTGGAAATGCTGAAATTATAAGAAACTCAGAGAAACAACTGACACTTGAATTTATATAAGAGAGACAACTGACATGGGGAAATATATGGATATGAAAGAGACAGACCCATAAGTTGAGTATGGGAAATGAAACTTGAGAAAAATAAGAAAAGAGGAAACCTAGATAATTGTAGGGTAAAGTAGCAGTAAATATTCTAGAAAGGAAAGGAAAACATGAGATGATTGAAGAGATTGGCAGAAAAGGTGGAAGACTGTGTGCAAGAATGAATAGTAAGTATATGAATGAGTATAAAGTTTGATTATTCAACTCTCCGCCACTTTATGGTTATTAGGGATTTGGTGTAAAAGTAAAAACTAATTCAACGAATTTAAAAATATAAGTGAATATCTAAAAACACAAAAGTCTGCTATTCTTCAAAGGAAGTGAGAAATAAGTCTGTGAACACAGCAGACAGCAATAAATCAAATGTACTTGACTTGGAGCCACTCAGTCGTAGCACAAACATATTTATTAATAACTTAATCCACTCTTCCTCTTGGCTGTCCTTGACAAAAGGGGCCGGCTGTACAAGCAAAATGTTTATTAATTGCAATTGTTATAGAATTGGTTAACAGAGAGCAGCTGAATACTTTTGCCTATTATTGTGTATACACAAATGGACAGTACAAAAGTCGGACCCATTAGGTCAACAAATGCAGAGTCCAGACAATGCCTTTGACTGCAACTTAAACGCCTACCCGCAACCCACTTCACTAGGCCTGTATGATTTAATAGAAACATATCTCTACACATACTCATTTGATTGAATAAAATACCCCTCAAACAATGTGCTACACATTGTCTGCTCAAACTCATTCTATATGTTCATTACTCTTGCAGTACCAAAACAAATCCTTCAGTGGTTTGTACCTCCTTTTATTAAAAATGTAATACTATTCATCGAAACAGAACTTCATCATTATGTTTTATATACAAAATACAATAAAGTTATCACATTAACACAGAACACAAATAGCCCCAAATTGAAGGAAGGTTTTCTAGGTTAATGGGGAAAGTATATTTCCCTGATTCAGACAATTATTTTCTTCTAGCATACAGAAAGTTTCCTCTAATATATTATTACACTTACCTAGGGCATAACATACCAGTGGGTATGGCACTTGCCTACAAACGTATGGTCCTGGCTTCAATTCCTAGACAGCACCATATACTCGAGGTACGTTTTTCAGACCCTATGTCAACACAACCATTGACCTGTGGAAAAGAGTACATGGGATAACTTTCTGGAGTAATAATGGGCAACTAAAGCCTACACAGTGGTTACTGGCTGACCAGGAAGTGTCCGAGCATTGAAGAAGACACTGGTCTTGGAGTAGGTAAATCGCATGAAGGCGATACCGGATGTACAGCACCTGATTCCCGAGGCCTGAAGCCACTACTCCCGAACTCTCAGATGTCCAGTGTTAGGGAAGTTCTACCCTAGCTGGGACAACCACAACCTAGATGAATCCATTCCTGAACGTGGGGGGACAGCACTCTGGTCAGGCTGGTTCACGATCCCGTGGTACCATTTTTGAGTATGTCGCTGATCCCCCAGCGATATAACAACCCCCAAACCCCTAAATGGTCACGGGCCTGACCTTCATTTGATCCACAGGATCATCTTCGAAAGTCTATGGCTTGTCCTCCACCTTTTGGCAGCAGCAGGGCAATACCACCTCACCAGGCCAGTGGTAAGGCAGGTTGCCATGACCTATCCCTCTCTTGTGCCAGCATTGGACCCCACCAACTCCATGGACACTAGTCCGCCGAAGAGGATTGAACAAGCAGGCGAGACCTACTAGGGTTTAAGTGTGTACTTAATGGACATCACGGACTAGGGTGAGAGGCCTGACACAGCTACTGGCCAGGGAATGCGCACACTGGTTCCCGTTCACAAGGCACTAATACAAGTCAGCATAAAAGATTGTACCATTCGTGCAGCAATACGCATATTTCCCAACCATCAGTGCCAATGCCACCACAGGAAAGCCTACCCCCGTGCTTGAATGCAGTACATACATGGGTGGGTTCTTGGACCCACAGGAGACCTGGGGAGAAAGCTCCAGACCCCCGCCCGCAGTGTGGCTACTGGCTGACCACTCATATGCTGAGCTACCTCCGCATATTGAATGGCTTACATAACCTGCTTACTACAGCCATATAGCCAAACCTAAAGTCCTATACTACAGCTAAAATAATTAGAAATGAAACAGCTGTCTGGTTGCACTGTGTCGAAAGATCTCATTGCACATGCATAGCTTTGACACGTTTTCGGACCAACTATTTTGTCTTCAGAACAGCGGCATGGTTTATTTAGTGTATCATGGTTGGTCACCTAACACCCCACACCCTGCATTGCCTTCTCTGCCGCACCTATGATCTGTGCGAACCATTTCATGCCTTACTATTTCATCTGTACTTTACCGATACAAAAAGAAGCCATTATTATTAACTGCATTTATCTGCTCATTTGGTCAGTGCTAACCACATTTCCTAGATCTTTCCGTCTCCACCCCGCCCCCAAATTTGTTTCACTGGTGGTGTATGCTATAAAAACACTCCAATAATACTAGAGGTCCCCTATAAATTCAACTGTCTTACTTCTATGAAATCAAGCCTAGACCACACTTCTGAGTACCTTCTAATTTTTACTTTTCTTATCCTATCTCTCCTGCAACTCTTCTGTAGTGTTTGATCACTACAGCCTATATTTTGCTTTTCTGTTTTTCTTGCAGAACCCACGGCTCATAATTAGCTTAAACATGTAAATTATTGACATACAAATATGCATCTTAGTTTCTAAGTGACTTCCTGTTTGTTTATAAAATTTTTACGCATTGTATACCACAATTTTACACTTAATTTTTTTCCACTTCATCTTTTCTTCTCTATCTTTATAAATCAGTAAAGTTATACATAATTTTTATACAAATATGTACATAAAATTTACTTTTCTTTGCTGTTTGCAGACCCTTTACATGAAAAGCAGATATAACCTACACCAATGCTGGAAATACAAAGAATTTATTAAAATAAAAATGCATATTAATTTTATATATATATTTTCAACAAACTTTGGAAACTATACTGAAAACACAATTATGCCCTAACTAAATTTCTCCCTCCCCAATTTTGGTTTCTTTAGGGAGATCTCAACACCATTATAACTCAGAAAGTGGTAGGGTAGGGAACCTTAAATGTATCTTTCAGAAAGATAAATTTCAAACTACACAAAGTTACATTTTTAAAGTAAAAACATCATTACAAAATTTTAATGAATATTTTATATAAAATAACTAAAACAGTGATATAAACAAAAATCAACATCACAAATCTACGGCTTTTTACATCACAAGTTTTTAGTCGCACAAATTTAGGTCTTAACTCTTTAATGAAACTCAGTCCCACTAATGATCTCAGGTAAATGACTCAGGGTAAATCTCATCTCTGAAGTACTTTTCTTTTATACAGTGGCAAAGCGTCAGGGGACCACTGATTTTTATACTGTTGCTGTGTCAATGTTGCAAAGTTGAGTAGGGCAGGCAACTGACCTGTACTGGCCCCTTCGTCTATCATTATATTTGCAAGGCAACACAACTCTAAGTTCAGTAGTAGTGTTTGAAACAAACTGTGGAAATGTTTGCGCAAATGTCAAACACTAAATGCGGAGAAACATGAAGTCAATGTAAAATTCCTTCTCAATCTTGAAAAATCCACTATAGAAATACTGTATATCATTTATTTAAAGAAGTGTATAGTGATGAATGACACATCCTCAAGTTTTTGACTGATTCAAAAAATTTAAAGATGGGAGTGATATGATTGCAAATGATCTGTTCCATGGATCAAGATCAAAAACTGTTTGCATTGATTGGGCACCCAACAGTTAAACTGTTAAGCCTACAATAAGAAGAACTACTACTGTTCATGTGCAGGTGAGAAGAAAAAGACCTGCACTATGGAAGAGTGGATTCTTCACCAAGACAACACTCCAGCACAGAATGAACTGTTTAACATGACGTTATTGGCAAATCAATAACAATAATTCCTGTACGGAATTCCTGTATGGTGTCCACCATACCCATCTGATCTTGCTCCGTGTGACTTCTTTTTGTTTCTAAAGGTCAAGTCTGCATTAAAATGAACTCTTTTGAGTCCACAGATGCACAGATGACTTTGAGTCAAAAGCAATAGAGGTTATGAAGATACTATCAGAAACTGACCATTGCTTCCAGCAGTAAAAAATTCACATGGAGCGGCGTAGGGATTAAGGAGAGGAGTATACTGAAGGGGATAATACTTCAATTATATGAGGTAATGAATATAAATGTTACAATGTTAGTGCAGTTACTTTCTATCCACACCTTATTTGCTAGCAAATTATATATGAAGGAAATAAACATTGCTTACCTGAATTTTCTAGTATTAAGAGTATTAGTTTTTTCTTTTTTTTTTTTGTAATGGTGCCAGGAAATCACAAAGTTTGAGAATAATGTGTAAATAATTAGAACAGGTATTATTTTGGATATTAACAATCAACCATCAGAGAAGGACCACCTATTTGGCACATAACTAGGTGCCAGCCATGCTCTAATTACGGTTCATTAACTTTAGTGTACTAACAGAATTTAGCACAATAAATTTACACTCCAAATATAGTTCACCTAGTCCCTGACAGCTTAGTTATGTTTACAGAGAGTAAAAGGAATGTGGTCACATTGAAGTGAGTGACAGTATAATTTGTTTAATGCCACATCAAGCCTTCTCTGTATGCGGTTATAATTGTGAATACTGACTATAGCAACGCATAATACGTTTTGTACATTTCATCCTAATGCAATGCAACAAAACTGAACATGGTGTGAATACTATTAGTACAATCAAAATAACAATTTCAAACACAATACCACATTCATAACCTGTTGACTGAAATCAATAAATGACAGTAAATTGGTATATATTTACAGCATCATACTTTTTATGAATTGTTGCTTTATTCATGTTTGTTTTTTCAAATCTTTCCCCAGTTAAGCAATATTTTAGTTATTTCACCTTTTTTTCTCACTCAGAACACCAAATATATACTACAAAATAAATATATATAGCAAAACCCTAGTAAAAAAAGGCAAATTTTTCATGGATGTTTGTGAAATAATTTTTAATATTCCTTAAACACATTATATAAATTCTTTACTAGTGTTTTATATATTGTTGTGGGAGCAGTTTTCTGACAGGGGGTACATCATACCGTTATTGTAGCTGATGTGATATACATACTTCATTAAGAGGTTTCAGGAGTAACATAACATCCACACAAAAAATGTTTTGAAACAAAAACACTGTTACATGGGGAGAATCAGATAAGGAATACAAAATCTATTATGGCAGAAGGGTTATTTTTACTTAGAATATTTTTCTATTTTACGTCAATTACATCAGTTTAGTTAACCACTACATTTATAACATTTCCATAAGAGATAATGACATAAATTTTTCATCTTTTCTTAGCTTTCAAAGCTCTTTTAACAATAAAAATATATATAAAATTACAAACATATTATTTCTAATAATAAATAATACTTGTCTTTTTAAAAGAAAATATTTTTTTTTAATATTACACATCTTATGAACTGTCATATACATATAATATAAAAATGTCATCTTCAGAATATACAAATCAAATACACATAAATATATATAGATAAAAATATATGACTATGTTATTAGGAAAAATTTTCAGAACTGAACTATGACAATCATGTCTGTGGAATACACCTGTACTTAAAAATCAATATTTTTGTACAATTCCTCACTATGCAGTTTAGTGGTAATTTTATTTCATGACTGTAAGTCAAACATGTTCCCACAAACAGATTCAGGACACTTAGATGATTCAGTCTGAGGTTGCTGGACCCGTACAAAAGCTCCACTGGCAGTTAAGACTTTTTATTTAAAAACAGAGTTTATAGTGATTTGTTATTTTACCTCACCTTCATGACAAAACTATTACATCATATTGTATACGTAAAGTTTTCCGGGCTGTTTGGCCATGGTCTATGGTTTATTTCCAAACCAAATGTTTCAACAGCTTCAATGGCTGCCATCATCACTGGAATTTTAAAGATATCCTGAACGTAGGGTGTTCACGTCAGGCCCACAGTACTGTGGTATATATATATATATATATATATATATATATATATATATATATATATATATAGGTTCATAACGTTATCCTACGTCTTCTGATCCCTAGTCTCCATTGGTCTCGATCTAACCAAGATTCTTCTTCCAATTCCCGGTCTCTTTGCTTGGTTGTTGCCTTCTCTCCAACTCAACCTAGGTCTTCCTCTTCGCCTATGACCATATGGTGTCCATCCTCTTTGCACATGCCCAAACCATCTTAGCTGTTTTCTTTTTATGTCGTCGACAGTAGAGCACTGTACCCCCATTATTTCCCGGATTCTGACGTTTCTTACTTTTTCCAGTTTTGACCTCCCTGCCGCTCTTCGCCAATAATCCATTTTAGTAGCTTCCAACAACTTTTCTGTTCTTTGTGTTATTGGCCATATTTCACACCCGTATGACGTAATTGGTTTCACGACTGTATCGTATATACGATGTTTAAATTGTTTTGATATTTGTTGGTCCCACAATATGTTGTTCAGTAATGCTATTGATTTTCTTCCCAAGTTATTTCTTTCTCTTATCGCTTTATCTCGACTACCATCTTGTATAACTGTTGTTCCTAGATAAGATTCTCTTAATGAAATCCTAAATATAGAACCTCAGCTAATGACAGCAATCATAAGACTGAAAGAGTTCAAAAATGAGTTTTTTTTCTAATCTACAACATTGTGGTGTCATTAGCATTTTTCTTCTTATAAGGCTGATTGTGAACACTGGAGTATTACGACACTCAAAAAAAAGAACACTACAAGTGTGCTATTTATAAGAGTATTCATGGCCTTATTAAGACAGATATCTCTGGGATAGGTTACAAAGTCCCTTACAAGGAGTGTCTTGTTCAGATACTTCCTTGCAGCAGTGTTGAGTCCACTGGCAAGATCCATTAAAAATGATGAACAGAGTTTGTGACACTGAAGATGTTAACATTTTCAATCAGAATATTAGCCTCTTTATGAAGAAGGTTATGAAGATGCGATGAACAAACATTATCTATCCAGTTTATAAATGTGTATGTGGCTATATTCATGTTAGTTGTGTTGTTTTATATACATGTAGTATACGAGTATCTTCCTTCCTTTTATGAGATACTAACATTCCTCCTCAAATATATCTCAGTTAGGTAGAGTGCATACACCAAGGTATATGTATGTTCTGTGCACTATTTTCACTTCGGACTACAGTCATTCTGTTTCCGTTAGATAAGAATCTTTGTTGAGGATGGGATGGCTATAAGACGAACTATCAAGGCCAACAAACAAAAATTTTTAGTTGTTGATACTGTTGTATTCCAGCCACTAATATGATATGGTGTTACCTAACATTACTGTGTTATGTTTAAATACCACTGTCACTCTCACCCCACTAAGTTTGCCCCCTCACAAACTAATTCTACCGATGAATAAGTTTCTCCTGTAGACAAGCGCTGACCTACTGGCCTATATTAATGGTATGTGCAAAGACAATAAGCAGTACAACCCATTACACAAATTGATATATGCATATGAAAACTGTCTAATGAATGTACATTCAGTCTAATTGACACATGAACTTGAATGAACGCGCTCGTACACACACACATTATCATCTTAACAACCTGAAACTATACAAAACAGAACTAACAATAATTTCCTTCTAACGAAAAATAGCAATACAGCTAACCAGAGAGAGAGAGAGAGAGAGAGAGAGAGAGAGAGAGAGAGAGAGAGAGAGAGAGAGAGAGAGAGTGATCAATAACGTGCATGCGTTATCCATGTATATACAAGTATTGAGGCACATTTCAAGCCTTACACTGTATAGTCCATTCAAAACGCGGGGGGACGTTCAATTTATGCCACGAATAGAGACTACTTTCATTATACGTTTTTTGGGTCGCTGATTCCGAAAATCGGGGTCCCGCGGCTCCAAAATTAGTGTGTCACCCCTAAAAATGCAAAAAACACCCCTTTTAGGGTTTTTTTGCAAAAATCTAATTAAAAATCTGAAATAACTTTATGAAATGCCCTTATTGTAATAATAATTTTTATTTTTAGTGAGATAATGTTAAATTGAACCAAAATTTATTCTTAGGGTAAATCAAAGGGGGTGAAAACCACTCCCTGTGTAGAAAAAAAGGGAAAAATGCATTAAAAAACTTTTTTTATTACTTTTTGCAGTACGTTTCGAGTAAACAGTCATTGTACAACTAAAAATAATATGTTTATGTCTTAAGAAATAAAAACTACCCCTGAACTACCCCCTTCAGGGGTAAAAATAACATCTACATTTAAGTACACATGAAAAAACGCAATTGGATATATATTTTTTGCATTTTATTTTAATTTACAATGAATTAGTGTTAAAAAAAATATCGCAAATTATTTTCACCCTTTTGAGGGGTAAAACTACCCCTAAAACATCGTAAAATAAAAAGTACATAACAAATTTCGGTTTTTACATTTTGCTTTATATTGCGAATAAATAGCCATTTTGGTGCTAAAAAAAAATTATTGTCATACCTTTACAGATTAAAACTACCCCAAAGTCCCCTTTGGGGGTTAAAGAATATATAATTCAAAGTACATTTTAAAAAATGAGTTGAGAACAATTTGTTTTTGCATTTTTTATTATTTCCAACGAATTAGTCTGAAAAAATATAGCAAATTATCTTCACCCTTTTGAGGGGTAAAACTACCCCTAAAACATCATAAAATATAAAGTGATTAAGAAATTATGTGTTTTACATTTCGATTAACTATTCCGGAAAAATAGTGACAAGTTATTTTTCATGATTTAAAATAATTTGGAAAATAAAAATGTTTCATTATTGTAAATGTACTTATTTATATTTTATAACGTCCTTATTTATATTTTTTAATAAAAAAAAATTAAAAAAGCAATCAAGTATTTTTTTTAATTTCACAATATAAATTTTCACGTTGGTATATTTTTTTGCAATTACTTTACTTTAAATATTAAGATTTTTTATAATAAATATTATCTAATACAATAAAGTTTAAATAAATAAGATGTGCATGATTTCCAAATTATTTTAAATCCTTTAAATCATGAAAAAATAACTTGTCACTATTTTTCCGGAATAGTTTATCGAAATGTAAAAAACATAATTTCTTAATCACTTTATATTTTACTATGTTTTAGGGGTAGTTTTACCCCTCAAAAGGGTGAAAATAATTTGCTATATTTTTTTCAGACTAATTCGTTAGAAATAATAAAAAAAGCAAAAACAAATTGTTCTCAACTCACTTTTTAAAATGTACTTTGAATTATATATTCTTTAACCCCCACAGGGGACTTTGGGGTAGTTTTAATCTGTAAAGGGATGAAAATAATTTTTTTACCCCTAAAATGGCTATTTATTCGCAATATAAAGCAAAATGTAAAACCGAAATTTTTTTACGTACTTTTTATTTTACGATGTTTTAGGGGTAGTTTTATCCCTCAAAAGGGTGAAAATAATTTGCGATATTTTTTTAACATTAATTCATTGTAAATTAAAATAAAATGCAAAAAATATATATCCAATTGCGTTTTTTCATGTGTACTTAAATTTAGATGTTATTTTTACCCCTGAAGGGGGTAGTTCAGGGGTAGTTTTTATTTCTTAAGGCATAAACATATTATTTTTAGTTGTACAATGACTGTTTATTCGAAACGTACTGCAAAAAGTAATAAAAAAAGTTTTTCATGCATTTTCCCTTTTTTTCTACTCAGGGAGTGGTTTTCACCCCCTTTGATTTACCTTAAGAATAAATTTTGGCTCAATTTAACATTATCTCACTAAAAATAAAAATTATTATTAAAATAAGGGCATTTCATAAAGTTATTTCAGATTATTAATTAAATTTTTGCAAAAAAACCCTAAAAGGGGTGTTTTTTGCATTTTTAGGGGTGACGCACTAATTTGGGAGCCGCGGGACCCCCATTTTCAGAATCAGCGACCCAAAAAACATATAATGAAAGCAGTCTCTATTCGTGGCATACATTGAACAACCCCCGCGTTTTGAATGGACTAGTATGCTCATCTTCAGCCATGTTTATTCATAATGTTTTCTTGTTAGCAGAAATTCCCAAATATTCATAATCGAAAATCCAAACAAAAGAAACACAACCGTACATTACAAAAATATCGAACACTGACCGTAACGTAGCAATAACCAACAATCTGAATCAAAATATAACCAAAACAAAAACAAACCTGTGGAACATGTTATGTTAACAACTACGTGACTACACTCTTCAATAAGTAACTAAATTCATAGTTTTCATTTTTAAATAATTATTTTGGCTCTTTTGTATCATCATAAATATAAATAACAGTATATACTTACTTTTGTGATTCATATAAATACAAAATTACTTTTATTGTAATTGCTGGTGCCAGTTATCTAGACAACTATAAAATAGTACTAAAAGATAGTACCTGGTATCTTTGCATCTAGTTTTGTAAATCTTTGGTTTAGAACACTAGTGTATTATTTAATTTTTGAGTAGAAGTGTTACTGTTTGAGTTGTCTGTTGTTACTTGTTTTGAGTTATTTGTTGCATAATTTATTTGCTTCTTGTACAGTTTACTGTTGGTTTTGTACAGTTTGTTTTAATATCCGTTTTGTCATTTTCTTCATAATGCTACTGTATTTAGAAATTATGAGTGTTGCCCATTTCTTTATATTATTATTATTATTTGAATCACAGTTGTGTTTATATTATTGTTATTTGTTATCTGTTTCAGAGTAACCCTACTGGTACAAAACATAACGTTAACATTTTGTTATCACATGTCTTTCATATGTCTGAACATTTTGTATTCAAATAAGGAAATAGTACTTTTATTATGGTAGAAAAAATAAAATAAGAAAATATAACTGTAATTAGAAAAGTTCTGTAGGAGGGATACAGAACAATACCGTTAACTACTCCAAAGCACTTCGTTAATGATCAATAACACTGATTCAAGTACAGATTTCAATGGTTAAAGTGAAATATATTTACTTTCACATGAACGTACACATACACACATGTGCGTCCACACGTACGTGCATATACTGACATACACCTAGCACTCCACACGGCATTAATGCATATGGTAAACTACTCAAATGGATTAAAATTTTGTAATCCTTATATGGTCATAAATTATGTACAATGTACTAAACAAAGATATCGTTATTTTTTTAGCATAAGGAGCTCGTTACTGCTGGGCTTGCACCACGGGATGAGTCAAGTACACACTTACATTGTCCCTTGTCACAACAACCCGCTACAATCTTTTGTAGCCGAAACATTGTGACTGCAAACTCAGCACATTTATAAGTGGCTAATAGAAAATGGCATGCACACCACGTCAACTACATTCTCAAATGCAGCGTCTTCCTTGTTCCTGCAAGTTCTTGACAATTACATTACCCATGCATGAATTTACATACAGTATAAAGACATTCATGAGGTAAATAAATATGTTAATTTAACTATATACTAGTCTACATAAATTTTCCTTATTGATAGTCATGGTGGTGGTGGTAGTGATGATAATGATAACGACGGCGTCGATAAATAGCAAAGACTTAAGTATTATTCACTAAACAATGTATCCATAACTTCAAAAAATCTTTTAGAAAATGATTGTCCATTTGTGTTATAAAGAAAAAAATATAAACATTTAAGAATAACATGGAATCAAATACTCATATTGGTTGATGAGAAGAAAATCATCTGTATCAAACTGCAACAAACTACTGTATGCATAGATTGTAAAAAATACTATACAATCATACAACCATGATAACACAGACATGAGCAACATTAACAGTGAACAGCAATGGCAGCTCCTGTGAAAGGGCTATAGGTAGAGTTCTTCGACTTACAAATCAAATTTTAAAGTTTTGTAAGTGAACTGATGTTATCAGTTTGAGACATACTACAGGCTCTGAATATCTGAGCTCTCTGATTAGTGAGTGACTTATCACAATGCCATGTTGTGGCTACAGTGTCAAGGAAGGAGTTAACATTGTGAGTGACTGGGCTCTACTCTCCTTCCCACAAAGCTCATTCACCAACTTGTATCTAACGTTCAAACATATTGAATTATGAGTATCTGAAGTTATTTGTTTGTTGTTAACATATTAATCAGTTGTATAAGGTTCCCTTATGATTTAAGTATGAAAGAATAGAGTTTGTAATAAATACGTGAAACTTAAAAAGTATAACATTTCCATCATGAGCTCTCATTCATTGGCACTTACTTTCTCAAAATCTTCAATTTTGGAAAATTTTAGTTATTACACACATAAAGAGACTGTGAGCTTTGGGTATGTTCTTAGTTGAGAAGTTACTAGCAATCCAACAAGCTTGTAATAAATCATTTTACAAAGCTGAGAGAGAAGCAAATGGATTTAATTTTTAAACCAATCAAAAAATAACAATCTCAAATATGTTAAGCTACAGGGTTTTATATTGTTTTGTAATGTAATAATTAACTTTCTTCACACAGAATAATGTTTTCCAGCCCCACTTAATTCAAAAGTCACCAGTCACTTGCCACAGTTTTCAGTATTAAGGAATATAGTTGATCATCATTATCCCTGGTACTACACCTCATTGCTGAGTTTTGACCTCCTCCAGAAGCCTTCTCTAATGGTCCTGACCTGATGTGGTGGCTCTCCAGTCCCTCGGCCCAAATAGTCTGGAATCACTGCTCACATCATCAATCCAACACAGTTTTGGCTGCCTATCCGTCTTCTATCCAACTGCATTGTCCCTCAGTATTTTACACTTCATCATCCTCATAAAATGCTCGGTCCACCTCAACCTTGATAAATTAATATATTTTATAATGTCTATATCCCTAAAGAGTGTGTATAATACTTGACTATAACGTATCCACTTTCTGGGCTCCTTTTCATAATACCACTTTCACATACTGGGCTATAAATTTGCTGTAATAACTTTCTTTTTTCAAAAGTTAAGAAATGTCTTTCGTTTACTTTAAATATGGTCCATGTTTCTACTCCATATATGTTAAAACTAGTCTTATTAAAGTTTTATAGAGTGTCCATTTTGTTGATGTTGATATTAATCTACTTTTCATCTGCTTTAACAGTTCAAAGTAGTATCTATTTGCTGTTCAGATTTGCTGTTGGAACTTGTGTGTAGTATCACTGTTGTTGTCACTATTGAACCCAGATATCTACAATGATCAACTCTTTCAAAGGTGTAGCCATTAATACAAATTTCAGGTCTCTTATTATAACCTTTATCAATTGTTATGTTAAGTCTTATTCACACTTATAACTAAATCCATTTTCTTTTAGCTCGATTCCAAGATGAGGAAAGCCATCAGTCATCAAGCCATAAGACTGAGCAATGATCATCAAAATCATCTACGAATGCCAAAAAACTGAACCAGGTTTGCAAATATGGCTTTTGACCTTTCAACATTGTTATTGTAGACCGGAATCTCTTGTGACTTTCAATATATCTGATAGACCTTGCTTTATCAGGAACAGTAAACTCCACAGGTATCAGAAAATTGAGTTTGTGCTCAACAAATCCAAAAGTTTGTAAAGAAACATGTGGATTGACTACAACATCATGAAAACATTAAAGTCATGCACCTGCTGTGCAACACAGGCACAAAGACAGAAAAGAAGAAACCCCTTAGAATTTATGTACATCATAAAGTGTTAAACATTAAAGCTCAGAGGTGCTTTGCAATGCACAAGATGAGAGACTGTAGGTTAAGTAGCAACTCAGGTCATCTCAGGTCATGTTAAAACAACTCACTAGTCATATATCTAGATTAAACTGTATTTACAATGTTTAATATTTTGTACTGAGGAGTGCTGTGTTAAAATATCAAAAAAACCTAGGCTAATCCAGTTATAAAAATTTTTTCTTGGTTGGGCACACATTGCATAGAAACTTTCTGCATCTGAGGATCATCGAGGAAAAGTGGAAGGAAACAGAGGGTGGGGAAGAAGAAAGGTTGGGATGTTTGATGATATCAAAAACAGAAGGAGCTACAGTCAGATGAAGATAAATGCACAGGACAAAGAAAAATTAAGAGTATCCAGTTGAAACCTGAAAAAAGAAAAAAACTTCGTTTAATCCAACCTCAGTGATGAAAACATCATTACCAGATGGAATACCGAAAACTGGTAACATAAACAGTGCAACTGTAAATGATCAAGAACTAACTCCTACCATCTGAACAGTATCGTATACTACATAGGAAAGATAAAGGCAATGGAACGACTGTTGATCCAAACAAAAACTGGAAATCAATCTTCCATAAATCAGGAACACAGTTTTTAATATTCATCACCCTTCCTGGTCTTTGACCTCTGTAGAGCATGCTACATGGTACTGTGTCTATTGATATCATCTTTCCATGTCAATCCTGACTGATCACAATCAGGGTAAGCCATTCTTAAATAGTTCCAAATCAAATTCATTTGATCCCTCCATAGCATTACAGATCCACAAATGTTAACTATGTATTCATATAACATGCACACACACACAAATGTATACATACGAAATACTTCATTTTAGTTTTTAACAACAGCTTATGGATATTTTTATGTTACTGTGAAAAGCTGCACACAGAAGAAGATAAGTAATATTTTATGCAAATAAAAATTTATTTTTATGTAATCTTAAGTACCTCAAACTGTTTGATATCAATTGAAACTTATTCATTTCAACTCATTATTATATTATTATTTTATATACAACTCATCAGTTTCATATTATAAACTGACAGATATGTATATTGTACTGCTGTTAAAATGCACACAGTACATAATAGGGAGGTAATAAATTTTAAAAGAGAAAGGATGCAGATTTTGTATTGAATGTAACATATGTTTTAAAATGTAAACAAAAAACTTTGGGACTATCGACTCACCCAGTCAACATAGAGGTCGATTCCTATATGATATAAAACAATATTCAGTTATATGTTCAGAAAAGAATATATGAAATTGGAATGAATGTTGTAATAAGAGTAAAGAGTAATAAAATTATAATTTAATAAATAACAAATAGAATTACGAATATTAGAGGTAAAATAAAGATGTTTAATAAGAAATAGAAAAATGATATATGTTTTAATAGGTATATGATAAACAGATGTAAAGAAATTACGGAATTATCAAAGGGGCAATTTTGTAAATTGTTAAAATATTGTATTGTATTGTATAGTGATGAAGAAAATGTTGAAGAGTCTTCAAATATATTTAATAAGAGTTACATCAGGAGTCTTAAATTATTTTCAATAAGAGTAACGTGAAGAGTCTAATTTTATATCAAATAGTAACAGCATGAAGAGTATAAAATTATATCTATTAAAAGTAGCTTGAAGGGTCTAAATTCATAAAATAACATTTGTACATCATCAAAGTTAACGTAACATGGAAAAGAAAATAAAGTAAAGGAGTTTAACTTGTGATACCAGAGTTTGATTATAATATTTAATAAATAAATAATAATACGAGAAATATAACAATATCCTTAATAGAACGACGACAGAAGAGGGAAATCCTGGACTGAAGAAGAGTATAAGTGGCCATAAAGGATAATTAAGTGTTCCGAGGAGGCATCTGTGTTGCAGTAGTCCTGGAGAGCGGCATTCAGCGGGGAGATCAATAAGAAATTTGTGTGAAGGAACAGATTGCAAAGCCTAATATTGCTTTTGAAAAAAGGTAAACAACGACCAGAAGTGAACCCGTGGCAGCTGGAAGAATTCCGAGTCGGTTAAGTTACATTAGTCTGGTATTTATTTTTTAAATGGTTAATTCTCAAAATACTACATATTAACTGAATTTGGTTTGGTTTAAAGAAAAGAAAATATTAGATACAATCGTAAATACGATCAAACAATTTAATAATCATTAACCCTGAGAGAAAGAGTTTCTTTACATATACTATTAAATAATTACAAGACTCATAAAAAAAAAACAACAGTATATTAAATGGCTGATCCAACGTGGAGCAGATCTTAATTACAATACCTGTAATTAATTACAGTACAATATATATATATATATATATAACTGACCAAACATAACATATAAATCAAATTCTATACACAAGTGTCTACACCATAGTCCTGTGACCTATTACAGGATAAACTTGTGCTGTAATACCTTAGACATGATTACATATTATAATCTTAATAATAAATACTTGTAGTCTGTTTTAATGTATTACAACCAAAATTATTTAAAAAAAAACAATATTTCTGAGTTGTACACATTTTTTATACATATTAATGTTAATTAAATAAGCCAATTGTTATTTACAAATGGTTTGTTCATGAAATTCGTATTGAGTACTGATAAGCATTTGTTTGTATACATTTTTTATCAGTAAAAGGAGAGATAGTCTGTCTGAATTACAAATGTCAAACACATTGTTTATCAACAAAACAACTGCATGATTTTACAGGTTTGCAAACCCATTGTTCTCACCAAATATGCTTACCTTGAATAACGACGATATGCATGATAAACAAGTCTGCAACAGCAGGAGTAAACAAATTTAGGTTCATTTTCTCACAAACAAAAACACATTATTTTATGTTTAAATAATTAAAGACAAGTACTTTTTAAATTTGTATTGTACACTAACATAACACGAAATACTACACGTTCTTTTACGAATACGGAAAACAGAAACTAGTATACATCCAACAACTCGTGCTCAAATACGTATAAACGAAATCATGGTTACATTTATACGCACATACGACCGTTAAGTCATTCAAAACATTAAACAACATAACCTACGACATCAGTATTTAACTTCGCAGTGTTGAACAAACCGCGCATGCCCACTGAGCACTCAAGTTGCACAGGAAACATACGACCGCTTATGAAACAATTGAAAATCAAGAACCCCAATTTACAAGGAGCATGATATTTAACCTACAAACGTGTAATTTTAATAAACGCTTAATTCTGTGTTTAAAATAATTCAAATGAATATAGAAAAATTTATGTCACAGAAATTTTAAAGACTCATATAATCAATTAAGATAAAGGTACAAAAATAATTATTTGTTTCTAATTTTTGTTTTCTGTCATAATGGACGGACACCTATATAAATATAACCTACACTAACGAATACAATTAAACAAAAATCGTTTAATTCGAGAATTTAATTTAATACAAGTAACACTGACTTTACTGGAGATTACTTTTAGTACTAAGCATGCGCAGTTTTTTTAAGAAGTTGATCCACTCCTAAAAGGCAATGCCATATTTGAAATTCTTGTTAAACGAAATGAAAGAAAAGATATACAAGCAGCTGATAAATTTTATTTTACTTCAGTCCTTCAGTCATTAATGTACTCTATACATGATTTATTTACAATAACAAGCGTTGTTTATCCACGATTAAATGTCACGCTAAAGTTTCAGACATCAGTTTTGTGGTTTGTGCAGTAATAAAATGGAATCTAAGTAAGCGATCAGCAGTATGTTTGAAGTATGGTTAGTATAAATCTACAAAAGAAATTATTCCAATATTAATATTAAGTAATACAAAAAAATTAGATTTGATAAACCGACGTGCTTACAGTGCTTACTAAATTCTACGTTCACCGGAAGAAGATTTTACAGTCATCTATTGTTTTGACTAACGTATTCGTTTTTGTCACTATAACTTATGACTAACGTATTCGTTTTTAATTATTCAAATCTTATAGAAATGCTGTGAGGAACTTAGTATGTTCATGTGTAAAAATGTGTGTTCCATGTTCCGAAAGCAGGGATAGAATAAGTTTAATCGGAGTATAATAAATACAATGAACCCATAGTTCATTAGTTAAGCGTTAATACAACCGCAGGATGGAGAGCGATCGTCTAACAATAAAGCAATTGTCATGGACAACAATAATTCACTCAACAAGTATGATTTTATTGATGACATAAGTTTGGAGAAAGTCTCTGCAACTTTGGCCACCTTAGTTTCGTGAAGACGTCGGTAAGCTTTGTTGTCACGACTTAACACCATAGTTAGAAGGCAGAGGAATTCCAGTTTCCGAAATAAACATAGCCTACTTGCTAATTGGACGTCCGCTTGTAGGAATGGAGTTAAGAACGGACTACTTTATACTGTATCTAACTGCCGACCATGCAATCTACTTATTATGCCGTGTAAACCAGTGGCGAAGCTAGTAGTTAATGAATGGGTAGGCAAAAATCTTATCTTAAATTTTTTTTAAGGAATCACTAAAAGGATGGTGGTTCAAATCGGACGCTGAGGTAGAGTTTGCTGTAAGCGAATGGTTCCACAAACAGCCGTAAGAATTTTACTAGCAGGGAATCTACAGGTTGGTGCAACAGTGGAACTCATGTCTTAATGTTAATGGAGACTTCTTTTAAAATTGTTGAATAAAAAATGCTTTACAGCTCTATATGTGTTTCTATTGAACAATCCTTGTATTAGTCATACACAATAATACAACTCATTGAACTTCAAATTTTTAAACTTGATTAGTTTCTATATATATATATATATATATATGTTTAATGTTACAAATAATTCAAATAACAATCTTGATCATCTGTTAGTTCAGCGGAATAACAGGGACACTTTTAATAACCGCATAAAATAAACACACTTATAAACAACACAGCGCGCTTTAACTTGAATGTTTGGACCACAGAAGTGAGGCATGCCTCAACGCTCTATGTGTACAGCACGGGACAATCCCCCCTCCCTTCACTTCCCTACACACCGGCACATTGCTTACATACAATGTATTTGATGTATACAAAAACGCTGAGGCAAGTTCAGGTTGCCTCATTCGCTTTAAACGAGCTATGCCGAATCTCACCTGTCACCATCTAGCGGTCTCTCAGTAAAGCACGTTTCGGCCTAATAAATTCGACAGTCGCGGTAACAATGTATAATCTTTACGTTGTGTAGTTCATATGTATTTATAATTTTTATTCTACAGAATTTTTTAGGGTAGGCATTGCCTCAATTGCCTCCATGTAACTTCGCCACTGGTGTAAACACAAATCTCGAAAGCGTGCTTCGAGTAGTGGTTATAACACCAAAATCAGAAATTTTGAAAATTTCTTATTTTGAGTAGAGATGTATCTTTAAGCGCCGTAACAGGGAATTGTTGTGTGAAACGCAGAGGTGACTGAGAGGCAATAAAATCATATATCAGCCCCAACACGCTCACGGCAAATAGGCTGAGTTCATCGCTCTCCATACTAAGAAACGTTAAACTTTGACAACTACCTCAAATCCGTAGAAAAAAGGGCACAGAAGTAAACGAACTCATTTGAAGAGCAGCTGTAGGTATTAACAATAGACCAGAATACGTATACACGCCAGCTGCATATAGCGAAACAAAAAAAGGTATATGTTATTGAAAGACTCAAACGGTCAGCGACAGGACTTCGACCTTACTGAGAAGAGAGAAAGCTGGGAGTAATGTCCTAACACAAGCAAGAAGTGTTGAAAGGAAGTTTGGTAAGGCCTGTAAGTAACAATAGTTGATGCCATTAGAACAACCTAGTGCACGAAAACAATACTTGACGAGAAAGTTAAGGGTTGTTTTGTTTACTCCAAAAAAGTGACAGGCAAGAATTATTGCTACAGTATCTAGCAGCGACAACGACCTCAGTGTAGTGACCTAGGGAAGGAATCTGGTGGGAATCCAAAGGCCTATCAGAGAAGTTCTTTCGGAAAAATAGGTGGTCTCTAAATCTGAAGAGTCGTAAAGTAGAACCAATTGGAAAACAGCGTTAGAAAAATCGGAAGTAAGGGGGAGAAATATGGAATTCGATATAGGGACGCGAGAAAGGCGCGCTCGGGGAGTTTAACTAAAAATTTTGACGGAAACGGGAGTGTAAGTCCGCGACCGAGATTCCCATAGTTATTGGACTTAGAGAAATTCGGTACGATGGTTAGAAAAGTAAGCTCGTACTAGAACAGATTTCGGTAAAGAGAAAAACTGTAATTTTACTAGTGACGTACAAGTGAATTAATACAACACAAATGATAATTAAATAACGCTGTGATTTAGTTGTGCAAATACGCAACAATAACTTCATCATCGAGTACGATTTCGAAACGAACTAAACCCGTAACAACAGTGATTCAAACCATAACGCAGTTAATAAATAATAATTAATAATGGCTGTAGAAGCGAATAACTATAATAACAATTAACGCGAACTAATTTGAGAGAGTGAAGTTTGGTGTTGTGCAGTGTCTTGTGACTCAAAGGAGACCACGTTACAATCTGCTAATCCAGAGGGAAATATCGCAGACACGCCAGACGATCAACATGACAACCACACAATATGAACTGCTACCAGATTTGGATACATACCACAAGTAAAATTTTCATGCCATAATTAGTATTAGGTCCACTGTCTGTTCACTTAAAGAACTCATAAGATTTAATTAAAGGATTAAGATAAAATTTTATTTAGAACAAAATTAAATCATATTAGGAAATTATGGAAATTAAGTTCATCTATAAGCACCGATTTTAAATGAATCCAGATCAATAATTAACAATGTCGTAATATATAATAATTTAAGAAAATTATTATTAAAAGTTTTGTCTTTGAATAAGAATTACAATATTTAAATTATTAGAGCTATGAATATGAGTAATGAAATAAGATTTATGAAAATGAATATGTTTATATTTTGATTAGAATTTATATAGTTCATATATAAATGATAAAGTATGATAATCAATCATAGCTAATTGTAATAAATTGAAGAACAATTTATAAGAAAATTTGAGCATTTATTTATATTTTACCCTGAGATAAAGAGCATATAAAATATTTTATTATTAAATGGTAGGTCGTTCACAAAAAAGAATTACTCAGGCAAGTGAACAATTGACTACAGAATGGACTGTTTGAAGTTTTTTATTGTCTGATTTTTGTTATTTCGAAAATTTTTTGCATAAATATGATAAAAATAAAATAGCAGAGAATATCGTATGGTGGGATTGGGGAAACTTGCTTTAAACTTAAAACCTACTAATAATTGAGAAGAATCGATTATTTTTGTTACTTCAGATGTGTGTTATTTATTACGACTCTTAAATGAGAGACAGCTTTCGCGATTCTGGCCGAAGGCGACATGAATAAAATTAGTTTCATAATTTTCTTGTTTAAATAATATTTTATTGCGTCTGTTTTGTTGAAACGCGAAAAAAAAGGTATTCCTATTGGTTATTTTCACTAAGTTTCATGCGCTTTGATGTTTCTCAAGTGCATAAGGAAGCTGGTCATTCCTGGCATACAACCTAAGATAAACAGAAAGAGGAAGCATGTTTAAAGTCAATTTTTGTTGTTTTAATATCTATAAAAATTTTCGAAAAAGAGGGGTTCGACATATTGAACTCGTGACCTAGTTCAGAGTGCTAGTTCGCTGATATGACCGACTTAGGTTACTGTCCTTTCGTTTCAATGAACTACTTTGCCCATCTGTAGCTTCGAGTACTGCGCGTGTCGACAGGCAAATGGAATGGGGCTTCAAAGTTGACAATAGACACAATGGGTGGATAACTAAAGCGAGTCTTTCTTCATAAGCATGTAATTCGACTAAAATAAAACAGATATTAATATATTTAATGAAATATTTACTTTCTTAAAATGGTCTTAACAACAGAATACTGGGTATGGCGCCTTACAGTGTGCGACAACATCCTGGGGTGACAATGGCCAAGCCAATGGGAGACTCCAAGGTGTCCAGACTCTCCCCGAAACACTGAAAAATTTAGGAAGGCAACTGATATATTTCATGATGGAGACAACGTTGAACACAAAACTCTGTAATAATCGCAGACTCTGCATAACTCTGTAATTCCATAAACAATAAAAGTTAGTATTCCTGATAATAACGATTACATTATATACATTTCAATTTTTTAATCACAGATGGCCTATATCATATCAATAAGCAAATGTTTTAATGAAGTTGAAATCATTATTAAAAACAAATGTTTTAATAAACAAATGAAAGCAACTTGTTTTGAAGAAGTCAAATTTAGTAACACAAGCTCGTTTGAAGTGAGAAAAATCATTATTGCATATAAATATCCGGGACAAAACATTACATAAAATGGACGTCGCAATGAGGAAATTATAAGTAGAGTAGGTCAAGACAATAGAACAGCATTCTGTGGAATAAAATCATCTCAAAAAACAAGATAAGAATTTATAAAACCATCATAGAAAATATAGTAACTTATGGAGCCGAACTGTGGAAATTAGTAAAAAAAGTCGGTCACGTATTAGAGCGATGGAAATCGACTTCTGGAGAGGATGTTATGAAAAACCAAATTAGGTAGAGGGAAGAAACGCAGATATTCTGGAAGAAATGGACATCGGCATTGACATTATGGAGACAGTAGAAGTAAAACGCTTAAAACAGTTCGGATATGTTCAAAGAATGGCTGAAAATAGGTGGCCAAAGGAGGTATCCTCCGAACGAACACTGCCGAATAGAAGAAACAAGGGAAGACCAAACGCACTTGGGAAATAGAGGTGAAAGAGGAACTGGATAGAAGCGGGTTGTTAAACAAAGGATAAAAGGCGGTGGAAACTAGGACGCGAGAGACGGCCACGGTCTGTACATTAATTCGCTTATTATATAAGTACGTATATACTGTTACTTCAAAATAGTCATGAGGGTAGATTGGTTCTTGGCACAAAGATAGCGCCAGGAGTGTCAAATGACTATGACTGCTAGCAAGCTCAATCCGTCAGATCCGTAACGTTTAAACTATCTGTATTTATTTACTAGTTGATTGTTGTGATCAAAGGAAGTAAACAAGCTTCGTGTTTTAAAAACGGATAAATCGAATGTCGCACAGAGATAAAATTCATCGTTATAAAAAACGAGTTGGATTCCACTTTACTAGACTCTTTACAATCTTTTTCAGCAATGAAGATGGGTTGCTGAATTCAAATGCGGCCGTTCGACCGTTTTTGTGGGTCGTTTAAAACCACGATAAATGACAAAAACGTCGAAAAAATTCATAATACCGTCTTAAACTATCGATGCGTTGAAAAGACTATTGTCAACATCTATATAGGAGCGTCTCCACAACATGTTACACGAACATTTGCATGTGAAAAAGATTTCAGAGCGTGGATGCCGCGTTTGCTAACAGTCTATCAGAAACGCATTGGAACGACCGTTTCTCAAGAGCGCCGGGACATGTTTAAACTCAACCCAATCGAGTGTCTGCGATGATTTCTCACTGTTGACGAAAGTGGATTCACCACTACGCCAGATTTAGCCCCCAGTGACTTTTTCCTGTTCCCGAATCTGAATAAATGGCTCGCAGGAAAAGATTCACTTCAAATACTGAGGTAATCGCAGAGACAAACACATACGTACTTTATTTGATCACAGCAAACTAGCAAAATACAGCTGCTTTAAACGTTATGGTACGCCATCTGACGGACCAAACTTGCTTCGTTAGAAATGATGTAGGTAATTCGTGTAGGTCTTCGGGTTTGTACTCTTGCTGCCTTTGTCCAGTCGCTCGCCGAAACTCTCTTTGCTTCGGGAGCGACGTCTTCCTTTTCTTACCTACGAACCATCAGTACCACCAACAAGGGTCAAACGTCCTCGGACGATTCTTGATGGCCTCCCGTAATCTCAGCCTCGCTAAGCTATTTCTGAATAGCCCCTAGTAATTACTTTCCTCTCTGTTTACCACTCTCTCTTCAGGGAAATCATTCCCCAAGCATGTCTCTAGCGCACTGCTTGGTCCTGGTCTTGCCACCGGCATGGAGGTTCTCTGCCTCGCGGGGAACGACCGACGCCTCAAGACGTCTGCTGTGTCCGAGACGGGCGGTATCTGCTGCCCGAATCACCACCAGAGGCAGTGCTACAAAAACATCAAATTGATCACTCGCAACAAAATTCCGCCGCCACCTAGCGGATAACCGCGTTGGCATGTCCCTTCCCATTTTTAGGTACCCTACCAGAAAGACAAGCACTATTTTCATCTGCCACGTCCGGGAAGCTGCAATCAAGCCACGGGTGCAAAGAACCCCACTAATTAAACCAAAGCAAAAGACAAACTTGTCACCAATCACAGTCGTTTGATCATTCTGGCGCTATCTCTGTTTCAAGCCGAACTACTCTCGTAAAGTTGTTTGACGTTGCATCACATATATATTTTTGAGTTGATAAAGTAACTGTAATCTGAGCGTTACAGGCTTTACCGTCGACACAGCAGGATCAAACTGTGCCTCACAGCAAGCGATTTCGCTTAAGATATCACTGTAGTACATTATAATTGTATTTTCCTTCTCCCTGTTGACTCGAAGTGTTCTGGTGGAACAGTTCGTATCTTCTACGCTTCTGCCTTCCATTTTAAGATTTCTAAAACTTCTAAGGGTTAAATGACAGTAAATTGTAATTACTGTTCACTACTGTTAACTTTTCATTGCGTTACATATTTTCATATTTACTGAAAAATTTTTAATGATTATTGATAATAATTAATTCCTAACTCGTATGTTATCGAATCTAGAATTCTGTATGGGTGGGGGGGGGTGTTCCAGTCGAGTCGGCTTCATACAAAAGAAAAAAACAAGTTAAGACTAATCAATATTACACTATTTAAAGTGGCTGAAAAACATGTAATAACATACTGAAATCAGTCACATTAGAGTAATAACACTTTACAAATAAGCGCTATTGAAACACTGTTTATAAGATACTGTACTTATTGATTCAATTGGTTTTCCTATATTTCATGTTTTAAACGTGCACCCACATGCTGTGTAATAAACTTGTTTGTATACCTATATTAAAAAAGTGTTACTAATGTATTAGCGTACACAGCAAAAAATTAATAAAATAGCTTAAAAGTTAGATTATGAAAATTTCGCTTGGACACTGAACGCAAAGACCCAAAGCCGGACACAGGCTAGTGAAATGAGATTTTTACGATCAATACTAGGAGTATCACAGAGGGACCGGCTAAGAAATTATGATATAAGGAACATCCTTGGAATATACAATCTAAATGAATGAATAAAGCAATACAGTCAGAATTGAACAGATCATGTTGAAAGAATGCATAAGAACAGGACACCAAAACAAATTTTGGTTTATAATCCAAAAGGATGGCAGGATATTGGAAGACTAAAGAAAAGACGGTCGGACCAAGGAGTGCGCAACGGATCGTAAGGTCCACAGCCTGAAGAAGAAGAAGAAAATTTCTTGTAAACTTTCGACCCTCGGGGGGGGGGGGGGGAGATTCGGTCCCGTTTGTCCCCCCCCCGTACGTACTCCCCTGCATATTAAAATTATATTTCACTGTTATTTTAAAAATCAACTTTCCTTAAAAATCCTAAAAAAGGTGCAATGTTAATATTAATATAGAAACTACAATGAATGGATACCAGACAAACTGAAAATGAAAGCGTAAACTGCCGTTATATAATATAACATTATTAAAGGTTTATAACCGTTTCATTAAAATACGGAGTGCTAATATTTATATTTTAAAATACTAATTAATAAATTCTTATTACTGTTGTTTCTAACTCAAAGTTCAGAAATTCAGAATAAAAGGTAATATGCAAACTATCAATGATAAACCTACATAGAAGACTGGGTGCCGGTAACAAAGGATAATAATCGACTTGTGTCTTGAGAAAGAGACTGCTTATTGTATAAAACGTTACTTTGTTGTCCGTAGGATACTGGAGGGATACGAAAATTACAATAACAAGAGTTAAACAAGATTTCATTTTTGCGCCAACTTTGAACCCCGTTGTACGACAATGCGCATTCTCGTATTCTGAGCCTTAGGTTTGGCTTTCGCGACGGTGTCAGATAACCAAGTTTTTTTGTCGATCAAGTTGCGGGATGCTACCAGCGAAGGTTTCGAGACTGGCATGTAGGCTCGAGCACTTGACCTACGAACACCTACGGCTGCATAGCACTATACTGGATTTTGTACTCATCCACTGCCGTCTAATTCACTCGCGCGCTGAGCCACTTGTAGCGGTCTGAATAAGTCACCCAGTCTGAGATGATCAAATGACATCACTGGCTTATGACGTCAGAGATAAGGAGGCCCTGGTAGTTGGTTTCCGCTGTCGCTGTGTACATGTACGTTGACGAATTGGAACGTGTGGAAAAGCATTGTGTATCATTGCAAAAAAAAAACAGTCGCTCTGAGACGTTTTTAAGTTCGGCTAAATCGTGTCTTTAAACATCGTCGCTTTGTTATAAATCAACGATATTATTATTTTGTTGTTGTGTTATATTAGTATTTGTGTTTACAGTGTTTTAAGTATCTTACTTAATATTCGATAGTTGTTCGTATTTTCTTTGCATATTCAGATCTCAGTTGGGATAATTAAAATGAAGGTTTTCGAAGGAGGAATAACACCGCTGGATATACAAAGGTTTTTAATTACTGGAGCAATTCCTGAAAAGTGTACAAAATCGTATCAAAGTAGAAACTTTAAGAGACAATGTAAACTTTATGTTATTCGTGACAATAAACTGTTTTACCGTAAATGTGACAGGCTAAGAGGTACAGAAAAATTAATAGAAATTGTTCACGACGATAATAAAATACAAAAATTGATGGGTGTAGCCCACAAAGGTGCTGATACTAGCAAACAAGCGATTGGTATGTCTGCACATCGAGGAATTAATAGCACTGTGGACTAGTGTGGACATACTTTCACAACGGTACTACTTTAAAAATATAAAATTAAAGGTGACAGATTTTGTAAAAAATTGTGAAGTGTGTCAGAAAGTTACACCTCCATGGGTGTCTTGTGTACCCGAAATGAAGCCAATTCCTGTTCCTAAGAGAGTCATGGAACAAATTGGAATAGATGTTATGCAGTTACCAGAAGTGCAGGGCAAAAAATACATAGTGGTGGCAGTAGACTACTTTTCAAAGTGGGCTGAGGCGAAAGCCCTTAAAAATAAGACTGGCATTGAAGTGGCTAAATTTATTTATGAAATTATATGTAGACATGGTTGCCCTAAAATACAAATTAACGATAATGGTCGCGAGTTTGTAAATGAAGTTTCTAAAGAATTGCATAGACTGACGGGGACAAAACAAAGATTAACATCACCCATCCACAGGCTAATGGATTAGTAGAACGTCAAAATAGGACAATAAAAGATAAACTGAAAAGAACTTTAATGGAAAACATTAATAACTGGCCTGATGTTCTCGAGAGTGTATTATTTGCGTACAGAACATCTAGACACAAAACAACAGGATTTTCACCTTTTTTTATGTTATACAACAGAGAACCAGTTTTACCATTAGACCTTGATGAAGATAATTTGACCGAGGTAGCTGAAAAACAACGGATGTTCAAGAAGTAGAGGAAGATATTGTTGAAGAAAATAAAGAAATGGAAAGAAAATTACAAAAAATATTAGAAGTGAAAAAAGTAATTGATGAAGCAGCATTCAAAAATATCAGAAGAGCTCAGATTAAACAGAAAAAGCAAAAATATTTAGAATTAATATTAGGCAATTACCTGTATTAACTTCCGTCTTGTGACTTATTTGGTTTTTTTCTTAAAACGACGCGTTTCGAGAATAAATTCTCATCATCAGGTTTCAATACTATAAAAACATCAAATTCACCTAAAAGGGGTCGTCAACTAGTTAAAACACACAAACACAAAAACACCACACATAATTTAACACCGAAACAGTCACGGCACAGTCCGATGCGCATTGTCTCGTTGCCAACGACCAACTGTTGCACTTTGTCTTATATGACCGTTATCATTGCCCGCTGACCCATCGATATCGATGGCCGTGTTGTACAGCAGATTCGATCGGAACGAAACTTTGTCATTAAGTAGCTGGTCCGTTTGTAACTTAGAAGCCCTGTATATCTCATATTCCTCCACACCGTTCATGTATGCACCCTTTTTACAATTATGAAGCAGTTTAAAGTTTGTGTGGAAGTCTGAGGATTTATGATTATACAGCATTAAATGCTGAGCGTAACTGGATCTAGTTTTCGAGATATCACTTTTGGGCAGGTGTTCTTTAAAACGTTCGGCTGACGGCCTGCCCGTTTGTCCTATATAGAATTTGTCACAGTCATCGCATTCAAGCTTGTACACTCCAGTTTTCTCTTCAGCCGGTATATGAGTTCTTTGTCCTAAACGTTTTTTGATGTTATTTGTGGTTTTAAAGGCCACTGTTATTTTACGTTTTTTCAGCTCATTCTTTACAATGACTGGTAGTACATTCGTGTACTCAGTTACTATAAACTTAGTATCTTCTTTAGATGGGCCGGTTAATCTGCTTTTACTATTGATTTTTACCGAGCGTTTTCTTATAAGCTTGTCTACGATTCCACTGTTATACCCATTAGCGATAGCTATACTTTTGATTATATTAGTCTCTTCCACTCTGTCTTTTTGCTCAAGGGGAATAGCAAGCATTCTATGAACGAACGCGTTGAAGGCTGCCATTTTTTTGGGAATATGGATGGTACGAATCAGCATGAATAGTAATATTTGTGGTGGTGGGCTTTCTATAAATTTTGAATCTAAAACGGTCATTATATTTGCTGATAGTGAGATCAAGAAAGTTCAGGCAGCTATTATTCTCCATTTCTAGGGTAAATTGGATTTTCATGTTTATGGTGTTCATATATCCTTTCAAATTTTCTATTTGTCTACTCGTTCCATTGAATATCATAAAAGTGTCGTCAACGTAGCGTACGTAAAATTTAATTTTGTCTCGCTGTTTATTAAGACTAGACATTAAAAATGTATTCTCAAAGTGGTTCCAGTATAGGTCCGCTAAAATTCCCGATAAAGGTGACCCCATTGCCAGACCATCCTCCTGCATGAAATATTCATTATCATAAGAGAAATAATTTTGTTTGAGTATTGTTTTTAGCAATTGCATAAGTTCATCAATTTCATTTCTACCTAACCTATTTGTATTAATTAAGCTATTTCTGAGAATTGTCATTGTCTCATCTACCGGCACATTGGTGTACAGATTAGTTACGTCAAATGAAGCCAACCTATAATGTGGTGCTGATTTAATAGTTTTAATTTTTTCAACGAGATCGTAGCTGTTTTTTATGCTGTAGTTATTTACTATGTCAATGTTCTCTTTTATGATTTTTACTAATCTTTTAGCCGTCCTATAACCAGGGGCAGTCGTGTAATTTACAACCGGGCGTATTGGCATATCTTCTTTATGTATTTTGGGTAAACCCGTAAGTTCTGGGGCCCTGGCATTTATGGGTTTTAAATAACGTCTAGTGCTTTCATTGAGGAGATTGGGGCATTTATTTATAGCGTTGTTTAATTCCTTGACATAGGCGCTGGTGGGATCCTTGTGTAGCTTTTAATATTATTGTTTTTTATGAATTCCTGTATCTTGTTGGTATATATATTTTTGTTAATAATAACTACCGTATTACCCTTATCAGCTGTCGTGACGATAGCGTTATCATGTCGACGTTTTTCGTAAACATTCCGTGCAATACGCGCGTCACGTTTGTACTTATTTTGCAGGTTAGCGATGTGGGTATCCTTCTTAATAACTTTGTTTATTTTGTTATTTATGATGGTACGCCTTTCCTCCTGATGCGAAAT
The DNA here is from genome assembly GCA_034769895.1 of Magicicada septendecula. Taxonomy (NCBI): domain Eukaryota; kingdom Metazoa; phylum Arthropoda; class Insecta; order Hemiptera; family Cicadidae; genus Magicicada; species Magicicada septendecula. The sequence continues at coordinate 394,897,649 of CM068373.1, read as the reverse complement.
ATTATCAATAGTTTTTATGGCAGCTTCCGCGCATATTATTTCACGGATCATAAAGAGAGAGTGGAAGAGACTAATATAATCAAAAGTATAGCTATCGCTAATGGGTATAACAGTGGAATCGTAGACAAGCTTATAAGAAAACGCTCGGTAAAAATCAATAGTAAAAGCAGATTAACCGGCCCATCTAAAGAAGATACTAAGTTTATAGTAACTGAGTACACGAATGTACTACCAGCCATTGTAAAGAATGAGCTGAAAAAACGTAAAATAACAGTGGCCTTTAAAACCACAAATAACATCAAAAAACGTTTGGGACAAAGAACTCATATCCCGGCTGAAGAGAAAACTGGAGTGTACAAGCTTGAATGCGATGACTGTGACAAATTCTATATAGGACAAACGGGCAGGCCGTCAGCCGAACGTTTTAAAGAACACCTGCCCAAAAGTGATATCTCGAAAACTAGATCCAGTTACGCTCAGCATTTAATGCTGTATAATCATAAATCCTCAGACTTCCACACAAACTTTAAACTGCTTCATAATTGTAAAAAGGGTGCATACATGAACGGTGTGGAGGAATATGAGATATACAGGGCTTCTAAGTTACAAACGGACCAGCTACTTAATGACAAAGTTTCGTTCCGATCGAATCTGCTGTACAACACGGCCATCGATATCGATGAGTCAGCGGGCAATGATAACGGTCATATAAGACAAAGTGCAACAGTTGGTCGTTGGCAACGAGACAATGCGCATCGGACTGTGCCGTGACTGTTTCGGTGTTAAATTATGTGTGGTGTTTTTGTGTTTGTGTGTTTTAACTAGTTGACGACCCCTTTTAGGTGAATTTGATGTTTTTATAGTATTGAAACCTGATGATGAGAATTTATTCTCGAAACGCGTCGTTTTAAGAAAAAAACCAAATAAGTCACAAGACGGAAGTTAATACAGGTAATTGCCTAATATTAATTCTAAATATTTAGTAACGTGACTTGGAGACAATTAAAACAAAATGAAGAAAAAGCAATTTGACGAAAGACATACAATAACAAAGACATTGAAATAAAACCTGGGAGTAGAGTTTTGGTAAAAAATGTGACAAAATTTAAAAATAAATTAATGTTTACTGAACTTCCATGGAGTGGACCATTTACAGTTAACAAAGTTTTAAGAAACGAGTATTGTATATTACAAGATGAAAGTGGCAAAGTGAGGAAAAAGAAAGAACATGTGAAAAACTTGAAAATTTTCTACAGTCTAAATGATGATAAATCTGATGTTGAGGTTTCTGGTGAGTGGTGTGAAGTGATTTTTTTTTTTATGATCCGGTTGACGTAGAGTGGCAAATGGAAAAGTGTAAAGTGTTGGGTCTGTCCTTTGAAGGACAATGCACATGTATTAGAATCGGTCATAAATTAGCACTTGCAAAACCACACGGTGTGAAGAAAATTGTGGGTGATGGAAATTGTTGGTTTAGGGCAGTTTCCTATGTAATTACTGGCAGTGAAGGTTATCACATGGACGTTAGAAACATAGTTGTCAATTATATGGACAATGAGTTGAACAACAACCGAGCCAATGATTTATTTAAAGGTAGGACGTCACTAAAAAATATGATAAAAGAAGGCACATGGGCAACTGAAAGTGAGATATTTAAAAATGCATCACTTTTGAATACAAACATTTTTGTGTACACAAAGATAAACTCAAAAAATGGAGAGAAGTGGGACTGGCAGTTATTTACAGCAGGTGCTTCAGCAAATTAAAAAAAAAGTGAAATTCCAAGCCAAAAAAATATATACATTACAAATGAAAGTGGTTGTCATTATGAAGTTGTTCTTTCAGTTCATGGAATGGGTGTAGTTTAAGCAATACCTACGTGTCTACAGAAAAGTAAGTAGGCTACTATACTATTATTTTATCTCTTACTGTATATAAAGTGTAATGAAAACTAAAGAGATCTTTTTATACTGTAAATAATTAATAATTTTGTTTTTATTGTTTAAAATTAATAAATTGATACAGCTTTAAACAATTCATTAAAACGAATTTTAAAAAGATTAATTATTATGGCAACTTAGAAAGTTACATAAATTTAGTTTCATGAAACAGATAGAAACTAATTTTGTACTGAGAATCCCCGAAATACTCCACTCTGTGCAAGCCGAAACATAACGTTTATAGCATACTGCAAAAATATTTTTGCTATTAGTCTTGTCTTTTTGATTGCATATAATTTACTTTAAGGAATAATGGTTAACACACAAACTAAGTTACTTTTTCATTCAAGTGAGTTTACGTTAAATTCGAATACTTTTAATCCTATAGTCGTTTAATTCTACAAGACCGAAGCACATGAAAATAAAAGTAAGTGACGATATGACCATCCAATTTTGAATGCTTCATTCGCCGTGTTTAAAGATGAGCTTCTGGAATTTGGAGCTACCAACCACGAAAACATCAGCTCGCACAGTTCGGCGAAATTGGTAAGAAACCTGTAACATTTACTCTGAAATAATTAAGAGCGTGAAGGGGCGCATATACAGGGGGGGGGGAATGGGACTGGACCCCACCCCACAAGGTCGACAGTTGACAAGAAATTTTGCTAATCTCCTAATTGTTAAGCTGTTTTATTAATTTCACAGCTGTATACGCTAATACAGTAGTACCCCTTTTTTAAATAGAGGTCTAAAAACAAATTTATTACACAGAATATGCGTGTACGTTTGAAATATGAAATATAGGAAATTCAAGTAAGTCAATAAGTATCTTATAAACAATGTTGCAATAGCGCTTATTTTTATTGTGTTATTACTTTAATGGGACTGAATTCAGTATGTTATTACACATTTTTAACCCATTTTAAAGACTCAAATATTGATTAGTTTTAACTTGTTTTTTCTTTTGTATGAAGCCGACTCGACCCCCCCCCCAGACCAAATTCTAGATTCGCTACTGAGTACATGTCCGTGAATACAGCGGTGAGTCCCATTACTTCGAAAGTGTTTATGCACGTGAGTTTAAACTCGGCAGTGCCCCATTATTCTCTATTCCCTGTTACACGTCCCCATATCTCCATGAAACTGTGGAGTAGGCCTAAATTGTCTAAGTTATGCCTTTTGACATGACACAATGAAAACGGAAAAAACGAATAATGGCGCATAAGAACTGGGTGTAGGTAAGAAGCTGGTGTGACCAATCTGGAAGGAAGAACATCTCAGGATAAACTACATGTGGCACCAACAGACTATAGGCCACATTCGAATCTAAAGACCGTAGGCTGAGGAAGCAACATCCAGAATCTGCTAAAACCACCGCGGATGCGCTGTCGTCCAGGTTCGGGCAATCGCTGGCCTTGGCGCGAAAGCCGCCGGTCTCAGCCTCGACACCCCTCCAAAAGCGGCTGGCAACTCAGCTGCCATGATCTAACGTCAGAACGGCGTTAGTCTAATAACTCCAGGGGAAACCATAGACCCGCTGCCTCAAACCTTGCGGCTCCCAGCAGTTGAACTACAAAATTAAAGAAAATCGTTACGCCTTTCGCGTCTTGCACCTTACTCCGTCCAGGGAGGACCCGCAAGTTGACCTCTTCTGCCACAAACACGTGTCCCTTAGTATCAGAAGAAACAGTCTCTAATTCGGTTGCATGCTTTCAATTTTTTTCTGTTTTTTTTTTTAGTTTTTGCATGTCTTTTTAATGTTTTGCTTTATTCCTTATTTTGTATATTCCAACGTGTTACCTTTAGGGGGTCTCATTACAACTAAGTATCGCAATAACTTCATTTGTTGATCTGTTACATAGAGGTTCTCGAAATGTAGATGATATAAAAAATGCTTTGCTCTTTGGTATTTGATGTTCATACAAATCATTTGGCGAAAAATGATTTCAACGGTTATTAAATAAATGTGATTTGTATTTACGTGGTTTGTAGTCAGTAAACAAGCTTTCAAAAATGAAAACATCTGAACAAGACGTGGATTATTCCTCAGGCAAGACGTGGATTATTTATAAACTTTACGGATTTATTGAACTTTCTAGAAAAACCACATCGCTGCATCCAACATATTGTTTAGTTAAAAATAAATTCGGTACGAGGATGATAGAACTCATGACTTATAATAATCCTGTACGGCGAGTATCAAACTCATGAGTCAGAGACAGGACGCAGTTTGGGACACGTGTTATGTTACAGTTACAAATACATGGGAGTCAGTCGGACTTGGATGTAACTCTTTTGATGCATGTATCTGTTGACTAATCTTACAGCAATCATTACAGAGATAGTTTGTTCAGTTTTTGGAGTAAGGATAGGACACAGTTACTGTTTTTGTTCATTACGACCTAAGCTGGAGTACACTATAAACATTTTTCACTTCCGTACTCTTATGACTTCTAATCATAGAATTTCCAGTGATTATGTAGAAGGCTGCACATACAAATATCACATCGATCTTTGTTGAAGTTTTTGGAGAGATCTATAGCCGTAATTTAATTTTCAGAATTTTTTTATCATAATCCATACCTGCTACATTCTTTTGAAAGATATACAGTCATATAGCAAACAGCATTTTTATTTGTTATTTCCACTTATAGTCGACTTAATGAAGCATTTTAGTAGACAATGTTTAGAACTGTTTGTAATAAAACAAACCGACATGAAACCTTTCGTACTATCTTCTACATAGTGTCCACCACATTGAAAGTTATAAAAAGTTTTTGTTGGTCCCCCCACTAGGTGGTTTCACCCCTCTACATAGGTGGGAACTAGAAAAAAAAAATGACACCTGCAGTTAATAGATCTTGAAATTTTAAGAAAAAAAAGTATAGCCTATGTGCGATGTGTATAGCCTATTGATGAAAACCAATGGTTTTTCAGTTTTGCGTTTGTGAATTAAACAATAATTTTATTTTTACACCCTAAAATCGTTACCTCGTGAAACCTTCCGTTGTGTAACTTAGGAAATATTAAATCTGTCAAAACATTATACATTAATTTTGATTAAAATTAACTCCCAGGTTGTTTGGCCGTGGTCCAAAGTTTATGACAAAACCAGACATTTCGGCAGTGCCACTGACTGCCACCTTCAGTGGAAACGAGTCAACGCTAATGTGGGATGATATACGTTAGGACTACAGTACTGTGTTGACTCGTTTTTACTGAAGATGGCAGTCAGTGGCACTGCCGAAATGTCTGGTTTTGTCACAAACTTTGAATCAAAAACTTTAATTTCTCTAGAACTAACATATTGTAATATACGACTGTTTAACATGGTGGAATTTTTTTTTTTTCACTTAAAAAAGGGGGGTAATTACTTTGAATAATTAGAAAACCATAGGACTAATAAAAATACTACTCATAAGTTAGATTAAACGTTGATAAATGCCCTTTTATAGAAATTCTGTTTTATTGTAATAGTAGTAAAAATAACATGCGTTCTTTATACATTTCTATGAAAATTGGCAATTTTCTTGCTATCATTTTCTGCTTATCAGGTGTCAGTAGTCTATTATTTTGAACACATTTAAATTTTGCAATAGATTTAAAAAAAGTCACTTCTCAAAATATTAGACTTTGAATGTTAGCTTAATTTAGTGATGTAATTGAAAAATTTCCTACTTCTTATATAATCAAACAAATACTAAATTTAGCAAAACCAGGTAAACATACTACATAAAACTTATTAAAAACTAAATTCATTTTTTAAGTTTTTGAAGGAAAAATACTTTGTGGGATATGATTGTTTGAAGGTGTTGGTAAACTTACCTGAATCTATAAATACACAGATGACCACTGAAATGATGCAATGAAAGGTCTTATACATTAAGCCACCTATAAAATTATAAAACTTTATGTAAAAATGTAGGCTTTTAATTATTTTGTTCATTGCTTTGACTTCCATTTAATTATCTTTTTCTTGACACTTGACCATCACAAGAAAAGTGAATTTACAAAGTATGAACTTCATTCATTTCACCAACCCCTTAAATTAGCCACTTTGATTTCCTTGTGTTTTATAATGTTTTTGACATCACCTTCTTAATCGGTGTCCTGATAAACTTAAGTTTACATTTTTTTCAACATTTCATTTCAAATAGCTTCCTACAATAGACACTTCTAGCAATTAAGGATGATTTCAACCCCATTGTGCCTAAAGTAGTAATGCCATTTTTACCTCTGTGCTTTTTTCCTTAAGATTAATGTTCAAATATAATTTTTAAAAAAATTCAAAAAATGTCACGCATTCATGCATGCATTTAAGTAAGCATCTTGCTTCTATATGTTTGTAATAATTAGATTAATGTCACATGCGCATGTGCATATGTGTGTTGGCTCACTATAGCTATACTAAGCCTTTTTTATATGGCTTTATTATTTTGTTTTAAGGATGAAGACAAAAAAAATATGTATTGACCCACATTCCAGAGGAGGGCGAATGCTAAGTATGGTAGGCTTACGCACTTCGAATTCACCTGAAAAAGGTTAGTGAAACGACTTTTAATACGCTTTTTATACACACCTTAAAGTACTAGTTTACTTTAATATTACATCTTTACATTTGTCCTAATCATAGTTCTTATGCAGTAATCTCAAAATATGTAATATTGGATTAATTTACACATCCTTATAATGTCACAAATTTCTGCTTTTTGAGAAAGCAAAATCTTTTTCAATTACTCACATAGGCGCTACGGCTAAATTATTATTACAGTGAGCTTCCAGAATTATAATAGTGATCTACTTTTTTTTAATTGTGTAATCCGTAATGTCTAATTTTTTATTCTTCTAGAAGTAGGAATATTTTAAATATAATTTTTAATAAGCACGTATTGGGCAGGTATTTATTTAAATTTCTGTGCTTAAATAGCACCTAATTTTATAGTGGTGTCTAAAAAATTACGTCTTTGCATGGGACACACTTGAAAAAGTGATTTCGGAATAAGAGGTAAGGTTGCAATTACTTGTAGACTGAATTTCGTGTAGGATAAAAAGAGAAATACCCTTTTTTTAAATGGGTTCCACAATTTTAGATTGATTTATAAGTTAAATAAGGTATTATTATTTGTAGTTCTGGTACCCGTTTACACTATCAACACATTTTTTTTGCTTCTAGATTAGACTCATACTTTTAGTGAGTACTTAAACTATTATTTATTCACACTCGCAAGAGCCGGACTTGATCACTAAAATAAGGCCTTTTTGCGTACTGTCCTATCTGATGCCTACAGAAAGCAATATTGTAATTACTCAAAATATAAAGCCACACACTGTAAGTGTATAAACAACTTCAGGTGAAGGCAAAAAAGTACTGACTATAATGTCTGCAATTATAAAAATGTGACACACTGTGCGTAACTGTATGTCACCTTGAAGTAACCAAAACATACGTTTTCGGCGCGAATGTATGGTGCGTCTAGGAACGCGGGAGAATCCTTAAGAGATTTGTTAAGTAATTTCATCTGCCCATTAAACATCACGGCAGTTGTAGTACTCAGTAATTGTCACATCAAATTAACATGCAAACTGAATAAAATTTGTATATTTTGTATGCAATAAGTAATTTTTGCAGACATAATTTTTTACAAAAACACCAATTCCAATTAACTAATTTGTTAAACGTTAATACCAGTCTTGTGCTTGCAACAGAAATTATCTTAATGATAACTTATGATAACAGAAAAACAAACATGATTAGAATTAATATTTATCGTGTCTTTGCAGTTCCTTGTGTAATGAAAGCTCAAAAAAAACCTCTTACAGCAACTAAAAACACAAAAGCAACCAGTTTCTCGTACGCGGATGAAAATGTAAGTGTAATTTTTTTTTGTTATTTTGTTATAACTATAATTTATTGAAACGTCTGCTGTTTGACATTGGATTGTAATTTAATATAAAGTAGACAGTAATGATAGAATTTAGGGTTTGGCTGCTGGTTTGCACTATAGCGACGTGTTCCGATAGTCTTATTTTATCAATTTCCTGAGTTTTAGGTTTGCGCTAGTAGGCCTAATTACAGTGGCTTTTCAACAACTAAACCACATACCTAGTGTTGTGTGTTTATTTCAATTTCTTATTTATTTTCTGGATTCATTAATATGATACTAATATAAAATTAAATTTCACAAATACTGAATAAAAAGCTCATGAAATTAAAAGAAAAACAAATTCCTTAACTGATTCTTAAGCGGTTTATATGGTTGGTGTAAAAACTACATTATTGAATTTTACTGGTGTTGGTTCAACACTTTAGTGACAGTAAAATTTTGTTTAAAATTGAATATAATATTTACTGCTGTACTAGGTACACAAGATTTTAGTTCAACTGGTAAATGTATTATTTATTTAGTAATCGTAGTAGGTAAATGTGTTACAAATATTTTGTCTTACAACTAATAATGATGACCTTAAAAATAAGCCCATATTGAGAAGGAATTAAACTTTTCACTTTCATGGAAAGTACAATTGATCCATCAGCGTAAGCGCAAGCATATACCCAAGTTAAATTAACATCCAGAGTTAAGTTAATTTAAAAAGTATAAGAAATTTGCAGCTTTCTACAACTTTAATTTGAAAATGGATTCTTTAATAAATGCTCAAAATAGGTTAAGACTAACTTAAACTTGTAATTATTTAAGTTAAGAGTGTGATAATTTTAACAGTTTTAACAATTTAACAATCTTTTATATTGAAGCATCTACCAGAAGAATAGTAATGTAATTTAGCATACATTATCAAAAATGTCATAAATAAATTGGGTTAGATATCTTATATGTGAAGAGAAACCAGTCTTCATCAAATTATTACATAACTACTAACGTCAAATTGAAAACAGTTTATATTATGAAGAGCTATTTAGTTAATTTTAATGTTACTTTATAAATTAAAATTAATTTAATTTAATTTAGCCTAAATTAGTTTGGGTATCTTTAAAGAAAACAATAGAATAGCCAGTATTACATATTTAAATTAATTTGTCACAGCTATAACAGTGATCTAAAAAGTGAGTTTTTACAAAATCGAATCAACACACGGTATAAAAGTATTATATTGCCGCGACACCTATTAAGTATTGGGCAAAGAAGCTATGTGTATTATGCCATAAAATATTTTAATGAATTACCTAATGAACTGAAAAATCTAAGTGTAAATATAAAAGTGCTTAAAAAAAAAATCAAAGAAAAAATTAGGAACATTGTTATTGAATAATCAAAAAAACAGTCTATTATGATATGGACCTTTTTTTATCTTTTTTTTTCATTTATTTATTGAATTGTATTATAGTACAAACTAAAATTTTGTTAAAATTGAAAAATAATTTATTTTTAATATATTACTATGATCGGTGAGGTAAAACTCACAATTAGTATTAAGTACATAAATATTAATTCTAAGGACCAACCTATGTACGGGCATGTATGCCCCCTATAGGTCCTTTATTGTATAATTTTTATTATATGTAAAGGAAAATTGGTAATAAATATTATTATTATTATTAATTATATGTATCGAATTTATTTACTAAGATTGAGGTTTGTTTGAATAAGGTATTAACATTTTTTAAATTAAAGAAGAAATTTCAATTGTCTTATATTTCGTACATTAGGCCTACGTCTAAACTTTTATTCGTGGTTAGCTAATAAAAAGGTTACAACCACATATGTTTTTGTTGCTTTTCTTCTAATTACCAATTGATAAACCTGGTTGTAACTTGTGTATTAATTGGTAACAAAATAATTGTTTTCATTTGTTGATTTTCACAAAACTTCTGTTTAATTTATTTTTTATTAAAGATAGACAAATAAAGCCTTGCAACTGTAAAAATAGTCATTTAGATATAATATGTGAGTTGAAACACGTAAATGCTTTAAAATTCGAATTCTCATGATGTTTTTCGCAACATGCAAAACGGCAGCCATCCGATCACCACTCAGAAGTTCCATTCCACACATCATAGAGCATGATATATCTAAACATGCAACTCCGAAGAAAGTCAGTTACAACAATGAATTGGCGAGCATTTCAAATCCATCATTATATAATCGCCCATCAGTGATCGCCTACACAAAACGTTGTCAGGAAAAGAAAACCCGCATTTCAAATTTAAGTCCAAAGTGTTTATTTCCTAATAGAATTTCAGATGTAGAAGTCAATAATAACGAAAATAAGACCCATGAAACCATAGATGCAGGGTGTAATAATACAGCACCACAACATACACAAAACCAAAGGAAAAAAAGAAGGTATGATCGATAATAATTTTTGTATATTTTGTGAAAAAATTGTTCTTAAATTTCGCAGACATTTAATGAATAATCATAAAAATGAACAAGTTGTAGCTCAATATATAGCTTTGTTTGAATCCTGTCCTGAGGAGTCAAAGGACAGGAGAAAAAGAATTATGGCTGATTTAACGCTTAAAGGAAATTATAAGTATAATAAATCGCTTTTAAACAATTCACTTTCTGAGAAAGTGCCATGTAGTAGCTATTTGCCAGTGAAGAGGCCACCAAAGAATAAAGAATATATACCTTCCGATTACATTACTTGTACAGTATGTATGGGGCTATTTGTGAAAAAAAACACTTTTACCAGCACGCATCACAATGCAAGAAAAAATATGATGAAAACGCAGCTGTTCATTCAAGTAATGAGGGAGAAGATAATGATGTAGAAAACTGCAATAGCAAACAACCTATTACTGAAAGACGAACATGTTATATTAAAGAGTATGGACTTCAGTATTATCCAAACACTAAAGATGCTTCAAAAGGTATGCAAGTAAACATTCTAAAAATTTTGAGAAAAGATGACTTAGGACAAAAATCGATGACTGATCGTCTGCTACTGTCTGTAGTATCTGATTTTTATTCAAGCCACATCGCCTTCAAGGACAGGACTCATGTTACTAGAATGCTTAGAGATGGAATCAGATTACTGGCTAAAATTCAGGATATGGATCCAGACATACAAGAGTTGAAGGACATTTTTGATCCTAATAAAATTGATGTTGTGGTAGATGCATGCCAAACTTTGTGCAATTTAAAAGATAATGGCAATGACTCGACACGTATGAACAAAACTGTAATTGTGGGAATGAATGGAAGACTGTCATGGATACTTGAGGAAGGAAGTAAAAAATTCATAGATGATATTGTTTGTAACCAAAATCTTACAGAGGAAAACAAAATCTTAAAAAAGCGAAAGGTAAAAGACTTCCAAAGTTGCCTGAGGAGGCGTTGGAAATATTCTATTTCCACTAACATAGAAGTAATGAGAAGGAGAAGTAAGATATTCAAACCTATAATTATGCCTTTGGATGAAGACATTTTGAAATTTGCAAGTATGCTCAGAAATATGGAAACTGAATATCAACAAAAGGTTGAGAAAGAAGTAACTTTGTTGAATTATGAAACGCTGTGCAAAGTTACTATCTGCCACATATTGACATTAAATAGGCGATGACCTTTTGAAGCAACACATTCAGAAATTGAATTTTATATGAGGAAGCAAAGTGATACTAACCACTACTCTCCAGATGTGCTAAAAACGTTAGCCGAAGAAGAAAAAGTATCACTCGGCGAATTAACGTTATATGTTGTGCCGGCGAAAGGAAATGAGGATATGCTACAATACTTCTTACTCGCATAAGGGGGGACAAAGTTACTCACGTCCGCAGCATCCTTAAGCTGTACGTGTCCCCTGGGTGGTGCTAAATGAGTAACAGTGCTGGCAGATCTGACATCCGAAACCAAAATATGAAAAAAAGAGTTACAAACAAAACTGTCCTTACGAGGGCAAAACAGACAGTGACAACTCTGAACATTCTCCAGTGGAATGCAGGAGGCCTTTCTTCTACAAAAATGACAGAACTAAAAAAGATAGTTAACCAAAATAAAGTGGATATTCTTATAATTAACGAAGCCAACATCACGGCAGAAAACACCCATATTACAACATCCCATACTACACAGCATACACACTCTTCAAGGCAAGACAAATAGCTAGTGGAATACTTGTATCAGTCAGAAATTCCCTAAAATCAGAATTCAAGACCATAAAAGGAATGAATGCTCATGATACCGCAGAAATAGTGAGGTTGACAATTTGGGAAGGAGCTAAGAAATTTACAATATACGGCATATACAGCCCTCCTGGAAACAAAAACTTGTGCCTGGATATACTTGACATTTCCCCAGCCACTATCATAGTAAGAGACTTTAACGCTGCCTCCCCGAATTGGGGATACAAATATTATAACCAAGCAGGAAGAACTGTTGAAGAATTTCTCAACAGCCATAACTTGGAGCTGTTGTACAAAAAAGAAGATTTATTCCTCATGTTGTAAGCATCAATTTGTAACACTTTTTAAAATGTGTATTGTTTTTTAATTAAGCCCAAGTGGTTGGCACCCATTTGTACTTATTAATTCTATTTCTATTATAAATAAAACACATGGAATGGTATCTGGTAATAATAATAATAATAATAATAATAATAATATTGTAATTTTTATTCAAAATTTATATAGTCCATTTACTGTAACTATTAATATGACTCAGAAAATCTCAGGGTCGATTCTCTTCTCTTGTATATTAATATTATTTTAAGGTTCTTTTGGCTGATATAAAAGGTTCAGTTATTATAAAGAAAAAAACAAGTACAGAAAGTACATTACATTACAAAACAAGATAATAATGAAATAATATAAAGTTCATATTAATTATAATAATATATATATGTTACACAATGTTTATCAGTTCAGTTCAGTTTCACACAGCCTCCTGGTATCAGTGATGAAAATTTCCAATGTCTTCAGTTTGTTTATATTATTCAAATGAAGAAATCCACTTCTTTTGTGATCAATAAATGTTACATCTTGTCATTTCATTTATCTGAAGCCTTCTGGTGGAATATAATGATTGAAGTCCAGTGTTTCTGTTATTAAGTTAATTTAAGTGTAGTTGTTCTTCAATTGTAAATTGTTTTCATTTAAAGGTTAGTTTTTTTTTAACTTCATTCGTTTTTTTTTTTAAATTTAATGTTCTTTTCTGGTTGTTGGCTCAGTAATGTTTAAATGCTGATTTGTTTATGCTGTTTCTTTATTTACTCAAATTTTACATTCTGTTATAGGTTGCACTATGTTTCTTGCTTTGTATTATATTGTGTTTTAATAGGATTCATATTTTTTCTTGTATAAATTTTTAGCTTTTTCAACATTCAACTCAACTCTCCTTTTTGTTTTTTTACAATAATAATAATAAATTCTTTTTCTTTCTTTTGGTTTCCTGGATACATATAAATTCCTCTGGTCATATTTGTTCAAATTGAGATTTAGTTGTCATAGGATATTATTTTTATATAATACATTATTTTACCTTTTATGTACAAGTTGCTTTTTAGTTATTACATCATAATACTTACTACAATTTACATATTATTTTATCTGACAAAACTATGAACAATTTTAATACCAAATATTATAGTTATTTGTAATTTGACAAATATTTTGAAGAATTTACTATTTACTGAACATAATGATCTAGGCCTATGTTTGACTCATTATATTTTTATGTTGGAAGACTCATAATCGATCCTGCTTACACTTGTTTTCTATTAATTAACTTCTTTAAATATAAACAAACTATTAATTAACAATTATATTCAAATTACTATAATTCCCTTTAGGGCTTAACTGAATGCACACTTTTAAACAATTGTCTGTGTGATCAATACCTATTAAACTTATATAACACAAACACTAATAAAGAAAAAACTATATGTTAATGTCTGTATCATCCGCTACTATGGATTAGTAATTCATTTCTTTAAATAATTGTTTGTAATTACTAGCCACTCACAGTTATTCTTACTTGAACACCAATGTATTTCATATCCTCTTACCAAGTAATCACACTTGTCTTATATTACATTTGTATCACATCTTAATTACATTTTACATTTATCTCTAAATCTGTATTGTACTTTATGTGCCGTTATAGTTGATTTAGTCATTATTTATTAAATTTATCATCATTAGTTATTTGTTTATGGGCTACTCCAAATCTAACTGGGTATTGTCTATATAGTATAGTAAGTTGTCATAGTAATGTCTGTTGTAGGACTTTTGGTTTTTAATTAGGTTCACACTTTTATTTATTACTGTTTCTTCTTTCAAATTACTTTGATTTTGATTTGTTTAGATAAATTGTTGTTATTGCTTGCTGATGTCTTCAATAGTTGAGGTGTATGATATGATGGTATTAATATTGCTTGGTGATAAGATTGATATTTATTAAACAAATTCTTCATTATTATAGGCAAATTGAAACCTACCTTTCTTATCAATACCAATTATTTTCTTCTTTATCTCTGGAGTTTATTTATTTGTATTGGTGGCTTTAACGAATTGTAATTCTTGAGGTTTCTCTTGGTTCATTGTATATTTTATTTATATATTCCATTCTTTTATTAAAATTGATTCCATACTAATGTTAAATGATTCCCCCTATATTAATATGGTATTATGAATGAATATCGGCGTAGAGTGGCCCTTTTACGTCCAATTGCTCATCCGAACATTCACATACCTGGTACAGTGCACTTTGGCTGCTGCCCATAAAATAATTCTGGAGTGACGCCTTAGCTTTCTACACTCTATAAATAAAATAATTATAAATCTTATATCATTATACACACCATTGGAATCTTTTATCTTCTGAATATTTTTTCTTATTCTACCTTGCCTTCCAATAACTCCATTTATTTATATTATATTCAATATTACTGTTGGTATATTTCTTAAGTAGATTTCTTTGTCTTTTATATAACTTCACTTCACAGTACAATGATTTATTAGCCTTAATGTCATTCACCTTTGTTATTCAATACCTCTTGTAATATAGTAGATTTAATTATCCTTCTATTATTCTATCTGTTTTTATACTGCAACTCTTCTTCAGCAAGTTCATTTTCTAATTAGTTTATTAAATTTCTCTTAGGCCTATTGTCATTAATATTGCGCCCCATTATTATTATTATTATACTAATAAATGTATTATTTATGCTTGATTTAAATAAGATGTGCTTATTTCTTTTAGAATTTTGGTATTATTTAATTAGTTTGAACATCATTTTTCTTTTTTCTTTCTTTTCCAAAATCTCTTTCCATAATTATTTGATAAGATGTACTTATTACTTCTAGAATTTTGGTGTTATTTATTTAGTTTGAACATCATTATTCTTTTTTCTTTCTTTTCCAAAATCTCTTTCTATAATTATTTGATAAGATGTACTTATTACTTTTAGAATTTTGGTGTCGTTACACCATACATAAAAATGGGAATGTAGGTCAAAGACAGTTCGGCTAATAACATATAAACCGCGTGGTTGCGTCGGTGCACGGGTCGACTAAATTGCAACAATGTAGACCGAGCGGCAGAAAAGAGAATAAATTAAACTTGAACAGTTCGGCAGTGATCAAAATTTAGTGAGGACGTAGTTTGGATACAAACAGTGAAATACAATGGAAGAAGTGCAACGCGTGTTCGGCAGGAAACTACCAACAGAGTAACTATGATATAAACCAATAATGAAATGTTAAGAAAGTGCTTAAAATTAAAAAGGGGAATTTAAATACTGTATGAGTGTGTGGGTGAGTAAGATGCTGGGTTGCCTTCATATAATTTAATTAGCCATTTACGTTAAGGTAGAATATTTACCAAGTTAAAATAGCCTCAATGTTTATTTTGTATTTTTTTTTGAAGAAGAGTAATTAAGATAAACAGTAATAGTTTTGAGAAGGAAATGAATACTAAATAAATTTAACAGAAAAGTAAAACAAATGTTGCAATTGAATAATAAACAGAGCTGATTAATATAGTCAAAAAGCGTGTTTATTGTGTAATGAACCCAGTAACCTCTCTTACAGACTGTGAGTTCGTGTAACAGAATCCTGGACTCCGAGAAGGTAAGAGTTAATGTAAAAAATATATTTATATGTCTTTTATTAATTGTGTCACTAATATGAAAGTTATCAATGGCCCCCGAACTGGGACAGTTTATACGAATTATATTTCGTATAGGCTATGCCTACTCGCAGATGTAAGAGACGTTAGTGGGAGTTACATATGAATTAAAATTAAGTACAGAGAAAGAAGAGTATGTTATAATATGATTGATAGATGTATTATAAATAAGTAAAAAACTAAATAATATAAAAATGAATACTAATGAAAATAGTAACAAGGACGTCAGCTTTACTGATATTCAAACTGAGAGTCAAATAAATAGCGATTTAAGTGAAACTGAATCGAGAATAATGGAAGGCGTAACGAGTCAATCGACGCCAACCCCAGTTAAGAAAGAGAATAATAGTGATATGATGAGTATGATGCAGTTACTGTTAAATAAATTTGACGAACAAAAGAGTGATTTGAGGTTAAGTTCAATAAAATTAATAGCAAGTTCGATGAACAGAAGAATGAAATTAATGATAAGTTGAATGAACAAAATAGTAAATTTGATGAAATTAGAAACGAAATTAAACAACAAAATATTAATTTTAGTAAGCAAGTTGTTAGCTTTCACTCGCTTGTTTTTTATAATAATAATAATTCTGTATTTTTGTTTTTGATATTTTACCTTTCGGTACCATATTTATCGTATATGTCATACTAATTCGGCGGCCATCTTGTAGTACCAACCTCATGATTCGATAATTTTACGTAAGGGTCCCAGGATTCGATTAAGCGATCATCAGAGACAGGACGATTGTTCGGAATAATTAAATCAAACAGCGTATTATATATATAGTTGCTTTTTAATGGCATGGAAAATCAAAATTGACATCAAAATCAACAAAACAAAATGGAATACTTATACTCAAATTAACAAAATGGCGGCCACAAGTTCCGCTATATTACTATTATGTTATTTTCCTTTATTCATGTGTTAACTTCATTATGAAATTTATAATAAATGTAACTTTGAAAGAAATTGCAATTATTATTTTCAGATTGATAATTTCTTACATCTAAAATGACACAAACCAACGTCTCCTAAAAATATTACTTAAATGTACTGGTACGGTCTGACACACTCACACACACTCTCATTTTGCCAATAGCGATTTGCTCATACATTTGAATTTTGGGTTTTTTGAGCTCAATTTAGATAAGAAAGACTGGAATATATAATTTAACTTTCCTGGATATGCGTTGTAGAGTTTAAGCTGTCCTCAGATGTCGATCATGGTCAGGCAGGTGTTCGGCCGAATGTCCCATGTGTCTTCTTGGTTACACTGACTTTAGCTTACATTTTGAATAGTTATGTAATTATTTCTATCTAATGGTTACTATTTCATGTTAACACATTGATAATTTGACAAAGAAAACACTTTCGCTGGCAAAAACTGCCGGCGATTTTCACAGCGTGTTGATGCCTTGATGGTCTGATGCTGACTGGGGGGATGCAAAGCACATTTTTTGCGTATGTGTTAGCGCATCCACGTCATTGTCTTTTGTTTCAATATGGCTCACGCCCTGATGTTGTTATGTCATCTTTTTATTTTTAATGACGTCCCACCTTATGGACCAATGAAAATGGATATTGAGAGTCTGTCTTCACTTATTCCGCCATTGTATATGTTCGGCTTCACACGTCACCTTGGAATCGTTTCGCTCTGCTGAAATCTGCGTTGTTGTCTTTTTACAAAGGGAAATAGTCCTACCCATGTATGTGTGTGTAAAACTATAAAATACAATAATTTGCTACCACTCATACCATAAATCCGATTTCAGGATTTTCGTACTGTCACAAAGTGAATGAAATTAATGCACGTTGTGCTAGTATGAAAGAGCAGATAGTAGAATCGATAAGTAACAATTGCAAAGAGAAGATTAACGAAATGAATAAAAGGTTAGACAGTACATTAAATCAGATAATGAATAAGAAGGTAGGTGACAGTGGTAGTAATATGATGAAAAATAGTGAAGAAATAGTTAATAACAAGGTAAGTGGTAATTACGGTAGTGAGTTTACTATTGAAGTAAAAGGTGAGAATAACAATGATATAATTAAAAATGGAGTGTTAGAGAGTAAGGTGTTTAATATTGAGCGTGATAATGAAGATTTTGTTGGAGTAGAATTTAGTAACGAAATGTTAGCAAGTGTTAATGAAATTGAGAGAGAGTGTGATGAAAGGTTAGGTGGGCAAAGGGCAGATTTTCCCCAAGTATATTGTGAAATGGAATTTTCACAAGTGTTGTATGAGGACAGAGTTTCCTCCAGAAGTTATGTGGAAGACGACGTGTCTTCAAATAATCCCTTAATTTTTTGTGGTGTTCTTGGAAGAGCCAAGAATTATAGTAAGTTTGTTGTGCCCTTTGCATGTAGTGAAGTAGTTGAGGGGGATTGTGACAGGTGTTATGATGAGAGATATTTTGAGAGAGAGAGAATGATAGAGGTATTTAAGTTAAGTAGAAGTTATAACGAGTTGATAGAGAGGTTAGAATTGAAGAAAATAGACGATATTGTCGACTTACCTTGTGAAATAAAGATTGATAATTATTTTGATGATACCACTGTAGATGATAAACACTTACCTTATGATGTGATGGATATAGTAGAAGAATATGATAAAATAACTTACCTGATGTTGAGCAAAAATACTAAGCGTGACTGGACCAAAAATACCAAAGTAAACGGGTTTTATGAGTTGATAGGGGAGAATAATCTGGTGCATTATTCTTGTGATAGAGGGAAAAAATTAATATTCAAGGGTTATTATATAAATCATAATAACGAGAGGAGTGGAATTAAAGATGATAATTGTTATGTAAAAGTCAGACTGATATACGATGATGGGGGTTAGAAACAGTGAATGAACATTTTATTATTTTAATTCAGGTAATGACTTGGCTAAATTAGGTAATAGGTGAGGTAAAGAGAAAAATAATGGCAAAAAATTGTAAATAAATTTATAGTGAAATTAATTGTGTTTGTGTTGTGAAATGTATTTTATGTAAACAATGTGTGTATTTAGTAGAAATTGATTTAATAATACTAATAATAATATTTTATCAGATTAAATAGATAACGAGTGGTAGTAATAAATGAACTGTAATTGTTTTGGAAGATGGTAATTAAAATAACTTGTGTTTCAAATAATTGATTGAATTAAAGAATTTGAGATTAATTAATTAATTAATGTGGTAGAGATAAATTTTGATAATGAATTTAAATGATGTTTCTGAGATTTGAACTCGATAATAAAGAGCAAATGAATAAATGTAAATGTGTTTAGTTGTGGACTCATATAGTTGTTATATAATGTATCAGAAAGTACATATGGGTATTATATATTTGTTGTAATGAATGTTTATAATTTTGTGTTTATGACAGGAATCATGTGTTTATTCAATTGAGGGATGTAATGTAAGTATGAAGTTTATAATGCAATTGAAATAGAGTAAAATGTTTGAATAATAAATTTTAAATGAGTGTCAAAGGTTTAAATTAAATGATGAAGTTAATTTGAGGTAGTTATGAGTTTTCTAGTGTAGTTTTCAATGGTTAACGTAATGTAAAATGTTGTAAAAGATAGAGTTTGGGTGATAATAAGTATTTCAATAAGGCGGTGAAGACAGTTAAAGTTAATTTTAAATGGGTATTAGACAAAATAAGAATTTTTGAATAAAAGTAATACAGTAACGGGGTAGTAGTAGGGACACAGTAGCGATAGTGCATGTATGTAGAGAAAGGGAGAGTAATGTAATTGGAGAGTAAATAGATTGTGGTGAAATTTTGTAGTGAGGGTGGTATGGTAAGGTCCTCAACGCAAGACGTTGTGGCGGGGGGTGAATAGTTTTAAATGAGGTTTGGCGGAGTTACCTGGGAGAGGCCAGGAACTAATACGGGAATGAGTATACAGGAAGGGAACAGACATCCTAGGTACAAAGAGGGTATCAGGTATTTTGTAATAAGAGGAGAATTGTTTAAGTGGAGTTAGAGAATTAGTGGAGGTAAAAAATTATTGAGAGATTGGTGTCATCCTATATAAATCCATAAGTGGTTGTTAGAGGTAGAAGGGGGGTAAGGTTATATTTAAATGCCCATTCAATAAATCAAATCATTGTGAATGACTGAGAATCACCCAAACGAATTAATGATGAAAATGATTAATAGAAATTCATAATTGAAATGTAATCATAAAATGTAACTATGTAAAGAGTTAATAGAACATGAAGCTAAACCTAAAATGGGAATGTTTGTAATTTTTATTCAGATCCAAATTAATTGTTTATTTTAATGGAATGAGATTTGTATTATTTATGAATGTTTATGTTTTATTATGTGGTACTATGTTAGAGTGTTGGAATTATAAACATGTTTTGTATATTTTACATTGTATAAGTTTGTGTATTTGTATTAGTTGTATTTAGGATGACTGAAGTAAGGTCATTCACCTGGGAATGAGACATCAGCTGATGACTGGTGGTAGAGATGTAGTATGTTTCTTGTAATTGATTCATAAATTCTTTTGTTAATTAATTAAATTAAATAATATTGCTTCTTTATATTAATTGTCAAAATAGATATTTTTGGAAATTGAATTTTTTTTTTTGAAAAAAAAATTGTTCTTTGCAGTAAGGAATTTTATTTTAATTTTTAATGTTCACTATAGGCAGAGAAGGTGTCAGCTGATTCATGATGTTTATATTATGTTATATTTTGTAATCAAGTGTAGTTATATCTGAATTGATGCTAAGGATAAGTTGTTTATTTTATTTTGTTTATCATGAGGAGTTATAAGGAAAAATAAATTCATAAAGACTTTGAATTTTGAAAATTACGATTAAATTAATTGAAAGAGATGATGTAAAGTAACTTCAATGTGAATCTTTGGTAAGGGACTTGGATTTATTTCACTATTTGAACAAAATTTAAATACTTTAATTTGATTTGAAACAGTAACGTCAAGCAAACAAATAAAAGGTTGAGAAAGGGGAATGAATTTTGTTTAGAAGCAAATATGAAATAGTGATGTGAATTTTATATTAATAATTAACGTGGAGATAGTGTGTTTAATGTAGTAATGAATATGTGTACGCACCCAGTACTCTGCTAAAGGCAATCCAGTATGTGTGTAAGGGGAGATATATCGGTTGAGGATCTGGTATGGTATAAGGCTAGTTGTTGATTTTATTTGGAATGTTACAAGGTTAGGTGGTACTGTGGTGAGTGCTTGTCCGACTTTACGGTGTTGGGATCTCGAACAGAGAAGTCCAGTAATGTCGGGCAGATGCAGCCATAGTCGCTGAGCTAGGGGGGTAGATTACCCATGATGCGTTAAAGAATTAACGGGGGGTTGTTGGCACCATATCCTCACTGATCCTCTTAGGGTTTAGCAATGAGAGTTTTTCTGTTTCGGCAGAAAACCTCTCATTGGGGGGGTATTGTAACGGTACAAACCTATGAGGATTTGTAATTTGAATCTTTCCAATTTTATTTCAACCAAATATGTGTGGTGAACAAACTATAGCTACGGGACTGTCGCGGTGAGGCACTGAAATGCAGACTATCAACGAGGGTGCGCGTTCACCCACACACGCGCACACATCGGCCAACGGTCACACGATAATGTCACGTATGTATACATTCTTTCTCGTTGGGTGCGCAGAGAACAAAGGCAGTCGGAAAATAACATCTCAAGACAACGGACGCGAGGAGTTGTGTGCGTCCGCTGGCTGGGCACAGTTTTCATCTCGCCCGTACATAAAAATGGGAACGTAGGTCAAAGACAGTTCGGCTAATAACATATAAACCGTGCGGTTGCATCGGTATACGGGTCGACTAAATTGCAACAATGTAGACCGATCGGCAGAAAAGGGAATAAATTAAACTTGAACAGTTCGGCAGTGATCAAAATTTAGTGAGGACGTAGTTTGGACGCAAACAGTGAAATACAATGGAAGAAGTGCAACGTGTTTCGGCAGGAAACTACCAACAGAGTAACTATGATATAAACCAATAATGAAATGTTAAGAAAGCGCTTTAAATTAAAAAGGGGAATTTAAATACTGTATGAGTGTGTGGGTGAGTAAGATGCTGGGTTGCCTTCATATAATCTAATTAGTCATTTATGTTAAGGTAGAATATTTACCAAGTTAAAATAGCCACAATGTTTGTTTTGTATTTTTTTTTTTGAAGAAGAAGAGTAATTAAGATAAACAGTAATAGTTTTGAGAAGGAAATGAATACTAAATAAATTTAACAGAAAAGTAAAACAAATGTTGCAATCGAATAATAAACAGAGCTGATTAATATAGTCAAAAAGTGTGTTTATTGTGTAATGAACCCAGTAACCTCTCTTACAGACTGTGAGTTCATGTAACAGAATCCTGGACCCCGAGAAGGTAAGAGTTAATGTAAAAAATATATTTATATGTCTTTTATTAATTGTGTTCAATAGTAATGAAAGTTATCAGTGTGATGGAGTGGAACAAAAATGGACAAACAAAAAATACAAATTAAGTGATCAGAAAAACTGTGTATGAAAAAACTTAATAGAACAACTTACCAAAAAATGAATTGCAGAATATGTGCAGGCTCTGCTGATTGAAGTTTATCTCATGGTAATGTATTTTACTCAGTATCTCATGGTTTATCGTAGTATGTAACATTTTACTCACTGTTACAACACAATGTTGTTCATCATAATTTCACTTGCATCTAATTAAAAGTAGTTGTTTGTTACTCTATTAAATAATACGAATTTGAATGTGATAAAGTATTATAATTACTGCTGAACTGAAATATTCTGCTTGTTGACTCCAACTGCAAGTGCATCAGACATACATTTGCATATAAATATACCATTTTTTCATCAACAAAAACGGACTTTGATTTTTAGAAATGTTGGTCATGTTCCTTAAAACTACTTATCATTAGTGGCATTAGTTCATTCATGGTAATAAATTGGACTAACCCACTGATTTGGAAACTGAAAGTTACAACGATCCATTTTCACACAGCTGTCTGAAGATAAAAATAATAGCAAAAACAAAAATACAAACAAAAATGCTAGTCCATTGAAAATCAATTTGCTTATGCCAGAAACAAATTTCCATTATGATTTCCTTTTAGTAGGATCCTTGAAAAAAATGTTTACAAACACTGTTTATTTTACACACAGGGCATATAATTTATTATAATTAGAAAACATTGTAAATTAAAAATTGCTGTAATTATACTGCATTTGTTTTTCTGATGTAGAGGCAAGAAGGATGATTAATCAGTTTCTTATTTTTTATATACAACTGGAATGTAAGAATTATTAATATTTAAATAATAGGCTTTTCTATGATTAGGCTTTTATATGTACAGTTTGTATAATAAGTTGCATGATTTATTACTCACAGAACTTTTCTTCGGTTTTATAATTTGGCATACACTTAACATATCCTGCTAACATGTCACTGAATTTTGCTCAACACAAACATTGACTTAACCTCCCCTGTAGTCTAGTGTGAGATGCTGAAGGTTTAAGTCCTCCAACATACTAGAGCATTATTTATTTTTTTGTAACATCAAGTACTGTAATATAAAGAACACGGCCTGAAACACTCACAACGTTGGCTTAAATGACTTAGATCAATCTGAGAAAACATAACACAGTTTAGCTACCAAAAGTATACACTACATTCCGAAGTCAAAGAAACGATAAAATGTACGTGCACAAGAACTAGAAAGAAGGAGGAGACTTACAGAAATACTTGGGAAACCAGGAGCAACACACAGTCAGCAAAATAATTTATTTTGACATATCTGATGGCACTAAATTAATTTTTATTGTGGTTAATAACACATCATACACCTGTAATTTATCTTAATGTTTATTCACATTTTGTTGTACATTTTTTTTATTTATACACTCTTTTTTATTCATCAGTGCTTTTAATTTATATAAAAATGAAAATATACGATTGTCTGACTAGATTGTTATTACTAGTACAGCAGAGTACCTAATAATCAGAAGAACCAAAATGCGCATAAGCAGATTTGCTGGGTACTTTCTTCTAGAACTGTGTGGGATTGTTGGTGAAGGATTTCTATACTTAAGTACAGAGCCTGTTGAGATGCGATGAGCGAAAGTCACGATTGGCTGTCTTCACTTTGTTCAAGAGCCTTCTATATTGGTCGTTTTGCTGGTCTCTATTCAACAGGCACCGAACCCAGCCCTTCTGGGAGATCAGTCCAAGGACTTGGGGGGGGGGATCTCTGTTGTGAGTATTGGACTTGTTTAATAGGAATGGCCTCAGCCATCGCTGTTGCTGGCTTTAGTATGTTATTGTAGGCATCTGTTTCAGTAGGGGCAGTCGGGGGGGGGGGGGGAGTGGAGACGCTACAGCATGAGAGAAGTGGCCAGTAGGCAGCATAGTAGTCTGTAACGGCCACGTAGCTCAGAGGAAGGGTACTGAACGTGGGTTTAGGTTATAGTTGATAGAAGCGGAATGTGGTCATAGCCAACATCTGGACCTTGGCAGAGCCCGTGTATTTTAAGCGAGATGTCTGCTGAGGTTATCAGCTTATTGGGACAGGAGGGAAGTTGAGCCGGGGTGTCAGGCTGGAGGGTAAAAGAAGTTTGATGGTGCCATAGACAGTATGTGTTTATCACATTAAGCAACTGAGTGCCTAATGCGGTACTACATCAGTCTCCAAAACGATGATGGTGGGTGGTAAGATCGCCTATTAATATTAGTCAGGTGTATGTGGTGGCCAGATGATCTAGGAAAGCGACATCTAAGGCAGCACTAGATGGGCAATAGTAGGTGATGATGTAGATGGGAGGTGAGTTAGTGAAGCTGAGTTGGACCAGAAGTGAATTGGTCGGGCTTTGCGGAATTAAAATCTGTTTTGGTTGTAGGAAGTTGTGGACAAGTATTGCTACTCCTCTGAAGCAATATTTGTTGACCTGCCTGAAGAGGGTGTAGCCTGGGAAGTACAGGTGGTGTCTGGCAGTTAGGAAGGTTTCGTTGAGGGTTGTGACATTGGTTTTTTTTACTGAAGAATGTTTAAGAACCCATCCTATCTGGTCTGAAGACTGTGAGAGTTGAGATGTAGTAGGGTTAGAAAATTTTTGTGAACTACACTGTCATCTTCTCCTATCGTAGCTTATCGTTTAGTCTTGGAATGAAGGATTGTGAGACCTTAAGGGGTTCTATTGAAAAGGGTGTGTTTGTCAAAAAGTCTCTTAGTGATTTGGTCCTAAGTTTCGTGTGAGTGGGGGGGCTCTGTAACATACATGAGACCGATCAAAGAATCAAACAACTGATCTGGTCATGTCTGTTATCATCTTCTGAATGTCTGACATCATTGATGTAATGAGAGATAAGATGATGAAGAGCCGACAGGGACAGTAGTCTGTGGATCTTTTGGCAATCGGATGTTGGTTCTTTGGGGACATTATGGTTGTCAGTCAAAGGCTGGTTTGAAGATTCGGCTGCGGTGAGTTCCATGGTTAGTAAAGGAAAGTCAAAGGATTTGGGTTTCCAGGTGTTGATTTTGGTGGAAAGGTGGGGAATATGGGAGTTTGTGTGCCAGGGACCAATGTTTGTCTTGGGTATTTAGGGCACTTAGTTTGTCTCATGTAGCGGTTAGATGTTTTACTGCAGGTCACACAGAACGGTGAGCTAAAGTCATAGTTTTTATGAGGGAAGAGGGCAGTAGGAGATTTCTGGCTGCATACACGCCAGTGTGGTTGGTATGAACAGGTAGGGGCAGTACTGTGGCGAATGCCGTGGTCCTCTGAGAAGTCAGAGGATTTGGGTTTCCAGGGGTTTGATTTTGGTGGAGAGGTGGGGAATATGGGAGCTTGCACGGCAGAGACCAGTGTTTGTCTTAAGTATTAGGGCACTTAGTTTTCCCCGTGTAGTGGTTAGATGTTTTATTGCAGGTCATGCAGAACGGCGAGCTAAAGTCATGGTTTTTACGAGGGCAGAGGGCTGTAGGAGATTTTTGGCTGCAAACATGGCAGTGTGGTTGGTGTGAGCAGGTAAGGGCAGTATGTCCGTAGAGGTGACAGTATGGACAGGGAACGTGTCTTTCAGTTTGTCATGATTCTTCGGTTTTGTAGTGACGACCAGCTACAAAGGCACCTTCTGCCAAGAACAGGTTGATGGTTTCAGTATCATGGGAGAAAACACAACAGGATGAGGACTGTCGGTCCTTGATTAGACATGATCCTCTTACAGAAGGCTATTTTAAAGTCTTATTCATGCTGTGGTTGCTATGCTTATATACTGCAACTACCTCCCTCTGCTACCAAACAAAGTACTGCCGAGTCGAGGACAGAACCTCGGTCTTTCCAAACAAAATTCTATGGTCATCTTTCATGTTCCGCTACAGCAGACTTTTACGTTCATTTATCAAAGTGAAACATGCTTATGCATTTGTATCACTTTATCATGTGCACTATTCTTACTAAAAAATAATCAAGGAGGAGCACTGTCTGACTCTCAACTGAACACAGGATGGTTTTGGGAGAATGAAGTTGAAGATGTAACGTGTCAAAATTGGGTCAGTTTATTTCTTACAGTATGGGGTATTTGCATTTTTATTTTATTTCATTTTTGCGGGATTTTATAAAAATATTGTGAAAGTTTTATTTTCCGACAACGCTATTTCCATTATAACAGACCACGTGGCAAGTAAAACAGTGTTGAAACCAAGCAGTAAGACGCAATTTCTGTTGTGTAACTCGGCAAGGAATTTGCACCACCCTAAAATTTCTCAGAACTTTGCATATGTGTGACCACGCACTCACGAGCAGTACAAGTCCGCGCTCGGGGGACGTCATCCGAAAACCAAGATGTCTGGGGAACGATTTTATTCATCGTCTCCTTAGCCGACCGGCAGGAAATAAAATCTAAGTCCGGCCTCTTTTGTGACGTCGGCCAGTGCCTCACTGAGATCGTAAGCTATCGTCACTCCGACAACTACATGCATGGCATGGGACGAAACTCCTGCGACGAAGCCCAAGGCAGTGATTTCCTTACAAGTATGAGATCACGTTAGCAACACCTGCTACGTTTCCCCCCCAGTTGGTTAACTGATCGCTCCGGCGACGGAACGAGCCAAGTCAGGCTCGTTACAAAACTTTATATTTTAACAATAAAAAAGTGGAACGAGAGAAAAGTTTATGTGACCGCGGTTGAGTAAAAAAGTAAAGGATGTAATTGTATAACTTTCGGACAGTGAAAAACAAGAAATTACAAGAAGATGAGTGCGCGCGCGAAAACCACGTTGCCGGCAGTTTTTCAGTAAGGGCTGGGGTTTTATTATAAAAGGTTATGGGGTATTAAAAATGTTTTGGGGTTGTTAAAAATAAATTTCATGTATGTGTGAGAGTGAAAAATTGCAGGCTGGGCTCTGTCTGTATATCTGTTTTATATAGTGATCCGTAAGGTAAGATATTAGAGTAAGTTAGTATGTAGAAGAGGCCAACAGAATAAAGAAACATGTAACTTAATCTGTAAAACACTGAGCAAAGTTTTGAACAAAATTTTAAAATGATTCTGATTAATTAAAAAATAGTAATTTCTCTTCATAACAATGTGTCGAATCAGTTATTTCGATAATCTTAACATGTGCTTGTATCTAACGTACTTGTGATTGGATCCTGGACCCTGTTAGAAGAGATCGTGGAGGTAGGTGGAAATTATGTAAATTTGGTAATTAATAAATTTAAATTGATATAGAGTATAACACATGGTGCCCGTGACAGGCACGGTTTTTAATATATTTAATTAAATTCCACATCTACGAAAGATACAAAAATGTGTTAGGTTAGCGTAGCAAAATAAAAATGCGTTAGGTTACGCAAAGCTATACCGAAAGTAATATAGAAAGTACATTACAAAAAATTAATTAAATTAATTAATTGGATTAAATTAAAATATTTGAATATCAATTATAAAAAAAATGTCAGATAACGAGAATAAAGTAAATGAAAATAGTGTCGAAAATTTTGACGACTCAAACATGAGCAATTTTGAAACACATTCGACTCCGAGTGCGAGTCAGAATGAAACAGAAATAAGTGAAACAGAATCAAGAATTATGAATGAAGGAATTCATTCAACGCCAATTCAGAATAAAAACTCAGATAACAATAATATGATGAAATATTTATGTAGCATGGTATGCAGTATGAAAGAGAGTTCAGACAAGCAGGAGCAGGCGATGTTAGAGTTAAAATTCAGTGAACAGAAGAGTGAATTTAATGAGTTAAATAAACGTTTCGATAGTAATGATAAAAAATTTGATAATCGTTTTGATGAATTGAAAAATGGTATTAAGGAAATTAACAAACGTTTAGAAAATAATAATGAAATAATGAGAACTAATTTGAATAAGTTAGAACAGAGTGTGGAGCAAATGGGAGTACATGTGATGAGTATAAACAAAAGTAAAACAAATGAAAATTGCAATGACAAGTGTAAAAATATGATACAGAGAAAGAGTTAATAAATGATAACAATAATGTTGAAAATAATGAGAATAATAATATTGAGTATAGTAATGTATTTGAAGAATTAGTATCGGAGATCGAAACGGTGAAAATAAATAATGAAAGTACTGATGAGTTGGTGGAATGTGATTATGAGATGTTAATGTGTGTTAATGAGTTAGAGAGAGCGGAAAAATAATGTTGTGGTAGAGTGGGGACAGATGGTAAATTTTCCCCTTATTGTTTATAATGTTCATGATGATTTAATGAGTTCACAAGTGTTGTTGTTGAAGGGCAAGAGTCCCGTATTGGTAGATGAGTTGAAGTATTTATTTTCGTTGTGTAATTGTGTACCCTCTGTCCGGAATAATTGTGAGAGTGTGATGTGGTGTTATGAAGAGAGAGATGTAAGTAGAGAATTGTATGTGAAGAAAGTAACAGAATTGTATAATTTGAATAGAAAGTATGACGAATGGAAAGAAAGTTTAAAAGTATATTTGAATAATAATGACTATAATGATTTGACAAAAGTAATTAACCCGATAATGAGTGAATTTACTGATGGAGACTTAACAAAAATACCTAACGTGGACTGGTTTAATGAGCATTTTGGCAAAATGAGTGAATTTGGTTGTTCTAGTTATGACACACAAAGTAACCATTTGTTTGTCAACAAAAATGAACAGTGTGGTATAAAACCAAGACTTATCTATGACGATGGAGGCTAAATGATAAAACAGTAAAAGACAGTGATAAACATTATGTTTTATAGTTCTGACATGGCAGATTTGGACATTGAAGTGCGGAAAAAACTGAACAGTTAATAACAAAAGTTTGTAAATAAAATGTAGTCAATTTATTTGTGTGCATTGTAGAATGCTAAGTAAATAATGTGTGTACGTAAGATGATTGTTGTAATAATAATATCGAAATATTTGCAAGTTAAATAAATAAACAGAATTAATTTTAAAAACAGTAATTGGTTAATTGTATTTTGTTTTGGCAGAAATGAAACTTTTTTTTCAGTAATTAATTTAATTAAACCAATTTGATACATGTTAAATATTTTGATTGATTATTTAAATGTTGTGTAATTAAAATTTTTAAGGAATTCAAATTATTTTACGAGATTTGTGAATTTGGTAATTAAATGATCAATTGTTTGATTTAAATTAATATTTTTGTGAAATGTTTCAGAGGTGAGGTGAAAGTAATGTGGTATGGTGAATATGTTTTGTGTATATCATGTTAAATGGACTGTAAGTATAGAACTTTTACAATATGAATCATGTATAATAAAAAATGTTTACAGATGTAACTAAGATTTTAATTCAATAGTGAGATTATTGGAAATAATTGTGTTCAATAAAGTGATAATTAAAAAATTTTAATAATAATTAAAAGATGATATATAACAATTATTAAGAATAAATTTGAAAATTTTTGTGTGTGGATGGGAGGTGGCTCAGAGGAGCCACGAATTGAAATTTTACAACATAAAAAATTTGCTAATTCAAATTTGATCCAATAAAAAACGCTTGTGCTCTGTTTAAGTAATTAGATGCTCATACATTCAATATAAGGGTGTTCATGCTATAATTTTAAATGTATTATTTTATTATCGTAGGTTAGATATAGGTATTGATAAAAATATGTGTTTTCATTATGTGTGTATTTTTTAAACTAAGCAGATAATTAAACCGTCTGGCAGGCGGTTAACATAAATTATCAGAATCAGAAAAAGGGGAAACAAGGAGGTGAGAAGTAATGATAAATATATATATATATATATATATATATATTTCATGTAATTTGTTCAATTTTGAGATGTGTATTCATGGTGTTATGAGATCAGCTGATCAGCAATAAAATGTCACTGGTAAAATGGTTTATAAATATTCCAAGTAATTAATGTTTAATGTAATGTTTCAATGTATTACAGATGCTATTTTAAAGTAATGAGAGAAATAATTTGATGAAGTGAGAAATAAAATAATAATTTGTCAGAGATAATAAAAGATAGTTTTGGGTGATGAATATTTTATGGGACATATAGATCTGTCCAAGTTGGAGTCAAAGTTAAAGAGATAGTAGAGATGAAGATAATGTAATGTTGTTTTGAGTTAATGTAATGTTATAGAGTTTTGAGAAGTATTGATGTTGACACAGTAGTTGTGGAGAATATATGCGTAGTTTTTGAGTGATATATTGTTGTTTATAATTGATGTTGTTATTTTGTTGTAATGAAGTAAGGTAATAAGATTGAGATTTTGGGGATGGCAATTTTGTAGTAGGGGTTAGTGTAATGTAGGAGTCCGCAACATAATGATAAGTTGGGACGGGATAGGGCCGATTTAGTGGGGACGGGGCCGCCTTAGGTAGAATCCAGGGGCCAGATAAGGGAAATGAGTTTTTTGGGGGGGGGAAACACGTATCCTAAGTACAAAGGGTTAGAGAGTGTTTTTTTTTATATATAGAGAGAAGGTGGCGAATTGAGTTTAAGGATAAGTTGGGGTTAGAGAGTGTTTTGGTAGATTTTTTTTTTGATAGAGATGGGTGTCATGGTAGTTGAAGTTGTTAGTGGTTAGAGTCAGAGAGAGAAGGATTATATATGTATACAGAGCAAGTAGTAAATTAAATGAGATAAATGTTTAAATCACCCACAGTAAAGTAGATTGAGATTGTTAAGCAAAGAGAGAGATTTGTAATAAAGATATAAAAGTTTTATTTTGAAACCAGTGACAAAAAATTTTGATAGAATTTGAAAATAATGTAAAATTAAGAATTGTTTATTTTGAATAATTTAAATGTCAATTTGCTTA
The DNA here is from genome assembly GCA_034769895.1 of Magicicada septendecula. NCBI lineage: Eukaryota > Metazoa > Arthropoda > Insecta > Hemiptera > Cicadidae > Magicicada > Magicicada septendecula. Next base: position 394,866,318 of record CM068373.1, on the reverse strand, counting down.
TTATTTATAATAATATTTTGTTATTTTAAATGTTTTATTTTATTATGTTTTGTGTTTCAAATTAGAATGTTACAGATGTTAAATGTATTCACAGATGTCACTTGTACATAAGGTATGTGGGTCAAGGTTGTGGACTTGACCTAGTTTTGATCAGCTGATGAGGTCATATGCATACTAAGCTTGTATAGTAAGGAAGTTAATTCACCTTTGGTTTTTGATCAATTTAAGAAAATTTCAAATAATTGCTGTATGTAAAGGATACCTTTTAATAAATTAAAATTTTTTTTTGAATTTTAAAATTTTTTGGAAAATAATTTTTTTGAAAAAAACAAAAAAAAAATCTTGATTTTTCACCTGCCAGCTAATGAATACTTTAAGCTTTGATTATTTTATTGTTGGTGTACTAACCATGTTTATGATTATTGATTTATTTTGTATTGAATTGTATTGTTAGATTCTAAGTGATCACATGTTAGGTTAAGGAAGTTCTTAATTATAAGAAATGTTTAAGTTAACTTATGTTAAATAAAAACAGAAAACAAAGAAGAGAATAATTTAGAATGTATACAAAATTTATGAATAATTTTACCTGAAAAACAACCAATGGGTTGCCAGTTAAAGAACTTTTTAAAAAATTTTTTTCAATTTTATGATATATAAGGTCAGTATGTAATGTGAGTGTGTGTGAGCCCAGTATCTGCTAAAGGCAGCCCAGCTTGCATACAAGGGGAAACATATCGGTGGAGATCTGGCATAATCCAAGCCAGGGATTGAGGATTTTGGGGGGTAGCATGTTAGAAGGTGAGGTGTGCTGTGGTACTTGTCTGTTCGATTTTTCGGTGTTGGGATCTCTTACGGAGAAGTCCAGTAATCTCGTTCAGATGCGTCCATAGTCGCCAAGCCAGGGGGGTCGGGTACCCATGCAGATTAAGAACCACGGGTTTTTGGCACCAGTTCCTCACCGGTCCTCTTAGGGGTTTATTAATGAGATTTCTTCTGTTTTGGACAGCAGAATTCTCATTGAGGGGGTATTGTAACGTGTCAAAATTGGGTCAGTTTATTTCTTACAGTATGGGGTATTTGCATTTTTATTTTATTTCATTTTTTCGGGATTTTATAAAAATATTGTGAAAGTTTTATTTTCCGACAACGCTATTTCCATTATAACAGACCACGTGGCAAGTAAAACAGTGTTGAAACCAAGCAGTAAGACGCAATTTCTGTTGTGTAACTCGGCAAGGAATTTGCACCACCCTAAAATTTCTCAGAACTTTGCATAAGTGTGACCACGCACTCACGAGCAGTACAAGTCCGCGCTCGGGGGACGCAGTCATCCGAAAACCAAGATGTCTGGGGAACGATTTTATTCATCGTCTCCTTAGCCGACCGGCAGGAAATAAAATCTAAGTCTGGCCTCTTTTGTGACGTCGGCCAGTGCCTCACTGAGATCGTAAGCTATCGTCACTCCGACAACTACATGCATGGCATGGGACGAAACTCCTGCGACGAAGCCCAAGGCAGTGATTTCCTTACAAGTATGAGATCACGTTAGCAACACCTGCTACGTTTTCCCCCCAGTTGGTTAACTGATCGCACCGGCGATGGAACGAGCCAAGTCAGGCTCATTACAAAACTTTATATTTTAACAATAAAAAAGTGGAACGAGAAAAAAGTTTATGTGACCGCGGTCGAGTAAAAAAGTAAAGGATGTAATTGCATAACTTTCGGACAGTGAAAAACAAGAAATTACAAGAAGATAAGTGCGCGCGCGAAAACCACGTTGCCGGCGGTTTTTCAGTAAGGGCTGGGGTTTTATTATAAAAGGTTATGGGGTATTAAAAATGTTTTGGGGTTGTTAAAAATAAATTTCATGTATGTGTGAGAGTGAAAAATTGCAGGCTGGGCTCTGTCTGTATATCTGTTTTATATAGTGATCCGTAAGGTAAGATATTAGAGTAAGTTAGTATGTAGAAGAGGCCAACAGAATAAAGAAACATGTAACTTAATCTGTAAAACACTGAGCAAAGTTTTGAACAAAATTTTAAAATGATTCTGATTAATTAAAAAATAGTAATTTCTCTTCATAACAATGTGTCGAATCAGTTATTTCGATAACCTTAACACGTGCTTGTATCTAACGTACTTGTGATTGGATCCTGGACCCTGTTAGAAGAGATCGTGGAGGTAGGTGGAAATTATGTAAATTTGGTAATTAATAAATTTAAATTGATATAGAGTATAACAAAGAGTGGTAGAGTAGAAGCGTTTCAGATATTTTTCTGTGGAAAACTGAATGAGAACTCTTCCAAATTTCAGAGATTCTGACCCAACAAATACTCCAAATTCTGTATAACTATTAATTATTTTTCTAGCAACTAGATAATGGATTTACCTTTCATAAATTCCCAGGCAAACTTTTTTTACCTCTACGAGAAATACACTATATAACTGGCATTCTGGTTAACTAACTTCTCATTAACAGATGCTCTACTGTAACAATATTGATAATCAATAATCTGATATGAATTAATTTTGTCTATTGTAAACAACATATAGTTGATGGGGGTGTCTGGTGCCCAACAAAGGGTTGATTGTGATTGCCTGTGATAATCTCAGCTCTCACAACACACAGCTGTTCCTCTTGTTCAGATCTCGACAGTCGCAAACCAAGCACGTCTGCAAGCACTCGCTGAAAACACAGCGTTACCTGAAAACATATCATTGTACATACAATGATGAATTGGTGTCAAATTAATAAATAAATATTAATTTAGTAAACAAAATATTATGTAATCAGGATGAACATGATTGGGGTCAAAATCAAGAATATTAATTTCTGGTTAATTTTCCATAAGTTTTTAAATTTCTTAATTACATAGACATGTTTTCAAAATGTACAACTAGTATACTCCCTGAGCTGCAGAACTCACTTACTATTTTGATTTAAGTACATTTATTATTGGACAAATTTTGATATTACATAATTTGTCAATTATCAGAAATTACAAAAATCCCGATTACCCTATTTTTTGTTTAGAAAAGTAACAACTATAGAGCATCATACATAACTAAACATTCCAAACAAACAGATTTGTGTTAAAAATTGCCTTTAGTCCAGCTGAATTTATACAATTAAAAAAAATTTTTGATCCCATTTTTGGGCCCTGGGGTCATACAATTTTTAAATTTTCAAAACTGTACACTGTACACAGTACAACACATAATATAGGTGTTGAGAATACCTTTAAAATTCTTTCATTTGATATTCCACATGTAATTTGGAATTTTATCAAAATTATCATCCATTTTTTGGGCCCTGGCATTAAACGTTTTGCAAATTTCAAAAATGAACATCAAATTCATATTCTGATTAAAATTTCTTTTAATTTTACTTCAATTAAGACCAAAGTGGTCTTTTCAGGACTTCTATTTTTCAAAATTTGGACATCCTCACATTTTTACCTCCTATTTTTAGGGGGGATCAATCTAAAAAAAAAAAACAATAGGGTTCTGTAGGATAAAAGTATGGATACCAAGTTTTATAAAAGTTATCGTGAGACATATTCCCAACAGACAGACAGACAAGTGTTAAACTGAGTTAAAAGTGAGAACTTACTTCTCTCATTCAGTAAATAAATAAAATGTAATAAAAAGTGTTTAAATATATGAAAACAACCTTTGTCTGTACACTAGTACAGACCTTGCCTACTATAGCAGACACAGTAGCTTTGAACATAATGTGAATCACATAGTATTGGAGTTTAGCAATATTTCCAATTTTTCTTCAAATAAACCAAATAAAACTTCTGTCTGGTAGCAGAAAAGTGATGTATCTTGAGTAAATAGATCTGCTTAGTTTACACAAATTCATACAATAGGGAAAATTTGAAACATTATGTAATTCTATTCAACACCAACAAAAATATTTGCACTCAGCTACAATACATTATTGATTTAACCAGAAAGTAATTAAACAAAATACCAATTACCTGGCATATTGTCAATTTCTTGGACAGAAAAAAATGGTTCAAGAACTGAACCATCAAATCATCTGAAATATGATCTAAGGTCTACTTCCTAACAAGTTATTTAACAAGGTCTAAAAAAATGCCACCAAATGCTTCACATAATGGTGCCTACTGGATATTAGACACAATTATTTAAGCAATACCGCATGAGGCACTCAGTTGGTTAGTGTGATAAACACATACAGTCTATGGCACCATCGAACCTCTTTTACCCGCCAGCCTGACACTCTGGCCCAACTGCCCTCCTGTCCTGATAAGCTGGTAACATCAGCAGACATCTCCCATAAAATACATGAAAACAAGTAATACCACATTCCATCTTACTTCTATTTAGGAATTTAAGAAATTTAGGAGGGCCAAGGGGGCAGCCGCCCCGGGCGGCATAGCCAGGAGGGCGAAAAGTGAGTATGGACTTGAAAAAATTGTTTTCAGTTTATAAAACTTCAAACAACTTGTTTCTTTTACATGAATATTCCTTTCATGAAAGAAGCTTAACCACCCAGCTTGTCCGTTGTCATAAACCTCGCGTGATAAACAATATTAGTCTATTTATACTCAGGCATCGTAATTACAGTTCATTGTGATAAGGTACATCGCACTTGGATGTGTTTTTCTCCAACTAAAAATCTCTTTTGATTTTGTTGCACTTTATTTCCACACAAAAAAAAGTTATCAAAGAAGCCATTTCAATAGTGAAAATGGGTTTTCGTCATGGCAAAAGTTAAATCCCCATATTCAGGATCATGAAATAGTCCTCATCGCTCTGCGTTTTTGTAATGGAAGGAATTAGAATGCTCTTTAAACAAAGGGAACTTATTGATGACCTACTTTAGAAACCCAACGAGTAAAGCAGCTAAGTCATGGAAAGAAATCCTCGAACGGGTCACTGCCACAGTACAAACTCTTGCATAAAAAAATCTGGTACTGAGAGGACATCGAGAGTCAATTACTAACGATGCAAATCCCGGAAACTATCTGGCTTTGCTAAAATTGCTAAAATTACTTGGCTAAATTTGACTCTGTCATGAGATCTCATTTGTGTTTCAGTCTCTCGTAAATATGGCTGTATACCATATCTTTCACCAACCATTCAAAATGTGACGTTCTCTAATAGAAATTTTGGACAAACTGTCAGTTGAATTTCAAGCCGTTTCTCTAACATAAAAAAACGCTTTGTGCTTCTCTGTAAATTTGAGGAGTACGTCAATGGTGGGGATATACATTTTAAGGAACAGCTTTCCCAATATTAAGTGCACAGTGCTGGCAAAACTGTATTCACATGACCTAAACAGTGTAGAATTGTTTAGTGGCTTTTGCTTTTGTTCAAAGACGTCATACTTTTACTAAAAAGGGCAAAAGTTAACGGAGAACAAATGGACTTTACACCTCAGGGCCTGGTACAATAGGCTACATTTCTTTAATGGGATTAGAAGCCTACAAAACACTAGCATCAGGTTTAAAAAATTTTCTTGGATTTCGTTGTCCATGACGTGTCCGTTACTTAACTAAATATCACTATAATATTGACGACTCGGAACACTAAGTTTTTACTTATAAAAAACTTAGTGTTCCGAGTCGTCAATATTATAGTGATATTTAGTTAAAAAATTTTCTTACATTACCAGTGTCTGTGGCTTCTTGTGAAAGATCGTTTAGTAAACTCAAATTGATTAAATCGTGCCTACGATCAACAATATCTCAAGACAGGGTATCAAATCCAGCGATACTTTCAACTGAAAACGATATTGCTTCGTTTTTAGATTATAGTGGTTTTTAATAACCGACCTTGCATCAATCAAGACTAGAACAGTTACATTTTAAAATGTCTAATTTTAAATATTTATTAAATATTAAAAACAAATATTAAGTGTTTATTAATAGAAGACGGAACCATTAACCTGTAATGGTATGTTATTAAATTTATTATTTTTAATGTAGTTCTTTGTTTAACTTTACGTTGTTTTGACGATGCGCTTTAGACCTACAAGGAATTTGCATGTTTATTAGAACATTTTCATGATAACAATTTTTTATTTTACTACATTTTTTATAGTTACTACATTTGTTACTAAATAAATGTATACAAACTAAATACTGGTAATATTATATGTAATTTCTTAATTTTGGCTTAACAAATATTCTTAAGACGTTTGCTGGACATGCTTTCATACAAAAATCAACACATTTGTGAAGTACTTTTTTCACTGGATGGGCCTTCACTTTTGCTCTTTTGTCCCCTTTTAATTGTAAAGGGGAGACGGCCGACGATCTTCTTGCCCTGGGCGCCAAAAAGCCTTGCTACGCCACTGCTTCACACTGACACTTATTTTAAATAATTCTTGACAATCACAGCTAAAATCTGCTTGTACAGTCTGTTTATCCAGAAAGTATAAACATTAGTGATTTCAGGCAACTGATGATATATTACAGTGCCTGCATCTGTATTAAATATATCTATATTAAATAAATATCTGTAAATATTAAAGACAAAATATCAAAAATTAATCCACCTATTTTAGATTTATCAAACACACACACCAACTTACAGCTTACACATGACTATAATAGGTACTTAACATTAACTTTTTGAAGGGCTTACAAGATACATAATTATTACAGCCTGACAACCTTGAAAAAAAGCCATCACCGATTTCAGTATGCACAGGGTGGAGAAGTAACTTTCCCTCTCCCACTTTGTCTGTCTTACTACCCCCTTCCCTCCCTAATCAACAGCACATTGTTAGTTCACATAAGGTGTTTGGCGAGTGAATGAGCCCTTTCACACAGTTGCCTTGCGTCATGTGACTTTCTCCTATAAATATCAAAAATGTTTGTTCTGCGCAGGTTGTTTTCAATGTTGTATACCTATAACTATTATTACATACAGGTGCTACATTGTAAGCAGACTATTCTACAAGGTATAATTTACCAGAATTCTATGTCAGTAGTTACACTGTGACAACAGACTGTCATGCAACGTTTTGTTCTAAAAACTATTTGGATGTTAGTCAGCCTCATCTTAGTCTATTCATACTAAAGACTTTCCATACATTTTATAACATTTACTGCCTCACCATGCACATACGAACGCTTCTGGACTACCAGATTTGAAATAACGTATACTTATACACCACAGGAAAGTAAAAAGAACCAGCCTTCACCTAAAAACAGAATCATTTACGTCACTTAAACGTGTGAATTTAGAGGCTCATTGTAAACAGGTTATGGACCAATCCATGTTAAGCATCGCTCTGTATGTAAAAAATTATATTTTCCAAATAAAGCTTATTTCTTAATGTTAATATTTTCAAAACATTCCAGTAAAAAATTAATGTTTTTACGTGAATAGATTTGTTTTCATTTTTAGCCTAAATTAGTTTGGGTATCTTTAAAGAAAACAATAGAATAGCCAGTATTACATATTTAAATTAATTTGTCACAGCTATAACAGTGATCTAAAAAGTGAGTTTTTACAAAATCAAATCAACACACGGTATAAATGGAATTTTTATTCTCAGCAATTAATTTAAGCAAACCAGTTTGATATGTTTTAAATATTTTGAGTGATTATGTAAATGCTAATTAATTAAATTCTTTAAATGAATCCAATTTATTTTACGAGATTTGGAATTTGGTAATAGATGGCTAAATTGTTTGATGTAAACTAATAATTTTGTGAAATGTTTCAGAGGTGAGGTGAAAGTATTGGGGTGTAGGGGGTAGATGTTCTGTGTATACCATGTTAAATGGAGTGTAAGTATAGAACTTTTACAGTATGAATCATGTATAATAAAAATGTTTACAGGTATAACTAAGATTTTAATTCAATAGTGAGATTATTGGAAATAATTGTGTTCAATAAAATGATAATTAAAAAATGTTAATAATAATTAAAAGTTGATATATACTAATTATTAATAATAAATTTGAAAAGTTTGTGTGTGGATAGGAGGTGGCTCAGATGAGTCACGAATTTAAATTTTACAACATAAAAAGTTTGCTAATTCAAATTTGATCCAATAAAAATGCTTGTGCTCTGTTTAAATAACTAGCTGCTCAGACATTCAATATAAGGTGTTCATTCCATAATTTTAAATGTATTATTTTATTGTTGTACGTTAGATATAGGTATTGATAACAATATGTGTCTTCATTATGTGTGTATATTTGCAACTAAGTAAATAATTAAACCGTCTGGCAGGCGGTTAACATGAATTATCAGAATCAGAGAAATGGGAAACAAAGAGGTGAGAAGTAATGATAAATAAATATATATATTTCATGTAATTCGTTCAATTTTGAGATGTGTTTTCATTGTGTTAGAAAGATCAGCTGATCAGCAATAAAATGTCACTGGTATATTGGTTTATAAATGTTCCAAGTAATGAATGGTTAATGTAATGTTTCAATATATCACAGATGCTATTTAAAGTAATGATAAAAAATAACTTAATAAATTGAGAAGTAATGTAATAATTTGTGAAAGCTAATAAAAGATAGTTTTTTGGGTGATGAATATTTTGTGGGACATATAGATCTGTCCAAGTTGAAGTTAGAGTTGAAGTAATAAAGATCAAAATGTTGTTTTGAAGTAAGGTAATGTTGTTTTGAATTAATGTATGTTAGAGAATTTTAAGAAGTATTGATGTTGACACAGTAGTTGTGAAGAATTTATGTAGAGTTTTGAGTGATATATTGATGTTTATAATTGATGTTGTTATTTTGTTGAAGTTGAAGTGAGGTAATGAGATTGAGATTTTGGGGATGGCAATTTTGTAGTAGGGGGTAGTGTAATGTGGGAGTCCGCAACATGATGATAAGTTGGGACGGGATGGGATAGATTATAGTGGGACGGGGCCGCCTTAGGTAGAATCCAGGGGCCAGATAAGGGAAATGAGTTTTTGGGGGGGGGGGGAAACACGTATCCTAAATACAAAGGGTTAGAGAGTATTTTTTTATATATAGAGAGAAGGTGGCGAATTGAGTTAATGATAAGTTGGGGTTAGAGAGTGTTTTGAGAGATGTTTTGATAGAGATGGGTGTCATGGGAGTTGAAGTTGTTAGAGGTTAGAGTCAGAGGTAGAAAGATTATATATGTAGACAGATCAAGTAGTACAGTCAATGAGAATAAATAATTTAAATCACCCAAAGTAAGGGAGAATAAGATTGTTAAATAAAGAGAGAGATTTATAATAAAGATATAAAAGTTTTATATTTGAAACCAGTGACAAAATTTTGATAGAATTTGAAAATAATGTAAAATTAAGAATTGTTTATTTTGAATAATTTAAATGTCAATTTGCCTATTATTTATAATCATATGTTGTTATTTTAAATATTTTATTTTATTATGTTTTGTGTTTCAAGTTAGGATGTTACAGATGTTGAAGGTATTCACAGATGTCACTTATACACAACGTATGTAGGTCAAGGTTGTGGACTTGACCTAGTTTTGATCAGCTGACAGTGAGGTCATACACCCACTAAGCTTGTATAGTAGGAAGTCAATTTAATTTGTTTATTTGATCAATTCAAACAAATTTTAAGCCATTTCTATATGTAAAGGAACCATTTTAATAAATTTAATTTTGTTTTGAATTTTAAAATTTTTAGGAAATATTTTTTGTGAAAAAAAAAAGGATTTTTCGCCTGCCAGCTAATGAATATTTTAAGATTTGATTATTTTATTGTTTGTGTACTAACCATGTTTATTTTATTGATTTATTGTATTGACTTGTATTGTTAGACTCTAAGTATTCACATTTTAGGTTAAGGATATGTTTAATTAGAAGAAATGTTTAAATTAACTCATTTTAAATAAAACAGAAAATAAGGAAGAGAATAATTTAGAATTTATACGAAATTTATGAATCAGTTTTACCTGAAAACAACCAATGGGTTGCAAGTTAAATAACTTTTGAAAATTTTTCAATTTTATGATATGGGATGTCAATATGTAATGTGAGTGTGTGTGAGCCCAGTATCTGCTAAAGGCAGCCCAGCTTGCATACAAGGGGAAACATATCGGTGGAGGATCTGGCGTAATCTAAGCCAGGGATTGAGGATTTTGGGGGGTAGCATGTTAGAAGGTGAGGCGTGCTGTGGTACTTGTCTGTTCGATTTTTCGGTGTTGGGATCTCTTACGGAGAAGTCCAGTGATCTCGTTCAGATGCGTCCATAGTTGCCAAGCCAGGGGGGTCGTGGACCCATGAAGAGTAAGAACAAGGGGGTTGTTGGCACCAGTTCCTCACCGGTCCTCTTAGGGGTTTATCAATGAGATTTCTTCTGTTTTGGACAGCAGAATTCTCATTGAGGGGGTATTGTAACGTGTCTAAATTGGGTCATTTCATTTCATTGCGGGTATGGGGTATTTGTATTTTTATTTATTTCATTTTTTCGGGATTTTATAAAAAGATTGTGAAAGTTTTATTTTACGACAAACGTCCATTCCATTATAACAGACCACGTGGCAAGAAACAGTGTTGAAACAAAGGCAAGGCGCAGTTTCTGTCGTGTAACCAGTCAAGGAATTTGCACCACCCTCGAATTTCTCAGAACTTTGCATAAGTGAGACGATGCACGCACTCAACTACTCAAACATGTGCGCTGTTGGGACGCCGCGAGGAACGAACGACGCTGTGAAAAATGGCGCTGGAATGAACAATTTGTAACACCAACCAGCCAAGCTACAGGAAATGGAGCTGAGGACTGCCTCCGTGTTCATGACGTCAGTCTGGCCGTGCCCAATAGCATCAGCCAACACTGGGAAAAGACACACTATGTGTTATATTCATAGCTGGTAAGCCACAGCAATTCATCTTGAATGACGACGAAATCAAACGAGCAGTGAATACGAATTTCCTACCGTTCAGCAAAAGACGCTGCGCAGTTACTCTATACGTGTCGGCCGGCACGGAGCCAAGTCGGCTCTCTACAAAATTTTTTTTATTTTTTCCAGTAATAAAGTGCTAGAACAACAAAGATCTGTCTGACCGCGGTCAGGTAAAAGTGCGGAACATATCCAGAGACTTTTATCGGACACCAAAAAGAAATCTGACCGAACAATGAGTGTGCGCGAAGACCGCGTGGCCGGCGTGGGGGGAATTTTATTATTATAAAAAATGTTAAGGGTGAAATAAATTTTGTGTGTGTTTGGGTGCGTGAAAAAATTGCAGGCTGGGCAGTCTTAAGTGTGTGCGTGTAAAAAATTAAGGTAAGCTGTAATATAAGTTAGAATAATAGTGGTGGTCATGTAACAAGCCAAAAATCATTTCTGACGAAATATGTCATATGCAGTAAAACTTGTAACAATTTGAAATAATGCTAAATTACATTAAAATTTAAATTCTCTTCATATAATGTGTAGAATCAGTTATTTCGATAACCTATGAAACACACGTTTGCATCTGAGGTTCGTGCGATCGGATTTCTGGACCCAAAAAGAACCTTTACAGGTAGGTAAAAAATATAAATTGTATTTTATACATTTTAAATAGTATCGTAACTTCACAATTTTACTGTGTATGCATAATTAAAATTGAAAAATATAGTTATACTTGGGAATAATTTTGTCACTTACCCTTATATGAAATGAAAATCCATCCGCCTTTCTTTCAGACGGGCAAATTTTTCAATCACCTTCTGATTGAAATAAGGAATTTCCATGATCAGGTCTCTTTCTATTGAGAGCATGGGCAACGCAGACAACCTCTCTTGCGACATGGTGTTCCTTAGAAATGTCTTTATTCTTTTAAGCGTCGAAAAACATTTCTGCTTCAGAAGAGGTCATTGGTATTGTAATCAAAATTTCTAAGAGTTTTACAGCTTCACTAAAAGTTACTTCTAACTTATTGTCTTTGAAAAAAGAGTACAAACTAACAGCCCCTGACAGTCTTCTAAAATCCGTTGCACTATAGATTGTTGCAAGTTCTGTACAGAGTTTTTTAAAAATTGTAAGCATTGCATACAGTTTTTACAGTGTCTTCTGGAAATTTAGAATCATAATCTGGAAACTTTTCTGACATGAACAAAGATGCTCCTACGAAATGGCTCGTGAATCTAAACCGTTCCTTTATTTGGCATATAATCACATCACATACTTCCTTCGCCTGTCTCTTCCAGTCAGTTTTGTCAATCTTCCTTTTCTTTGGAGGTGAACTTTGTGATGACTGTTGTGGCTCTCCAGTGTCTGTGTCAATATTATTCTGATTTTCAACACATTTTCTTCAAAACTTGTAAGAGACCGTTTTATAACAGTGAGATCAATGTCTACTTTCTGGAGCTGATTAAAGAGTATGTCAGTAAGTGGCATAATTTTTCTAAAAAATGAGAGCCAAAAAATAAAGTTTTGTCTTACTAAAACTTTTAAATGGCCAGAAGCCTGTGAAAGAGTGCTGTAATTTTTTATGTGATCAGAATCTAATATTGTTTGCATGCACTGTATTAGGTCCTGCCTGTGATCATAAATTGTTGTGACATTGAAAGTTCCATCTGGTAGGTACATATCTGGGTAACCGCTTTTTTACTACTGGATCTAGTATTGATGTTCTTTGGGGACTAACTGAGAAAAAAGCGCAAAGACCTTGAACACTGGCAAAGAAACTCGAACTTCCCTGTTTATTGATGCAGCTTTCATCACAACTAAATTCAGCTGATGTGCACGACAATGAATATATTGGGCATCGGCATAACAATTTTGTACAATTGCATGTGCACCACTAGAAGTTCCAGCCATTACAGATGCTCCATCATATGTCTGTGCAATGAGCTTTTGGAGAGTTTCATTTATTTTGTGGCGTTTTAACTCATCAAGAATACATGATGTTAAGGCCCTGGCATCATGACGAGAAGGGTTAAGAAAAGTCCAGGATCTTTCTACAGGTCTGTTTTTTGCTATGTGCCTATAGATAACAGCTACTTGGTATAAATTAGACACATCGCTGGTTTCATCAGCAATAACAGCTAAACAATTTGCTTGTTTAATTTCATCCGAAATTCTTTCATGACAGACTTCTAGCATTATTTTTAGTAATTCATTTTGAATGGTTTTAGAAGTACCCCTAAATACTGTTGAAGTTTCAAGATGGTTTTTTTAAACTGTATCTCGTTCTGCACTAAAATCTCTTAACCCTCTAAAAATTACTGGATTATTTGATTTTTTAGGCTCATCGTGGCCTCTTAAAGCTAGTTCAAACACACCACAGAAACTAATACAGCTGATAATAATACTTAGCACATATCTATTCTGCTTAACTTGTTCATTGTGAGCTACAATATTTCTCCTATACGCTGTATCTAGTTGTTCTGATATGTTAGTTGTTCCTAACAATGCTAACTGTAAACTATTTTTTATGTGGGTACCTGAAGCCTCATGTTTTTTAGTTCTGTCATTAAAATGGTTTAAGTCTTTAAATCCAGTCTTAGTACAAGTCTTCTCCCCTCCAAACAATATACAAGGAAAGCAAAATAATGCAATTTAGTGTCACACCCACATAACCAGGAATATTTATTGTATAAGTCTGTTTTAAATTTACGATTAAAAATTCTATTACCTGACTTTACAGTTTGATTAAAACTTGAAAGATCTGGTGTAGGTCTACCTACTCTCTTAATTTCAATTTTGTCCTCAATTGGATGTAAACTGAACGGTATTTTCGTTAAGTTTTCGACAGAATTCATTGCATCCTACGAGTTATATATAACAAATATCTTACACTGTGATGCCTTAATCATTTAATATGCACTATTCTTTATATTTAACAATGAACTGTACTAACACTTAACTGACACTAACAATAAACTTCACAAAAAATTCGACCGACACTAATGAACTGAACTAATAAAACAACATAACCATACAAATTACAACTGGCGCACCACGTGTTATTTACCAACAAACTGGTGGCGCCGTGACTGACAAGTGGAGTTTGCAGTCCCTAATCACACCAGGTGAAGCTATAGCGATGTAATAGGAACACCCTAGCGTAGCCAGCCAGAGCACAACTACATTGTGTTTCTCCATATACCAAGCGCGTCACAGCTGGTGTACACACCCGTAGTTCACCGCGGCGAGAGCGTTTATGGTTTTTATTAAGTGCTCTGCACTTTTCAATCAACAAATGATTAATTACAATTATTTAGCTTGAAAACACTTATTAATTATTGTTTTTTTCATAATTTTATAATTTAAAGTACAGTTTATGGGGGATTTACAGGATTAAAAATACAATTAAATGTACAGGATTTAATGGGGGTTGTGCAACCGTGCAACCTAAGCACGGGCCGCCACTGGCACATACATGTATTCAAAATGTCTTCTGCATTTTCTGATTTCTAGTTTCTAGCTAATCTTACCCATTATTCTAATCTTAGAGATTTCTTCTAATCCTCTTTCTTCCACTTTCATTTTAATTCCATTCCTACAATCAGTAAGTCATGCTGAATGATCTGGACAATTGAAGGAAATGGGAGAAATCATTAAAGAAGATAATGAAGAAGAGTAGCAGTAGCAGTAGCAGTAGTAGTAGCAGACCAGTAGCAGTAGCTGTAGCAGTAGCAGTAGCAGTAGTAGTAGTAGTAGCAGTAGGTCTAAGGGTCATTTCTTCATATATAAAAGTTAAATTTTTGGATTCTTGTTATATATATATATATTTAATTCTTGGATTTTAACTAATATATAACAATTCCGACATGGAGCACAAGTATTTTTGATAAACTTTAAAAAATGTTTACCTTATTGCCTTAACTGGTTTTCATTTACTGTGAGCTTCATCAGAGCCTGCTACTAGGAGTGCTGTCCATTCTCTTTTTGGTGACGGCGCTGTCATTTGAAAGATCATTGTTGTGTAATGTGCTCAAATAGTAAGTGTGATTTAGATTGCGTCTGTTCGCTTAAGATGTTCCTTCCATGCATTTTCATGTGTTTGTATATTCTCAGTTATTTGACTGTGTCTAGTTTTTGGCCTTCCGTGTGTACGTGCAGACATGTTGTTAATGCATGTCTGGATCAATGAGATCGTTTACAAAGGTGGACTTGGTGGTGGAGCGTAATGCTTTTATATGTTCAATGCACCTCTGTTTGAAGCTGCATCCTGTCTGGAGTTATTTGATCATCCTCTATACATCCCTGATTTTTCTTAAGTTACAGGGAACAGATTTCTATGTTGAAAGGATTCAAAAACTCATTCACTGATATGACAAAATGTAGGTGGAAATTATGCTGAAAAGTATGTAAAAGGTGTAGCTTTTAAGTATTATATAACAAAAACCTCTAAATGTATTACATTTTTTTAAATACCAAAGTGGACGTTATTTTCCAAACAGCGTACTGCATTTGATCTTGTGTGCTGTCAGTACTGGCTTCAATTCTTCTTAAGCCTCTTAACACCTGATCCCACTACCTATCAAATATCTTCTCTCCTCTCAATTCCTCTCCACATTTTCTTCAACATGGGACTCCTCCTCCCTCCTGGCAACTTGACCAGCCCATTTCAAGGTCTGTTACCCCGTTAATATAGGGGAAGACCACGAAGCCAACAGTCACCTGTGACACCAACTGAATTCGAGGAAGTACTACATTTTCGGCCTTGACCTACATTCACTGGATAACGAACCACATTGGCAGGCTGCTGAATCGGCGAGGTGTGAGGACCACTTACAAGCCAACCAGGAGGATAAAACAATTCCTGATATCAGTGAAGGATGCAAGGAATCCACTCTCATCAGGAGGTATATACAGTGTGCCTTACTTGTGCAGC